>CM076575.1:204372334-204954656 GCA_034641835.2 Pinus albicaulis | reverse complement strand
TGTTACACTAAAAATTGTCACCATGACGTTTTACTGTCTGTATGGGTTCATCATTACTCATACAATACTCTCTCATAAGTCTACAAACATCAAGTACCTAAAACCAAGCCTTGAAATTGAGAGAAAAGCTTATAAAAGTCATAAAATACTTGTAACGCACTTTCTCTTAGTATTATCTAATTACGCATACGGCTGAAGGAGCATATGAGGCAAGCGCCATGCTTCATTCAAGGGCGTATTCTGTAAAAAAGGTAAAGTGAAGGCGGAAGTAAAATTTGGAAGCCCAGCTGGTTGAATCTCGAAGCTTCTGGAAGCAATTATTTAGTGGAAAGTTCACTCCTTTCATGTACATTCATCCCTCCATTAAAGGAGCCTACCCCTTGGTATGTGGAACTTAATCCCTTGAAAGAGGATTCTATCCCCTCTTATTTGGAGCTGCAACCTCTTCTCTTTTGCTATAAATTGAGGCCATAGTTCAGCCTCAAGGGGAGTTAGGCTTTGATGTTTTTTGAGGAGAATTGCTGGAAAAACTCAGACTCTCTTAACTGATTACCATATGGGAATGATTACACACTCATGTGTATGTTAGTCGAGAGAATGCAAAGGCTTGTCAAAGTAGAGGAAACACTTCTTCCGGACCCTAGAAGGACCTGTACGACATCAAGGCAAACACGGTTATAAGGCTCCTTCTTTCATCAAAGATAATACAAATGGATCCTGTTTTCTCAATGAGTTGTTTATTTAAATGGCTTATTTCTTGAATTCCTTGATCATTAAGATATCTTTATGGTTTATGAATTAATCTATATTATGCAGGTGCTTTTGATTCTTTCATGTTTTTGATTGCAGATCCCAAAAGGAAACGTATTTAAAGCAATAGGAAAGAAGACTACGATCAGCGCTGGACTACAGGTAAGTCCTAAATCCTTCGTTATAGATAACTCTAGATCAAATATAATCTAGAGAAAGTAGTTTAAATTTGTCTGTTTGTTGCTAGTTATCGTAGGATACTAGGGAGATCTGTCTTGTCCGAAAGAACGATTTAGCCGTCCAACAAAATGGCGACTCCGCTAGGAAATGGATCTTAAACTTAGTTTTCTTTTATTTTTGACTTGTGAAATTAATTTTCTGATTTTGATTGATTGATACTGGCTTGGGTAATTTATTCCTGTAGAATCCCTGAAAAGTGCTTTACAATTTTTTATTTTTCTTTAAGTTTTCTGGTCTCCGCAGTTTGTCCTTAGGCAGAGTGCAGTCATCTCCGCTGTTTTCCTGTATACATAGTGCGAAACCACACTTGTTTACACTAAAACCTGCGGACCCTGAGAAATTTTTTGTAAAACTCAAAATTCTCTTTTCTAGGATCAACTTGCAAGATTCTCAGTATATACCCAGACTTGTATTTCTATCAAAAAGCTGTGTGAGAGTTTCTTTCAGTTTTTTAAAGTTTTGAATGATTTTCTACAAGATCTGCATGTTATAAGTGATTTTTGCTTTGTCTTTGTGTCACTCAAAGATTAGAAACCTATGTATACCTTAGATCACTGGTATTTCATTATTTTCTTGCTGAGTATTTGACTTCATAGCAAAAATTTCTTTATGAGAATTAGATCCCATTTTCTCATTTGCAAATCTTTAAAAAAATTTTCATTAAGTTTTGAATTTCACTTAAAAAACCGTAATTGGATGTTTTTGAGTCTTTTTTGATTTCAAAAAAGGATTTCTTAGTTAGATTACAAACTAAGAAAAACGTCCTTAAAATATTTAAAGTTTTGATTTCAGATTTAATTCCTAGAATTTTTAGATCTCGAAATTAGTGTTTTTAGTTTTGAGTGTTATTTCTAGAAATTGTAGTTTTCTTTTGGAGAATATTTGATTGTAGATTCGATCTTGAAGAATAAAGGGATTTTTTTTTTGAGCATTTGATCATTCTGAGTTCTCCTAAGATAAGATTTATTTTCGTATGTCCTCATTTTGAAGGAAATAATTGTTTTAGAAAGTTTTCATTTCTCAACTCTTTCTTTTGGATAGAATTCATCGAAAGGAAATGAATTGTTTCTCATAATAGATGCATTTTTAGTGTGTTTTGAGTCGGGTCACTAAATATCATCAAAGTTTCACTTTCTCACCTATTTTCCTAAGAAACAACCTATTAAAAGCAACGCTTAATTAAAATCAATCTAGTAATTTTTATATTTCTAGGACTCTTTTCACCAACATAGCTTAGGCTAGTGTCTTGGAGTAGGGAGTAATTAACTCTCTGAGACAATTAAAACAAACAAGTAGTTAATCTTGCAGTAGGAAAAATCCAATAGTAGCTTGTATGCTCTAGGAAGCTCCTCTTAAAGGAGTCAATCGCGAGATCATATCCGAACCAGTAAGGTGATCAATTCCATCTCATTGGGAACGATAAAAGATGTGCGCGTATTAACAACAGTAAACCTCAGATTGACCATTGTTGAGGAGCCTGGGGTCACTTGTCGGTATACCTTAGATTATGTCAAGGAGCCTTCAAGGGGATTGAGTTTTTTTATTCCGCCCTTGCACGTATATTGGATCGTAGACTGTTCCCCCAGGTATATTTGTTCCTGTTGGTGACCTTAGTGGCTATAAACTTTAAGATTTTTTCCTAAGGTGACGGTGGAGGAAAGATCCCACTGTACCTGGAGCAGATGTCAACTAGACTTACTTGGACTCTCTGGAGGGTTATCTTCACTCGAGATGGTTTAAGTGGAGAAACTTGCACTGGTCTGTTTCATTAAGCAGGTTGTCGCGGTAACTGTTCCAACCGCCATTTCTACATTAAATACTACGATGTTGGATTTCATCACCAACTAGTGTTTTTAGTGTGGGAATTTACTATTTGTGTGTGGTTTGATCTCCTATATTTTATAAGCAATTGATCATTTGATTGTCTCCTTAGTGACTTTAGGATTTTTGACTGAAATTTTCTTTGATTGCGTGTGATTAATAATTTTTAATCGTGGCTGAATTACCAAGACAATTGCATAAACTTCAGGGGAAACCCCCTGAGTATAAACCAAGCCAACTTGAAGGACTGAAAGCTTTGGTACCGCATATTATCATTAGAATTAGATCAACAGAACCAGGAGAATCATCCATAATTACTCATCCTGATTATCATGAAGTAAATCAATCACAAACAATAGAATATATTTAAGAGCCAATTTCAATTTCCGAAATCACTGACATTGCTTCTCCAACAGTGAATTAGCTGAAGAACCTGAAATTTCTGAGCCTGAAATTGAACCTGCTGCGTTGGAATCATCTTCAGGATTTGTTACTCTGAATTCTAGTGATCCTGATTCACCTAGAGTAAGACATCGCATTACCGAAAACCTTCCTTCTGATCTCATATGTATTGAAGAACTTGTTGGTCCAGATGAAGACGTAGTTCTTCCTAAAACCTAAGAAACTTTAAATATTAGAGAGCGTGAATCAATATTCTACAATCCTTTTAGAACTGACGCTTGGTATTTATCATTGAAATATTTTTTACAAAATGTAGGTCTTACTCATTCACCACCCCGAATTCCTTTTTACCCTACACCGAGAGGTTATCAACCTTCATTAGTTATGTCGGGTGAGTCATCTATGTTTTCTGAATCTCCAGAAACATTTTTATACAGTGGTTCGTCTATTCCTCTGGGATACCAGTCGCTCTCTGGTACCTTCTCATGAGCAGATCCTTAACCAATTGAACAAGTGTTATCATCTGGTACAAATGGAACAAACACTGGCACATTGAACACTGAACAAATTTTTATGATGTCTGGAAATATTCCGAATCCTCAACCTCAAGGAAGTCAATTACCGCCTGGGCGGCAAACTCAACGTAGTCAATTACCGCCTGGAGGGCAACCTCAGGGTAAATTTTTACCACCTGGAGGTCAACTTGACGGACAATATTTACAGCCTGGGGGGAAACCTCAAGGACAATACATACCTCAAGGTCAATATCAACCTCAAGGACAGTACATATCTCAAGGTCGGTATCAACCCCAGAGTCAGTTCATACCTCAGGATCAATATCAACCCCAGATTTAGTACATTCCTCAGGGTCAATATCAACCCCAGATTCCATACATGCCTCAAAGTCAATATCAACCTCAAGGTCAGTACCCAGCTCAAGGTTTTCAACGTCCTTTAGGTCAACCATTATTACAAGGGGCTGGAAATTTTCCAGTTAATTATCAAACTTACGTTCAACCTGGTTATGGTCACTCATATGCACAAACTTCTATGGGTCAATATCCTGGAATTAATATGGTGTGGGATCCATCTCAAATTCAACTGATTTTGCAACCCAATGTGCAGTTACCTAATCAACCTGGACAACCCATAGGTTCTGGTCCAACCCAGCAACCTGTCTAGCCTACCATTCAAGTCTCTGCACCTGGTTATGTTCAGCAACATGGGCCTAGTACACCTAGAACTATACCTCAAACTTCTACTGCTGCTACAACTTCTGTTCAATCTACTACACCTATTTTTGGAGTATCTGTAGCTCCTATTTCTACTATCCCTATATCAGGGAAAATTCCTTAAGTATCTGTGCCACAGTTAGGACCTACAGTTCAGACTATGGTCCAGATGCCTACAGGACAATCTAGTACAAGTATGATTCTCACTAGTTAACCACAATTTACTTATCAACAGTACCAGGGGCAGTATCAATTTGGACCTACTACGCAGAATCCAACATATCAGTATCAGTCGTATCCTGGGTATACTTATCAAATACCGCAACAACCCCAGTTTGGTCCGATTAATACTGGTTTCACAATTCCCAATGCGCATCCAATTCCATGATATTCTCCTCCTAGAACTAGGTTGATCACAAAAGGTTATCAAGACCCTAGCCGTCGGTTACCATTCATAGCAACTTTAGATTTACCTGAACTATCGCGCCTTACGAATGATCCCATATTTTATCTTCCGTATTGGCCGCCGATGCCTAATGAGTTGCCTAGTGATATTCCAAAGTTTGAAGGTAATTCAAGAGAATATCCATCTAATCATGTTATGAATTATCACCTTTGGTGTGCATCCAATTCACTAATTGATGATTTGATTCGATTATGTCTTTTTCAGAGAACTCTCATTGGTCTAGCTACCAAATGGTACATTGATTTACCACGAGGCTCATTTAATACTTTTAATGCACTAGCTACTGCTTTCTTAACCCATTTTCAGTTACCTGTTAGATACGACAATGGTACATAATTTTTGACCTCATTAAAACAATCTACGTCTACGTACATATCTGATCACATTCATGAATGGAGACGTTTAGTGAAAGTCTTTATTGTAGATAAAATTTTGGCTGAATGGTTTATTAAATCATTATTGCCCAAAATCACTGAAGATGTGGCCAAAGGAGGCATTGTTACAGAAGAGCAAGTCATTGCTCAAGCTCAGTACCTTGACCTTGTATATACACAGTAAGGTACTCTATATGAAAAAATCCCCAATTTACCAACACTTGGTCAGTTAACTACAACTCCTTTAGGCTCTCATGCCAATGATGGTGTAATTGCTTCTGTTAGCACTAGCAAGAGTAAGAAGAAATCTTCCAAGACGACTTCTATTATAACTTTACCTAATTCACCTAAAGGAGATTCCTCTACCGATATTCATGTTGTAGAATCATCTACAGCCAAACCTAAAACTGGTGGTAAGAAGAAATGCAAGAATAAAAACAAAAAATCATCTTCAAAAGATAAAAACGATAAAACTGAACCAACTGACGAGAAACGAAAACCTCATTATCCTTGTCTAATCTGTGATGAGGATAATTTTACTAAAGAGTGCCTTCATAGAGCCGAGGTATCGAAATTCGTTAAGGGTTCGCCCATACCTGCTGTCTTGAAGGATCCCTTTCCTGCTCAAGATAATAACATGATTGGATCTTCCTCGAATACGCTAGAAGATATCTTGATGGTTGCGACGCGACCGCAAGCTTATGGTAGTAAGAATCCTGTTGGTGGTAAAGAAGCAGAAAATTCTAATTCAGCATCAACTTCAACTCCCTCGGTTTTTGATCCGCTACAGATCAAGAAACCAAATTTTGACTTAGTAATCAAACCACCTGCTAAAGGTGTACTTCATAAATCAACTTTCAATCCACATGCAGAGCTGCTCAGAACTACAATATTGTTGAAGACTTGGCGATTTCCCCTTCAGCAATGTCGGCTTTGGAGGTACTGCAATCATGTCCAGCCAAAGAAAGTTACTATTGTCAGCCATAGGAGTTATAGATCTTTAATATTCGAACCTGATGATCTTCGCTTTAGAAAATTTTACACCACGCCTACCTCATCAAATGGCTTTTCAAATTCCAGTAATAGTAAAAAACAAACGTTGCTTTCATATTGTTGTTGATGAAGGGGCTTCTACGTGTATCATGTCGTTAAAATGTTGGAAATCACTTGGTTCTCCGACACTTAATCAATCGCCGACTATCCTCAGAGCTTTTGATGGAAGAGGATTCCATCTGTATGGTATTTTATAGGATCTACCTATAGAGGTCAAAGGCAAAACCGTTAATCTAGATGTGGAAGTGGTTGATGCCCCTTTGGATTACAACCTTTTCCTGGGTCGCAGTTGGTCTTATGCCATGAATGCTATCGTATCATCGGTCTTTCGTCTCATCATGTTTCCTCGTCAAGGAAAGATCGTTAAAATAGATTAGCTCTCATATTATTCATCTGACCCAGCCTCTACTGATAGCATCCAACATGTCGGAAAAACAACTATCCCTTATAAAGATGTTGGAGTGGGTTTAATTAAGGATTCTTCTTTACTGGGAACTTTTTCCCTGCCTGCTCCCAACGTACTGCCTCCTATTGCTAACATCAATATGATTACATCAAGTACTATTTCCTTTAATGATCCTTGGATAGTACCTTCAGATTCAGAACTGGATTCTTTCGATGGCGCGATGCCTTTGAATCCTTTTGAATTAGCAGATCAGGAAGTACAGTCATTTTTTGATACTCTTTCAACTCAACCTAATCTAGTGAGTGTGATCAATGAGGAATCGATTTTGATATCAAGCTCAACTTCGCCATCAATTATGGATCTTGTTCAAAAAGTATTAAATATTGATGAGCATATTCGTGAATTTTTTTCTATAGAAGAATTACCATGGAAAGATCTACATCATCGATGTTCGTTTTTACCTGATCTTGATCATTTTGAAACTAATTTTTCCTCCATATTTACTGTTGACTATGTCAATGAACCCCAGAATCCTCTCACGAATTCTGATTTTGAGTTGAACTTAGCAAACATTTCTACAACAATTCCTATTGACATCTTAGTGAAACCAAGAATTGTTGAAAACATTCATATAGTTGCTTCTTGTATGCCAGATGAACTCCAAACATATAAAGCCCTATTTCAGGAATTCCGTGACATTTTTGCCTGGTCATATGAAGAAATGCCAGGTATCGTTGTTCATGAAATTAAAACAAACCCAGATGCTAAACCGGTTTGACAAAGATTACGTCAGATACATCCACGAAAAGTTGTCACTATTAAAGCTGAAGTTGAGAAATTACTTCGTGCAGGTTTTATTTATCCAATTCCTTTAACAAATTGGGTATCTAATATTGTTCCTGTTAATAAAAAACAAGGGACAATACGAGTATGTATCGATTATAGGGATATAAATCGAGCTTGTCCAAAAGACAATTATCCAACCCCTTATATCGATCAAATTATTGACGATTGTGCCGGAAGTGAAATGTTTTCGTTTATGGATGGATTTTCGGGCTACAATCAAATCAACATACTCCCTGCCGATCAACCCAAAACAACTTTCATTTGTCCGTGGGGGACTTTTTCTTACTACAAATTACCTTTTGGACTTAAGAACGCTGGCGCAAATTTTTAGAGGGCAATGTCTTATGCATTTCATGACATTAAACACATTGTGCAACCCTATCTCGATGATTTACCTTCTCATTCATCGCCCAGGGTAGATCATCTTACTCATCTACGAGCTATCTTTATGAGATGTAGGCATTATAGGATTCGTCTGAATCCTCACAAATGTGTCTTTTGTGTTGAATCTGGGTGATTGTTGGGATTTTTTGTCTCCAAGGAAGGCATTCGTGTCGACCCATCGAAGGTTGAGGCTACCATCAATTTACCTCCTCCTTCTACTCTTCGCCAACTCCAAAGTTTGCAAGGGAAAGCGAACTTTTTACGTCTATTCATTCCTAACTATGCTGGGTTAACCAAAGGTTTTACCAGGTTGTTAAAGCAGAATATTTCTTTCTTTTGGGACCAGATCACTGATCGATATTTTGATGCACTTAAACACGCGTTGACCCATGCACCGTTATTGCATCCTCGCAATTACAACCAGGATTACTTTTTATACCTAGCAGCCTCCAATTATATGATTGGCATGGTATTAGTTTCGGAAGATGAATTCCACAACAAACATGTGATTTATTATCTCAGTCGCAATCTGCATCCGACCAAAATCAAGTACTCACATGTGGAAAAATTGGCCTTGGCAGCAATTCAAGTTGTCCAACAATTTCGTCATTACATACTGTTACGCAAAACAACAGTGATTTTTTATTGTAACCCTATGATGTATATTTTGACCAAACAACTGCTAGGGGAAAATACTCCAAGTGGATTGTTATCCTGTAAGAGTTTGATTTGGAATTTGAAAAATCCAAGTCAAAGAAATCATTGGTCTTCACTGAACTTATGTGTGACTTCCCACGTACTGAAAAAGAAACTGTGGCAGAACATTCGATCGCAGATGAATCTTTGTTTCTTATTAGTACCATTGATCTTTGGTATGGAGATATCATCATTTATCTCCAAACCCAAAATTTTCGGCCCGAACTCTCACGATCACAACGACGGAAAATTCGTTTCCAGTCTCAGCAATATCATATTGTTGGTGACACACTATACCATCGCGGTGCGAACTCTATTTTTCGACGTTGTCTCACTCTTGACGAAGCTGAAAAGGTTTTAAATGACTGTCACTCTGGAGCATGTGGCAGTCATATGTCTGGGTATGCCACAGCCAAAAAGATATTGCGCGTTAGCTATTTTTGGCCGTCCTTATTTAAAGATTGCATTTCTACTATCCGAAAATTCCACAATTTTCAAATATTTGATCGCAAGATGCGTACACCACCCGGTCCTCTTCACCCTATAATTGTTGTCAGTCCTTTTGAAAAATGGGGCATTGACTTCATTACATGTAACCCTCACTCAGCTGGGGGGCATGGGTATATTATTCTCGCAGTAGATTATTTTACCAAATGGGCTGAGGCGATGCCTACATTTGCGGCATATGGAAAAATCGCAGCTACTTTCGTGTTCAATCATGTGATTGCTCGTTACGGTGTACCCCAAGCGATAATTACTGACCATAGGAGTCATTTTTGAAACTTCATGATGACCGAATTGACTGACCAACTTGGCCTGCGCCATGATAGTTCTACACCATATTACCCACAGGCTAATGGTCTGGTTGAAGCTATCAATAAATTTTTAGTCACCATGATCAAACGAATCATTGGAATTCATAAATCGAATTGGAATACCATGTTGTTTTCGGCACTTTGGGCATATCGAACCTCAGCAAAAACATCGACAGGTTTTACCCCTTTTCAACTGGTTTACGGTTTAGAAGCGGTATTGCCGATTGAATGCGAGATATCGTCACTCAAACTAGCCATAGAGTTACTACCAACCACTTCTGAAGAGGAGAAATGTTTTTTGTACTTAGCTCAATTAGATGAGAATCGGCGCATCACTGCATTAGCTACAGAAACTCATGCGAAACGAATGAAAGCTCAGTATGATAGAAGTGTTACACCTTGTATTTTTTTAGAAGGAGACCTAGTCTTGGTTTATGATCAAGCCAACAACAAGCTAGGGGCTGGGAAATTTGAACCCATGTGGCATGGTCCTTATATTTTCAAGTGACAGCTTGCAAAAGGGGCCTATGAACTGATTGACTTTGACGGGGTCTCTTTAGGCAAACCCATAAATGGGCTTTATCTGAATAGATATTATGCTTGATTCTTGTGTGGAGATCTTCCTTGTATATTAGTTATTTTTATAAGCTGGCGTGTTGTAGATTAGAAGAACGTGCCTAGTTTAAGTGTGCTTTACTTCTATCCCTGCTTATCTGGATCACTCTTGATTTTGCAGATGTCGACGTCCCTTCAAACATACATTGGTTTTGTTGATGGTGCTTGTCATAGTAAACGGAACATTTCTTCCGCAGCTTGGGTTATTTATTCACCCACTGATGAGTTAGTATCTATGCATGGGGTAAGCCTTGGTCAAACGACGAACAATATTGCAGAGTATAGCGCAGTTATTGAGTTATTGTCTGAATCCATTTCATTTGGAATTCAAAGTTTGATCGTTAGGTTAGATTCTGAACTCGTTGTATTACAATTGAATAGAGTATATGCAATTAAAAACCTTGTGTTGTTAAGATTATTTTTGAAATTTTGTCTCTTGGAACGAGAATTTGATTATATTGAGTATCAACATATTCCGAGAAATTTAAACACATTAGTTGATGCAGTAGCTTCTAGTGTTATAAAAAGACATTTGCAATAATTAAAGCAGTCGATCAAAATAACATTTGATAACATGTTAAGACAGATAACTGGAAATAGTGGTAATATCATAGCATAAGTGTAGTGTTTTCAAAAAATATTACATTGCCCTTGATCATAGGTTCAAAACACCTTATGATCGAAAAAAAGTGATACAAAAAATGATATAAGTCTACAATATCAATCATCCACTATCCGTGGTGATGATCACGATAAAACACTACAACCCGTGCCACCTTGCTCAGAAATCTCCTGAAAGGTCCTGGAACCCCCATAACATATCTCTGTATCCGGAGCAGAATGTCATCTATGGTAGTCTCTGGAATATCTAAATTCAACCGCTCCAGATGGTTTTCCAGGTCGGTAAGGACTTCTGTTGTCTGATCCTGTGGTGGTGGTGGTGCTGCAGCTGGCTTCCTGTTAAAAGGACGGAGAGTGGCTGGTCGACATGGACCCACATCGGCATTTGAAATTTTTTTCATTAGTTTTGGAAGATTCAAAAAACAAAATAAAAATTATAATTTAGAACATGTTAAAATGATTTTTACCTAAGTCATCCCGTTGTGTCCCTAAAGGAAGAGACATCTCTCGGTCACCGCGAAAATCTATCCCAGCATAAGGGAAATATTCTATCACGAAGACTTGATTATCCAACCAATGAAAGTACGCTGTGGTGAAATGAACAACCTCGCCGCCTTCACTATGACGGGTCATCAATGCAACCCAATGGACCATCCGAGGCTCTTTGACTCTACCATGATTAACTACAATCAACTGTGGGGCCAGTGAGGGAATCCTCTCTAGAGCAAATGTAACCATGATCGCTCCATATCTGAATTTTTTCAACTTCGTGTTTTTTTCTCTAGTAAGTTGGCCTTTGACATTGGCCAACACTGCCTCACACCAATTCAAAATGGTGCCTCTAAAGCAGTCAACAACAGTTTGCATTTGGGATCTTGTAGCAACATGAGGAGCTGTGCTCCCACACAACCTGGTTACGGTAAATGCAACCACTTTGAGCTCTGGATGAATAATGGTTTTTATGTCAATGTGTTTATCCTTGGGGTCTACTTCTTCATTGCAAAATTCTTCCTGAAGGCTAGCGACAGACTGGCCACCTGCCCTAGCCTCAAACAAAGAGAGTGGCTCACCCCTCTTTGACAAACCAGTGAGGAAGTATATATCTTCCAACTCAATTTTGAGCCGGTGACCTCCAATTATAAAGCATTGCTCCTGTACGTCCCATTTATTAACTAGCTAGGAAAGCAAGTCTACTTGAGCCCTCATACCCTAAATGGCCCAAAATTTGTATAAACCACATTCTCTCAAAACTCGTAATGTGGGCGGATGTAACATGGCCTCATCATCAACCTCCTCGTGCTCACGTTCTCTCCACTCAAGCAGTGCAAATATCCTGCAATGGACAAATTGAAAGATTAGAAGCAATTTGAGTGGGAAAATTTGGTTTAAATTGGGAGATTTGTTAATTTTATTTTTCTTATGGTGCCTCTGCACTTTATGCATAGAAAAAGTGCGTGGATCCACACGTATTTTATGCGTAAGGTGCGGGACCACGAAAAATTTTCCTTTACAAAATTGTCGAGGTCCGCAGGTTCCATGTGTTTTACCTGCGAACCCTCATGAGCAATTTTTTGAACATATTTTCCTCCCTAAAAATCAATTGAAACCCTAAAATGAGAAATTAAACAGACAAAAATGAAGGTAAAGATGATGTGGATTACCTGGAACTGACGGTTTTCGATTCTAACGGGCGAATCTTCCATAATCTCCTCTGGAACGTTTTTTACCAAAAGCTCTCAATTTTCACTCTGAAGTCAAATGGTAAAAATGATTTAGAAAAACTCCTTTTTATAATATTTTTTGAATAAATAAAATTTTATTTTTTTATTTTTTTATTTTGAAAGGTTGTTTTCCAAATTATTTTTATTAATCATAAACATGTATGTTTAATTTTTGAGTTTTTGTGCAGAATACAGGATTTTTTGGGTGAAATGGTCCTTTTGACAAAGGAGTATACTTTTTATCACTTTTTTAAAAACTCGGTAAAAAATTATGAAAAAGCGAATGAGTACATTTTTATCACTTTTTCGAACTCGTTAAAACTTATAGAAAAAGCAAAACTACTGAGTATACTTTTATCACTTTTTTCGGACTCTTTAAAATTATGAAAAAGCGAAACCCTAGACTTCTCTTTTAAGCCCTTTTCAGACTCTCTAAAAATGAAAAGATTTTCGAGTACTTGACTATTCGAACTCGTTAAAGGAAATGAACAGTCGTCCCTTCAGTATAAGTTTACCCCTTTTCCGAATTGAAATGGACTAATTACGAAAAAGGTATACGTTGACTAATCATGGTCAATAGAGTTCTCTCCTGTATTATTTCATCCTTTTTTGGGCTTAAGAGACTAAAATTATGAAAAGGTACACCCACGGAGTTTTTTTAATTTTTTTCTTCTGACTCCCTAAAATTGAAAAACACCGAGTTTCTCTTATACTAGACTCGTTAAAATTTAACAGTAAAGGACCTGTCGATTACAAATAGGAATGAACCACTCCTTCTTGGGGTTCGATTTTAAACTAAGTTGGACTCATCCGAAGGATGAGCTTGTATAACAAGAAAATGTTATCCTCCTCAAGATTTTCAAAAATAAAGAGGTACTTTCCATAAATGGTGGGGGAAAAGAGAAAAAATGAATTCGTTTGTCACACTTCGTTTAAAAAGCAGTTTACCACTCTTGAGCATGGCACTTTTTGTCACACTTCTACCTGGGTTGGGAAAATCTTTTTCCTATCAGTTAATCAAACCATATTGAAAGTCTTCAGCCAGTTTCTGGGTATTAGCTTAGGTCAATTGTCACCAAACCATCTGCAGTGTCATTATGTGTTCAAGAGGACAGTTCAAATAAACCATTCATTTGCAAACATTTGTCTCCATTCACTTTGACCATCCCTGAGTCAGTCCTTGAAAAATATTTCTACAAAACTTGATCTAATGGTTTCATGTCGTGGGATTTCCTACGATGGATCACTTTCTATCAACGACAGCTCATCATCTAGGAATTTGATCTAGAATCCTTCAGTACCTTGGAATCTGCATGCCTTAATGGCAGGTTTCTTGCCTTCAACGACAGGTTGCATCATTGACCTTCAATCGAACGATTCCGTGAAATGTTAGACTTCAGATCATTTATTCACATTCCATGGATTGTACTGAGTACTTTGAGAGCCATTGTCATTATTGATGGTTTCTCTCACACTTGTTAACAGTTCACATCATTGACTGGTAATCAAGTGGTTTCTACCATGTTCGACTTCAACACAATCAATCGCATGGATAGAATCGTACTAGTTCAGGTAGCGGAAATCAAGACCCTGGATCTAGTTTCCACCATCCAGGCTGCAAGGAGTTTTATTTTTCATTAAGCAGTAGACTATTCATAAACATATGGTTGCATCCATACTGTGTCTACATTATTGATGTGATATTAAAATCATTTCTACATCAGAACAAGTTTTAGTTAGTGTTTGATCTGAGTATGGGAATGTCTACCTCAGCGCTGATATATATATATATATATAAATATATATATATATATATATATATATATATATATATATATATATATATATATATATATATATTCCGACTGGGGTGTCCACAAGCTAATCCTTGAAATTATAAAGCACGTCACTCTTCGAATACTCTCAGACTTCGCACTGTAGGGGGCAATCTGTTACACTAAAAATTGTCACCATGACATTTTACTATCTGTATAGGTTCATCATTACTCATACAATACTCCCTTAAAAGTCTACAAACATCAAGTTCCTAAAACCAAGCCTTGAAATTGAGAGAAAAGATTATAAAAGTCATAAAATACTTGTACTGCACTTTCTCTTAGTATTACTTGTAGTGCCGCATCTGTTTGCTCTAGAACATGCGGAATCAACCGCACTTTTTCTTCATTCAAAGTGCGGACTCTTATAAAAGGTAAAGTAAAGGAAGAATTAAAATTTGGAAGCCCATCTGGTTGAATCTGGAAGCAATTATTCGGTGGAAAGTTCGCTCCTTTCATGTACATTCATCCCTCCATTAAAGGAGCCTACCCCTTGGTATGTGGAACTTAATCCCTTGAAAGAGGATTCTATCCCCTATTATTTGGAGCTGCAACCTCTTCTCCTTTGCTATAAATTGAGGCCATAGTTCAGCCTCAAAGGGAGTTAGGCTTTGAGATTTATTGAGGAGAATTTATGGAAAAACTCAGACTCTCTTAACTGATTACCATATGGGAATGATTACACACTCATGTGTATGTTAGTCGAGAGAGTGCAAAGGCTTGTCAGAGTAAAGGAAATGCTTGTTCCGGACCCCAGAAGGACCTGTACAACATCAAGGCGGACATGGTTGTAAGGCTCCTTCTTTCATCAAAGATAATACAAGTGGATCCTGTTTTCTCAATGAGTTTTTTATTTAAATGGCTTATTTCTTGAATTCCTTGATCATCAAGATAGATTTATGGTTTATGAATTAGTCTATATTATGCAGGTGCTTTTGATTCTTTCATGTTTTTTATTGCAGATCCTGAAAGGAGACGTATTCAAAGCGACAGGAAAGAAGACTACGATCAGCACTGGACTACAGGTAAGTCCTAAATCCTTCATTATAGATAATTCTAGATCAAATATAATATAGAGAAAGTAGCTTACATCTATCTGTTTGTTGCTAGTTATTGTAAGATACTAGGGAGATCTGTCTTGTCCACAGGAACGATTTATTCGCCCAAAAATGCCTCTTCAACCCATTGGCCAAATGGGGAGGGCCAATCCCAACAAACCCTGTGGGTATTATTCCAACTGGGGTATACTTTGCATAGACCAACCTATGGAGGAGATACTTGACTTCTCAAAACAAACAAGGATCACACACATCCCATGGGTGACAAATAGGGGAGCAACTTCTTCGACCCTATTGTCCAAAGTTCCCTCAACCCTGGGAGTCCTCAATCTCAATTCCTCATTCTGGGAGCTCAAATAGAAGAGGAAGTGTTGGCTCAGTGTCCTTGATCAACACTGCTCTCATCTGGTATATGCAGATTCCTATACCTACAAAACATCAAATCAAGTGTTATGTTAGAACATACATCATCGTTTAAATCGTAGCAAGATACCAATAACAACAATCTACCAAAACCATCCTCCCTCTCATGGAGGTGTCAAATGTGCATCGATACTATAATCATAATCCCTCTCATGGAGGTCACACGGATATTGTAATCATCCTCCCTCTCACGAAGGTGTTAATCACAAGCCTCAGCTTGTCTCGAACAACTGCGTTGTCTCAAATGAATGGATAACACATAGTCCCAACTATACGTATTTAGGATTCACTGTCATCATCGTGTATCCATGTCTTATCCAGATCATGCTCGATTAACTCTCTAAGGAGCTTCTACATCATGCCTCACATCTAGCCTAGCTAGCGGCATTGTACCTGACCTCGGTCATGCTATGGACCTCTCATCCAAAGTGTCATGGCAGATTTCATACTAAGGCATCATCCAATTGCGCTCATTAATCCAAAACATCATTAGTTCATTCATGCAACTACATATCATTGGAGAAATATCTCAACCAAATAAAAGACGTTTGGTGGAAATTCTAAGTGAAGAGCTCAATAATGAATTCAATCATGTTCTATACGCATCATATACAGATGAATGTTCAACACGGAACATCAATGCTTCAACCAAATACCAGATGCCATATCATGTTCAATCAACATTTGAACTTTAAATCAGAGTATCCAAGGATTTACATTGCATTAATACATTTTAACAATCTTGCTAAATGGATTTTCTTTCCCAAATTCCAGAGATCAATTTATCATGCAATGATACATCATTACGATATTCAAAATTCATCTCCCTCTTACTTAGATTTTCAGAGGCTCATCACTTGTTAATGATAGACTATCAATATGTATAATCAGAGCCATAATAAAAAATCATGGCCATACCTTGGAACTCATTATCCTGACTTAGCCACATATAAACAAATCTAAATCAAGGAGTTTTCATTACACAACACTCCCTATGAGCCTAAGGCCTCATCATGTCGACATATCCAACCTTACTAAAATCAATGTTGAGTCAACAAAATCAGCTCATTAGAAGTCAATTACAACTATTCTCAAAGACATTGATTTCATAGTTATCATTTCTTTCAACCAGAGACAGGTAGCACACATATCAAGTCTTGACTTCATTTCATGTCAAGCTCTTCAAGTCTGTCATTCAACATGTCATTATAGGCCATTTTCGTCATTATATGTAAGTGCATACACATCACAATTATGTCATGCATGTTCATACTACATCACAACAACCATTGTGCTCGAAACAAGGAGGCCAATAAATAACCATAACATAACATAACATAGTCATCTAGGAAAATCAACCATCACCAGATAAAATCATGTCAAATACAAATTTGCAATCATGGTAAGATCTATAAATCGAGACATGTCTCAATCATTAAGCATCATGTCAAAAGTACCAAACACACTTTATCAAAATCAATCGGCCTTAAAGACAATGACATATCCATATGAATGTCTCGATCACCTGCACACACATGTTCGGTTAAAACATATGAACTTTCCTGACTAACAGATATTACTAGCATCTGCAATACATCTACAAAACTGACATTTTCCAAGTGACCATCTGATTTCATGCTCAATTCCAGAAATACCAGAAATCAGTTCACAACGACAAGACAAATCATAGATCCATGGATTTAGAGTATAGACCGAATTCATGATAAATAAATTCAATTATGTGTATCTCAGGCATAGTCGCATCTATGAGCCTTCCTTTGCGTGAATGAGGCTCAGACCTCTGCTGTAGATTAGCAATGTCAGATACTTAGATCATGTTTCAATAGATCACAAACTCTCAATATGAAAAAGAATCTTCTAGGAGAGAGGTTCTTCCTCTGAATGAGAATCCACTTCAGTCATGTCATCAACCTGTAACTATTGTGATCATCAATATCATGTCATCCATCTTTCATCAAGGGTTGGACTAGAAATATCAGGGTGACAGGCTGATGTGAGCACAAAGCAGATTGTCGACAAGGATATTGAGGCCAAATTTCAAAAGTAATGTAAGTGAACAATGGATTTGGGTAAGGTTATCTTATGGATCCAAGCTATTCCGTGGCTAAGGAGGATGTACAAAACCGATGCTCCTGTTAGTCGAAGACAAACTGAGGCAGAAAGTGAGATTACCCAGGAGGACCATGTCGAGATCGATCAGCCCGTCGACCCAATTGGTAACAAAAAACATATGTGCCCAAGCCTCGTATGCCATCTCTGATCGCTACCTATATAATTAAAAAAAAATGTTTTAGAGTTTTTAAATATAATTTAAAATTGTAATGTATACCAATATTAATGTGTAAATAATTTTTGTTATATATAATAACGTATCTATAAAGATTACCTTTTGTTTTGGTAAATTAATTTAAATTATTTATTATTTTTAAAAAACAAAATTTTAATTAATTAAATTCAGTTTTAGCATTGTATTGTATTTAGGAGAAGTGATTTTTCATAGTTTAGTTTTCTTTAAACAATTAATCTAGTAAATACATGGGCTGGCAATGCCATGGTTTTCCAATTCTATTCATTGGAATTATTTTGGTAAGGTGGTTGGTCCAAATATCACAAAGTTTGTGTTACTCAAGTTTCACAAATTCAAGTTATTTTAACAAAGGTGGCTAGATCGTGAACAATACTTTAGAGTTGTTAAAAAAATATAGCTCACTAGTGCGACAATGAACAAGTTATTAATGAAGTTATTTAAATAGTATGAACAAGTTATTCAGGAAGCTACTTATGAGGTGTATATTAATTGATTTATGAGGGGTTTGGTCTCTATCAACAAGTTTAAATTTCATGAGAGGGGTTGAGGATATGAGCCACCTTTAGGGGAATTAAACTATCTCAAGGGCCATCCAAGATTGACTAAGCTTCACATAATCTTGGTGATAACATCCCACTGTGGGCAGACCATTCTTCCATCCATCCATCCATCGTGGCGATAACATCCTACTAGTGCGCAGATCATTCTTCCATCCAACCTAGTGATAACATCCTAATGATGGGCAAATTGTATCTAACATTTGGGCTTTTTGGCGCTTGCATTGGAGAGTTTAAAAAATCTTATGTGCATGCATTCAACATTATGCTCTGTTCATGTCGAGATAAACTTCTCAAATATATTCTTCAGAGTTGTCTATCGACGCAACAAAATTGCCCGAACGACAATTTTTTTGCAAGAATTTGGTAAAAAAAAATTTAAAAAATCAGATAATGTGAGTGTTTAAATCATTTTTTTGATGGTGAAAATGGATTCAACACCATCGAAAACCCATGGGAGACCCAAAATCCTAAAGTTTAACACCCTTAACTCAAATTAAAAAAAAAAAGATTGTCAAAATTTTTCATAATCTTGCATAAATTTGTGAGTTATTTTGCAAATTTTTTAACCTACCCATATCCTTTCAATTTACCTTTTCAATGATATATACCAAAATCAATGATTTTTGTTAAACAATTCCTAATTATTTCCCTATGACACTTTGAATTCAAAATTGAGCAAAATAGAAACAAACATTTAAAAAGATTACACGTTAAAAGTCGTAATTTCCTGTATTTGGGTTTTATCCAAATTAAATACTAATGGAGGAAGGCATGGTCTTTTTGACTGGTTTTTCTAGATCACACCGTCATTTGAGAATTACGGAGGCAGAGTGGGAGATCGGGCAAAGGCGCTGAAAATTTATTTGCCTACAAAGAGTTCCGTCATTCGCTGGCTTGATTGGAACATAAGCTTTCAAATGCAGTCATAGATTTTTAAACATCAATCCCTGAACAGAACTTTCAACTACCAGGGCTTTCGAATTCCCACAATTTGGGGCTTAAAGGTTCTGAATACTCTCAATCTTCTGGTGGACAAGCAAATGGTTTGGTGAAATTTCAGAGATTTCCTGGGAAGGGTTTAATTATTTATACAAGAAGTACACTCACGAGGTAGGGGATTTCACTGCATGTTCTTGACATTCACTTTTGGAATTTGTGGATAATATGATTTTCTATCTCTTCATAATTACTTCTGATTTACAGCTGGATTTTTTTAATATGTCAGTGTATTTCATCCCAGTTATTGTTGTGGCATCATAGGTTCATCTTTCTTTTTACAAGATACCTACAAATAACACTATGTGCGGCGATTGCGCCCTTAATTAATCGAGGATCAATACAATGGAATGTAGCCAGCTTATAACACTCTTGAAATAACCCTTTGTCTGAGGTTATTCAGGCGAAATATCGATTCTAGCAAATTCGCCTAGCACTTGTACCTGGCCTCAGCTGCATGAAACGGCTTACCTACAAGAGCTCCCAAAAGGAAAAAACATCTTTTGGAGGGTTTGAACCTTTTAGAGGGTATGAAACACCTCTGCTTTACTACCGAACAAAAACCCATTCACTTTCTCAAGGGTCTTGAACAAATAACTAAGCTCGAAGCCATAAGTATAGGGTTCACAAAATTAGGGTAAATGGCAGTTGATGTATTGGGTTGTTCGCTCACTTCCGGACGTTATCGAATCCTTCATTTAAAATTCGCCTGCATCTATCTGTGACTTTGTATATTGCAGTGGGTTTATTGAGTGGCCACGTCTTATCGCGTTTTTTCATAGGATTTTTATAGCCCTAATGTAACAATATGCGTAACGAGAAAATTACAAAAAAATGGGTCAGTGGCCGCCGCTAGAGTATCACAATGAAGCATGCAAAGTTGTCCGATTGAAATTCGAAGACTCCAAATCTAATGAGGGGCATTGAAGACACAAAATCCCTGTCAAAATGTAGCCATAACAAAAAAATCATTGGCACACTGCCAAATAACAGACAACCATGACAAAAATGTAAGTCTCCCTTAAGGGGTGCAGCAGTAATAAACAGTACATTTCATTTTTCATATACCAAAATTGGCTTTGCTGCAGATTGCAATCGATCACATAAAATATGCTTATTGGCAGTTGATGTGGTGGGATCTTCATTCACTTACCAATCTCGTTGACTTCTTTCATTAAAATTGGACCCTATCTCTGTGTATACTAAAATTAGGTTCTCAAGATAATATAGTAATATACTCTTTCTCTTCATACGTTTTTTTTTAATATTTTTATCCATCTAATAACATGTACCAGTACAACAAATACTTCACAAACAGGAGTCATTAGTGGCCATTGCTGGAGGTTCATGAAGAGGCACAAAAAGCCATCCTCTTGAAATTCAGGAAAACCAAAAATTTGATGAGGGTCATTATAGACTTAAAGGCCCCATTGAGGTGTATACATAACTCAGAAACTCAATTTCACAAGGAAGTCCAAGAAAATAAATACTTCAATATTACAAAGCTATAGCTCTTAGGGCACACTTTCCAATCAAATAACAGGTCTGAGTCTTGATATGTCTCATAGCAACAGATCATAAAAGCAGTAAATCTGCCTTCCTATCTTCTAGATGTGTGTTAAATCACTCAACTAATTCAGATCTATGCCATGTCAAAATTCAAATTAGCATGCTTAACTAGGGCTAGAATCTACTGAATCATGAAGATAATATTTGCTGAAGATAAAATCTGCAAGTACACAAAATTTGGACTGCTAGAAAACTTCATATATATATAAAAACGTGAACTACAGGTACATACCATGACTTTCTCAGAAAGCTGGTACAATTTGAGCTCTCCAAGAGTCCAAACCCTTGCCAGGGAAACCATAAGAAAACCTAGCCTCCATATCACTCCACTAAAGATCCTCAACAAGCTAGCATACACATCAGCAAGTTCTCTTTTGGCCATTCACAAAGCTTGTGTGCCAAAGATCCTCAACAAGCGAATGTACACATCAGCAAGTCCTCCGTAGCCATTCACAAAGCTTGTATCACGCAAGCTCCCCACACTAGCACTCTTGTCTTTCTTGGGGTTAACAAACCCTGATCATGTTGTATTAGACAAGTACATGGAAAAACAACTCTAGCACTAGCTTTAATGCCTCCATGTCCATCCTAGGGTTCAATTTCCTAAACCTTAGGTCTTCAACTCTTGCATTGACACAAGCATCGATACCTCCATGAAACATCAAGGATACAATAAACAAGTTTTCTTCTTAGCAAGGCATCACACCAATCTCAAGACTCGTCGAGCTAGGCTCTCTATGATCTTGCCCTAACCTCCATGCATCACACAAGAACAAGGTTGCAATATCATTTAAGGTGTTAGCTCTACAAGACTAACCATCGTTTCTTTTAGCATCATACTCTTCTCAAGGGTTTACACACCGGCACAAACCCTACCATCTCATAAGATAAGATAAGACAAAGTGAGATCATTTTATTAATGTTTCATAAATGACCACAAATAGGTCAATGGGAATGCTAAGAACATTAGTGGAAATATAGGATGGAAGTGAAAAAATATTTCCTTGAAAATCATGATAAAAACAAATTTAGCCTTTGTTGAGAAAGATCTAAAGTTGAAGACTTAACAACATGATGATGTTAACTAAACTGATGATGTAGAACAAGCAAAAACCGCTATGTTCCCTCCTAATTAATTTCCCCCGGGAGGACAAAATAACCTATCCAACCCTATAAGGCTATAGTCTTGATAAAGAGGTAAAACCCAATTTTTCCAATGTTGGGCAATATTGTGTAAATGTTGGGTTGGTTGGGGCCAAAAAAACCCAAAATTGGGGGTTGCATTTACAACCCCTCACATTTGGGAACCTGTGAAGGAATCTATAAATAGAGGAGAGTCAGAATCAAATCAACGTCGTGTATTGTTTATCATTTGACCTCTTGAGAGACTTATTATTTTATTTATGAGTAGTCTTTAGTGCAACTTTTTGAAGGCTTTTACGATGGAATTTTCCGGTCTAATTTCTCTAATCTGGTAGGAATTCATTGAAAACAAATTTTATGGGTAACCTTGCACAATTGAAGTGCTCTAGGGGTTTTTTAGGGTGTTGAATCCATATACATAGTCAAAAAACCAGTTTAAATAACAGAAATCAAGATTTTACCTCAAATTTTTTCATCGGATTCAAGCACCTGAAACTCCAAAAAGTCGCACTAAAGACAACTCCTTTTATTTATGAGCTAGTTTGGTGCGCTTGTCACCAAAAGTTAGTTATTTTGCTCATTATTTTATTTTAGGGGCTAATGTAGACCCAATTAGGTAATTCAAACTCCTAAGAAGTGTATAAATAGGAGTGGCATGAATTCATTTTGTATCATCACTTGGATTGGACCATTCTCTCTTTTGAGATTTTCGCTATTCCTTCTTAGTGGACGAAATTGGAGTATGGATGAATTTTGATGTTTGGATTGCATTTTCTTATATTGGAGCTTCTTAATTGGAAAATTTATTGATGGTTGAATATATTCTCTTACATGTAAGTACGAATTTGATGCTATTTTCTTTTACTTTGTCACATACATTGATCATGGGATTTTTTGCTATTTCAGGGCTATTTACTACTTAATAGTGCAATTATGTTTCTATATAACATATCTCTATGTGTGGGCCATTTTTGTTGAGTGAATTTTCCTAGAGATCGAAGTTATCTTGATGAGCCATCTTGATTTGTAAACGAAGTATAAATGCTCTAGGGTCACTCTCTTTTGCCCTAATGCCAAATGAAGTTGCCCTTAGAGCCTCCTTGAGCTATAAAAGAAATCCATTCTCATCATTCTCCTTGACTCCGTATCCCTAAAAGAATTAGGCACTGATCCACCATAAGGTGATCACCTTAAAACCCTTTTTCTTCACCTTTTTCCCTTCTCTCTAGGTCTAGCCACGCCGGGCCACATAGGGCATAAATTTCTCGACAAAATTGCCATAGAAAAAGTTTGATCTCCTAGCCTCTCTTGTGTTGGTGTGTCCTCAAGGTCTTCTCCAAATTCGAAGAAATTTCGATAGTGGGATTGTGAGATATCCCAAGTCCTAGCTTTGAGACCGAACTTTGCCCTGATGTTTCCCAAGCTAGTACCTTATAGGATCATTTTGACACCTTTAAGTAGAAATTCTTTCTTTGGTCCTCTTCCCTTCCTTGATTAGGTTGATCATCATTGGTTGCTAAATTCCCTCCCCTTAACCTAGGCTAGGTCCACTTGGCCCCTTGTAGTCCCATTTCTTATGAAAGACAATTCTTCAAAGATGACTCAGGAGTCCAAGTTTTGCAAGGATTTTAGGGATTTGGAAACTCCTATACAAGTCACATTTCATTAACCTAGCCCTTAAATCCTCACCTCCTTCTCCTAGAAAGCCTTGTACCTTGCTTAAAGAGCAAGCAAGCTCCATTTTTTACTTTCTTCCGGGAAAGGATCATTGAGGTCTAATAATTTTGGGCAACTAGGTCCAAAATCCATGTTGAACTTCTCATATAATGATGATTATATTTTTGTTGGATTCCTATTTCGGAGAGATGCAAGATTGATCTAAAGATCATCTTGTTTGGATGAGCAGAACTTATATTTTGATTTTATTTTCCACACATGTGCAAGGTCGGCCAGATTTGTAATGTAGGCTCACAAGCCCAACAGATGTGTCACACACCCTCACTGATGGTTATAAATTGGAGAGATATGATGCGCATTTCATCATTATCTCAACACACACATTCTAATTGTGATCTAATTGGTTCATACAACCTAGGAGAGGCTTCCTTCCCTGACACATGTGAATCTGAACCTGAAGAAGCTGTTGAAATTTTCAGACTGTTTTTAGGGCTTTCTGGACAGCGTTGACCAACGTTTACTTTGGGTCAACTCTTGGATTTTGACTTCGATTTTTGCACAGATATTTCGATCTCTTGAGGCCACATTGGAGGGCATAAAAATTGAGGAGAAGCGTTGACTTTGACTGTTGTTTGTTGACTGCAGCATTGACCATTTTGGGTTGAATTGCGTTGACTTTTTAGAGCTGTCTTTGAGGGGTGTGTGTGACACTTGGAGAAAGGCTGATTTGGTTGTGAGAAGTTGGTATGGCCAACTCAAGAATTTGCTGGCTATGGCTTCCTGTTGACTGCTGTAACAAACATTTATCTATCTATTTGCTGGAAAAGAAGAATTAAAAATTTGATACATTATTTGGCTTGTCTTTTGTTGATCTATTTTTATGTTCTATCAGCATTTTACTTTTAAGTTTATGTGATTGCTAAATCTGAATTGGGCCTTAAAGAAGTTTGAAGTAAAACTACATTTAAGCATCAAACATACCATAGTTATCTAAATTTAACATGGTATCAGAGTTGAGGTGATACACACAAATCCCAAGATAGTGTGAAAAGCAATCACCGAAGAAGAAGTCTTATCAAGGATCAGTGGCCTCCTCAACCTACAAGGGTTTCAAGTCTAATGATAATTTGACTGACAATTCTGATTATCATGCATGGAAGATGTCTTTGGATTTGGTTTTGGAAGATCAAGATGTCATGGATTATGTGCAAGGGAAGATCCACGAGCCTCCATTGAATGCATAGGCTGCTACAAAGACAAAGTATAAAAAAGGGGAAATCAAAGCAAAGATGATTATCAGGGATTCAATGCATAAGCACTTGGTTGCTTACATCTCCGAGCCAGGCACATCTAAAGAGATGTATGATAAGTTGGTTAGCATGTTCAGGGCTAGCAATGCTAATCAAGTTATTTTCTTCAAGAACAAGTTGAAGAATATCAAGAAGGGCAAAGATGAATCCATTCAATCATATTTTATGAGGCTCATAGAAATCAAGAATGATATCCTTGCCATAGGAGAAGAAGTAGCTGACCGAGAGCTCGTCCTCATTTCTCTTGGAGGACTTCCCCGAGACTGGTATGTATTTAATACTACGATTCTTAATAATAATGTGATTCCTGATTTTGATGAATTGCTGACGAGATGCACTCAAGAGGAGACAAGAATGATGGAGAGAGACCATCCCTCTAATGGAAATGGAGGTGACTCTACTGCCTTCACCGCTCATGCAAAGAAGAAGAACCATGGTGGCCCAAGAAATCAAAACCATGGAATAGCGGGGCCCAAAGGAAGAAAGGGAAGATGTTACACTTGTAACAAGACTGGTTTCTATGCAAGAGAGTGCCCCAATAGAAGGGACTCTCCCAGGGATGATGACAACAACAACTTTAGGGGGAGTGGCAATCAAAGGAACAACAGGTTCAAAGGAAAGAGGAAGGCTCCCTTTGATCGAAGTGGAAATAGGCAACCTTTCAAGAGGTCAATATATTTGAGGTACGATAAGTCCAATGTTGTTGATAATAAGAAAAATGAATATATTCTTGTATCTGCCCTCTCTGCTGCATCTCTCCCGACACCCTGGATGTCTGGTTGATTGATAGTGGTGCTTCAAGGCACCTCACTGGATATAAAGAAGTCCTCTCTGATTTGATTGAGAAGGATACTAATTTAGAAATTATCCTTGGAGACAATGCCACCTATCCCGTGAAAGGGATAGGGACTATGACCCTTCATCTATCTCAAGGTCAAGTCCTCCGCTTACAAGATGTGTTGTACGTACCTTATTTGAAGAAGAACCTTGTATCCATTTCAACAATGGAAGACAAAGGATTCAAGGTGGCATTCATTGATGGAAAGGTACACATCTGGAAGAAGAACTTCAAAGAAGCTCTTACTATTGGTTTTAGAGTTGATACACTCTGATAGGTTGGAGGGAGTCCGTTGGGGGCCATCTCATGTGATACAACTCTTCAAACCGAGCTATGGCACCAGAGGTTTGCACACCTTCATTACAAAGCCCTTCTTGAAGCAAGGTGGTGACAATTATGCTCGAGTTTAAAGATGACCATGAAGGTATATGTCAGGTTTGTGCCAAAGGGAAGCATACAAGGGGACCATTCCCCTCAAGTGTCACAAAGACATCAGATATCTTGCAATTGATACATTCTGATCTATCTGGTATGCTGCCCATAACATCCTTGGGAGGATGTTCCTATTACATGACTTTTATAGATGACTTCTCTCGTAAAACGTGGATATATTTCTTGAAAAAGAAGGATGAAGCATTCAAATGGTTTTGTACCTTCAAGACCTTGGTTGAAAATCAAACTGGGAAGAAAATAAAAATTTTGAGGACCAATAATGGAACTGAGTATGAGTCAAATGAATTCAATGACTTTTGCAGGGAAGCTAGCATTAAGAGGGAGACCACAACTGTGTATACTCCTGAGAAAAATGGCGTTGCTGAAAGAAAGAATAGGACCATTGTGGAAGTTGCTTCTTCTGGAGTTTCTATGGGGAGAAGCTGCAAATATTGTTGTGTATGTTCAAAATAGATGCTCGCATTCCAATTTGGACTCCAAAACTCCTGAGGAAGTCTTCTCTAGTAGGTGTTAGGGATCTGTAATTTTAGCAGATTGGTAATACTAAAACTGCAGAAGAAACATCGTTTCAACCAAATTTGGGATTCTAGGATCTAGCCCTCTTGAATCCAGAGAGGGATCTCTCCAATATGTACAAAGATGGATTTGTCTTTGAAGTTTGGGGTTATGATATTAGGCTAGTTATGAAGGCCAAGGGCTTGTTTGTTTTTGGATGGTTGAGCATGAAAATTACTTGAGGGGAAAGTTCTAAATGCAAAATAGTTTCAAAAGTGATAAGTTGCAAGTAAATAGAACAGCTAGGCTAAAAAGATAGATATAGCGTTGGTTTTTAGTCCATTGGGCTATGGAGTCATATCTTGGCTTTAATTGAGCAACAACATCAAGAGTGATCCAAGGGGCAAGTCATATATACCACAAGATTATTGAGATTAAAATGATGGAAATGGAAACAATAAAGTGTTGGAGGGGTGGAAACTGATAATAATTTCACAAAAGATTTATAGTCAGTCCAAACAAGAAAAGCCTCTTAAGTAACTGTTTAAAACCAACCAAGTGTAGGGCTAACCATTGACCTCTTGGGCAAGTTTGTATTAAATTAGCTTAATTGAAAAACAATCCAGTAATCCACATAATTACCTTCAGAAAGTATGAAAACACATAAGAAAAACAAAGTGTAAACTTAAGATCAGATAAAGTACTTTTAAACCTATTCTGCTTTCAGTCAACACCAAGGGAAACTTTCAGAATCTGCTTTTGGAGAAAAACTAGGACCAGGGCACACCATATCTTCCATAGTCATCTTTAATAGGTAAATAAGGAAAATAACTTTCAAGAACAATGTTTAAAGCAAACAGTAGGACGAGGGAACTCCAACATTCCTAACTGCTTAAACTGTATTAAATCATTCTTAAATAAACAAGTTAGAGGAAAACATTGAGATAAAGCTTTCAATTAGAGAAGGTTACTGATATACAGTAGGTCCTAACTCTATAAATGTTGTCCCTTATCAGAGAATAGTGAAAAATATGACATACATAGAAGGAAAACAATAACAAAGAAAGAAGCACTTCACCAGTGATATAGACCAGGATCCCAAGAAACAGCTTGTTTATTGATGTCAAATCAGTTATAGTACTCAGGTCCAATGTTTCAGTTCAGCAATCATCTTCACTATTCAGCCTATCTAATCTATCACAAGCAGAGCTCTAAAGGCCAGTGAACACTATTTACAATCAGAAGTTTTTTGCTCAAATATATTTCTAAGTTCTGCAACCGACCCCTCACTCATCTTCTGCAGAAGTATATATAGAAGGATGAGGAGGGGAGATCTGACAAAAGATCTCAGTTTTACAATTAATACAGACTTAATGACTTCTTGGCCTTTGAGGGGCTCAATGAAGAAAATTACATACATATTCTTTGTATTAAATGATTTTACATAAAGATTTAAGCTCTGTGGGAGCTTTTGTTGACTTTTGAGGCTCTGTGTGGCATCGAAGTAACTCTGCAGATTTTCTTTGCATTAAGTTTCCTTGTAGAAGTAACTTTCTGGCTGCGCTGAGACAAATATCTGAGCCTGATCAATAAATTCGGCCTCTGATTGAATACTTTGAGGCACAGGTGGCGTCACGGTAGCTAGGGGGATCAATTTGCCTCAATTTGTGGCAGTGGAGGGTTTCCTGTCGATAAAACACTTTAGATTTTCCTTTAATTGTGTTTTAATTTGGGGGATTAGGCTTTTGATAATCATTCTTAGCCGTGATCCCCACAATTATGTCTTCCATCCTCTGTTCTAGTTCATTTTGATCTTCGTCACTGATACTCTGTGATTTGTGATTGACTTGCTATGTTTTTGCTGATGTGCAGGGCCGTGCAGGGTTTGAAAGGCATCAATGCCTTCGCAGATCGTTGATAAACGTGGATTCAAAACCTTGTGATGATTTTCTTTGGTGAATCAGAGGCAAGAAGATCATCACCCTTTGTCTTTGAAACTTCTTTGAATTATGGCGGAGAAAACGTCGAAACCCTCCAAAATACAAAAAACTATTATAAAATCCTGCATATATAGGTTTACTGCTGCGGAGGCATGTGGAGGAGGCATGGTCGTTGGATGGCATCATCCGATGGTCAGGATTAATCGGAGAAGGCGGAAGAAAGATTGAATCAAAGCCGTCGATCGTGCAGAGATCGACGGTCGGGAGTAAGGGGGAAAGTCAAAAACGGAGAATCGTTGACTGGGCGACGGAATCAGGGTGATGGAATATGGACCGTCGATCTGCAGATCAGATCGACGGCAGAGATTAATCTGGATGATGAGCCGTAGCCCAGTTAACTATCGGGCATCTTCAGCGAGCGATAGATGAGGGATTTTTCATGGGAGATGGAGGGATAGAAACTGAGGTTAGTTTTGGAAGAAGGGAAGGGGGGAAAATGTGCTTGCAACAGTATTCTGGCTTGGAAATCAGTAGGATTTCTAAGTGTAAAATGGGAACAAAAGTGAAGTTTGGACAGAGGATAAGCATGAGGCCTTGAAGAGTCTTCAAGAGCCAACAATTTTTAGCAATGAAATTTGTTCCTTGAAGGCTCAAAATTTTTTTAGCCAGCATTTGGTATAACAAATTTTATAGTTGGCTAACAGTGGCTCCACTTGGGGATGGTACCTTCTTGAAGGCATCAAGAACTTTAGCCCTGCATTCTCTGGGAGGCTGACCTGTGCCTGATCCATTGGGCTACTTTTCCTTTGCTGAGATGACATTCTCTGAAAAAATATTAGCAACCATAAAAATAATGGATCTTCATCAATACAAACTTTCTACCTACCCAATCCTACTGATCTAACATTTTTTCTTCATTAGAGTGCACTTGGATTGACAAACTCTTTTACAACATTTTATTCTTTTGAAAGCATAAAACTAATCTAATTCTACTCCTTATTTCCCCCTGAACTCAGATTAAACAGTTGAGTTCAGATGCTTCTCTACCTATTCTACTATCTGTTGGGATTAAACTGTCCAACAGATTTTAATTCTCTAAATTCTAAGGCATAAATTTAAAAACAGTCAAGTCAAGATTAAGTTGTTTGACTTGCTGTGATATATGGCATAAAAACAAGTTGCACATAGACATTTATTTTGCAAAAAATTAAATCAAAATGGAAGGCTTAAGATCTGAAAGTTCAAAGAACTGCCTTCTCTTTTTACGGCTCTGTTTTGAATTTTGCTTGAGCTCTTCTTTCTTTGTTCTTTGGTTCAGATTTTGAGTTGATTTGAACCAGATTTACATCTTTTTTTACTCAAGAAAATAGAACATATTCGAGTCATATTTATTTGAAACCTTAGGTTCAGATTTTGATCATGTTTGAACCTTTAATTTCTATCCTAAACTATCTATTGATAAGCCAAGATTAAACAGTTTGGGAAATCAAATTCACTATCCTATCAATAGAAAATTTAAAACTAATTATTCAAGATTAGGCAGTTTGACTAACTAGAAGTGTGTTTTGTAGGAGTGGCATTTGAGCTTGCACACTTTCAGATTTGTTTCTCTTTTTTAGTATGGGGCCATACCTTTCTTGTTTTCACAATCTTCCCTCTTTTCTTTCTTTTCATTGTTTTTGTATTTTTGATTTTTACAACTTTGAATGCAATGGTGGATGAAATATTTATAGTGGAAAAAAGATAAAAAAGGCTTTTGGAACATAACATGGATCAAGAGAAGTAATACTTGAGCATCCTGCCATTGACAGGACCCCCAAACAATTCTTCTCCATTCAACTCCTGCAAGAAAAACGCATTGTTACCAGCAGCTGAGTGAATAGAGTAAGGGCCAAGCCATAAGTGGTCAAATTTTCCATGCTTGCCCTTCTCTTCTCTTCTTGAACCCCACTTTAGAACTTTGTCCCCAATCTTGAAATTGTTGGCCTTTGTCCTTCTGTCAAAAAGCTTTTTAATGCTGTCTTGCTTCTGCAATGCTTTGTTATACACTTCCTCTCTGGTTTGCTGAAGATGAATGTTCTGGTTCACTCTTCTAATCATGTCATTTTCTTCAGTTTGTAACTCTTGAATCAACTTCAACACTGGTACACCAAGGCTGTTTGGAAAAATTGCATCAGTACCATACACAAGATGGAAAGGTGACATACCAATGGATTTCTTCAAATTCAATTTGTCAGCCCAAATTGCATGAACCAGCTTTGTGTGCCAAGACTTCTTATTGTCCTCCAACAGTTTCTTGATTATGTTCACTAAGCTTTTGTTTGAGGATTCTGCAAGTCCATTACCTTGAGGGTAATAGGCCGTGGAATGCCCCAATGTTATGTGATATCTATGACAGAACTCAACCATTTTCTTTGATCCAAATGTTGCTGCATTATCAGTGATAATCTTGGTAGGACAGCCAAACCTGGAGAGAATGTTAGTCTCCATGAATTTTATGATAACTGAATCATTGGCCTGTCTACAAGGTATGGCTTCTATCCACTTAGTGAAATAGTCTGTGGCAGTGAGAATCCATCTATGTTGGGCAGAATATGGTGGATGGATTTCTCCTATGAAGTCAAGTCCCCACTGTTGAAAAGGGGCTTCAACAATGATATGATGTAGAGGTAGGGGTAGCAGTTTTCTTTTGCCTTCAAAAAGTTGGCATTTATGACAGGCTATGATCATCTTGTGGATATCAGGAAAAAGAGTAGGCCAATAGAAACCAGCCCTCAAAAATTTTTTGGTTGTTGTCCTCCAGTATAAATGACCTCCACACTCTCCTTCATGGAACTCGTACTTAACCTTCTCTGCATCAAACTCAGGCAAACATTTAAGCAATACACCACTTGCATTTTTCCAGTAAAGACATCTATCAATAATGCAATAGTTTACAGCTTTCAATTTGAGGAATCTTGCCTTTGTTTTTGTCAAACCAGGAGGTGTATTCAAATTAAACAAAACATAAACAATATCAGCATACCAAGCAGAATTCATAAAATGATCTTCAACTATAGGAGTTGAGAATTCTTCTTGGTCATCCAAAGCATTAATCATATTAATATCAAGAACTTCAAAATTTGATTCAGCCATTAATCTAGCTAGACCTTGGCCTTTGATGAGTTTAGTGGGTTTTATCTCTAAATCATACTCAAGGATAATAGCAATCCACTTACCTCTCTTACCATCTGGGTCTTGCGTTAAAATGTCTTTGACAACTGATTTTGGGACAAAGGCAACGATGTGTGAGTGAAGGATGTACACCCTGAAGTCTTTCAAAGCTTTAACCAAAGCAAAAGCTTGCTTCTCCATAATGTTATACTTCAAAGGGGCATCCCTCAATGCCTTACTAAAGAATGCAATAGGCTACTCTTGTCCTTGTGGATTTTTCTGTAAAAGGACAACAACTATGGTATGTTCTGATGCAAATGAAAAAATATAAAAATCTTTTGAAAAATCAGGACTTATTAGAACCGGTGTTTTGGTTAACGCTTGTTTCACCAGCTCAAAGGACTTCTTTGCTTCCAAGGTCCATTTTACCCCTTGCTCCTTCTTCAGCATGTTTGTAATATTTCTAAGGAGCTCAGCCAAGTTGGGTATGAACCTTCTCAAAAAGTTAATCTTTCCAATGAAAGATTGTAACTCCTTGATGTTTCGAGGATGAGAGATTTGCAATATGGCCTCAATCCTCTTTGGATCTATCTTTATACCCTCCTCAGAAATAATGTGCCCAAGAAGTTTACCTTCTTGGAGACCAAATAGTGTTTTCTTAGGGTTTAAAGATATTCCAAACTTTCTGCATTTCTCGAAAACCTTTCTCAAATGTTCTAAGTGCTCTTCATCTGTTTTTGAAAACACAGTGACATCATCTAGATAGATAATGATGAAGAAGGCCATTTCCTCCGAGAATGCTATGTCCACAGCTCTTTGAAAAGTTGCTCCAACATTCATTAGACCAAAGGGCATTTTCACATACATGAAAGTGCCCCATGGTGTAGTAAAGGCTGTTTTTAATTGATCGACAGGGTGAACTAAGATCTGATTGTACCCTGAATAGCCATCCAGCAAAGAAATTCTTTTAGACCCTACCACCCTTTGCAAAATATGATCCATCTTGGGCAAAGGGTAGTTGTTTTTTAATGAAGCTTTGTTTAAATCTCTAAAGTCTATACAAATCCTGATTTCTCCAGTTTTCTTCCTAACAGACACCAGATTAGATACCCATTCAGAATATCTAACAGGGACAATAATACCAGCATCATACATTTTCATAATCTCCTTCTGAACCAATGGTAACTGTACAGGGTTTATTCTGCGTAGTTTCTGTTTGAATGGTTTTTGGTTTTCTTTGAGGGGAATTTTGTGCTGTATTATTTTAGTGTCGTAGGAATTAAGATCTTCGTAACTCCAAGCAAAAACATCAGAAAACTCTTTGAACAACTCAATGTATTTGAGTTTATGTGAGCTGGTAAAGTTTTAGACAGTTTAATCATCATATGTTTAAGTTTACTACCTATATTGCACTCTTCCACTTCAGTCTCTACAGATTCCAGTCTTGGTTTATTTGCCACATCGTTAAAATCAAACAACTCTTCTAAAGGTGCCAGACCTCTAGGAAAACTTTCATATTTAGAGTGCAGAGTTTCTAAATCTGTATTCAATTTTGTTTTGTTTATAAGTTTTTTTGACAACAGTTTAATATTAACAGGTTCAAGAGACGGTTCCTCTTCATCAAGGAAATTTTCTTCACTGCAGTCTGTATCATAATCTGAGTCCGAACTGTGTAGTTCAAATTCATTTCTGAATTGCATGAAGTCTTCTATTTGTTTATCATTGTCAAACACCTGCCAATACTTTTCATTATCAGGTACAGCTGGTCTAAATTTTATCTCATTTGTGCAGTCTTTGGTTTCATATGGCATCAAGCATGTCCTAGCTGCAAAGGCTAAATTGTGGGCCGCGATATTCCTTTTTCTTGGGACAAAAAACAGTTTGGACTCCTCGAATGTTTTCAAAAGGTCCATGACATCGTTTCGGTAGGCCCTAAGTCTGGGATGATTTGCGTTATATTCCCCATTGACCTGCCTAATGACTAACTCTAAATCCCCATACACATTGATTCTTCTGGCTCCTAACTTTTTCAATAGGTGTAAGCCTAAGAGAAGGGATTCATATTCTGCTATGTTATTGGAACACTGAAAGTTTAGTTTGTAGGAAATTCTTTCTGTGTGGTTATTTTCAGTGTTATTAATCCAAACACCTACACCAACATTATTCTTAGTGCAGGATCCATCAAAATACATACTCCATAGAGGACATTTCTTAGTTTCATCCTGGTTACTGTCCTCTTCAACTGACGTGCTCAAAGGTTGTTGTGGAAACTCAACACTTAGTTGTATTTGTTTTGATTCCCCAAGATTTGCGCTTGTTTGAGGGTTGTTTTCTTGATTGTGAATGTTTAAGAGCAAAGGACATCTGCCCTGTAGCTCAAGACCTTTGTTTAGTTTGCTAGATTTTACAGGTTCAACAAACTGTTTAGACACACCTACATTGTGTTCCTCTTCCTCCCTGTTGGCCATTAATCCTGATAAAGTGACTTTTTCACCAAGTGTTTCATCATTAAACATAATAAAAGAATCAAGGCCTGTATTTACAGAATACAGGGGAGAGTTTTGTGGTTTGTCTTGACTTGTAACTATGAATTTCATATGGGACTCCCTGTAAAGTCTTCTAGTTTGATTAAAAACAGAGATAGTCGCATAGGTCATGTCCATCTGCATAATCCCCTGTAACTTAGCCCCCCAAGATCTTGATAGTAACATTCCATACTTTGGGGGCACATTAGCCACAACCATATCCATGACTAAAAATTTGGATGGAATTTGGGCTAAGTTAACACAGAGGTCTTTAATTAATCCTACACATTTTGCTCTGCTGAAATCAAAGGAGTAAAGGTCTTTGTAAGGTCTGGTGATTTCTAAACCCAGGCTCTCCATTACAGCTTTTGGCATTAAATTATGAGAAGCCCCGGAATCATGCATAGCGTTGTACAAAATTTTGTCATGAATGTTTAAACTCACATAAAAGGGAGGAACAGGTCCCTCTTGATATCTACCTTCAATCTTACGACCAAAAATCAACTCTGGTTGGTCATCATTAAGATTGACTGTGTCCTCATTTTCTTCTATTTTCAAAGCCTTCAAAATTTGGGTTCTATATACATGTTGGGCAGCTAACTCAGTCAAGGGAACATAGATTTTGATCTTTGAAATTTCCTGCTCCAGGCTGAAAGGAATTTGACTCTTTAAAGTGTTGGTTTCAGCCTTATTAGCTGTCATTCTATTAGTAATATCAGCTTGCTGGTTCGTTTTATTTATACTTGACAAAATTGTTTTCACAGGAGTACTAGCTGAAGTGCTAGTACTACTAAGGTCTGCACTCTATTTTTCTTTGTTTTGAGTGCCTTTCTCTTTATCATTACCAGAATTTACAGCCACTGTTTTGTCCTTTTGTTTGACAACTTTAGGGTTGGTCGCAGTGCTTTTTTGTGAAGAATTTTCAAAGGTTTTGTTGTTGGGAGTTTGTTGACTGGTTTTGCTTCTAAGGTCATATTCTTTTTGAGGTTCTATGATGACATTTTCCATGTCTTGATAATAATTTTCATCATCATCTCTTTTGTCATCATAAGGTGTGTATAGACCTTGTTTTCTATCATAATGAATCTCAAAGTCATCATTGTCTATCCCCAGCATGTTGATATCATCCTCCTCTGCTATTTCATCTGTTTCCTCAACCTCACTTACATAGTTTTGATGAAAGGGAGGAGTGATCTGCTGATCATCTTCCCTAGGCCTGTTTGGAGGTTGGTTCCTTCTAAAATTTTGATTCTGGTTCTGATTTCTAATTTGAGGAGCAGTTTGGTTTTGGCTTGCTTGTGCTCTCGTAATTATGCTCATCTCTTTCATCATCTCCTCCATCATTTTCTCCATCTTTGAGTTGGAAGTAGAAGGTGTGGATTCCTCTCTAAAAGATACTCTCTTTTCAGTTTTCATTCTTGCTCTCTTCTCCATTAAGTTGACTTCCACAGAAAGAGCACCCTTTTGCATATCTTCAAGAGTTGAAAAATCTCTCTCTCTCAGCTGATAGGTCATGTCAGAGTCAAACCCTTCAGGAAACTTGTTTAAAGCTGAGCCCTGTGGAGGTTTTAGTTCTGGGGAAAGTGCATTATACACACTATTGAATCTAGTGCAATAAGCTTGCACACTTTCCCCAGTGTTTCTATGGAGGTTCTTATAATCAGAAAGGACTTAGAGAGGATTTTTCTTCACTTCCCATTTGTTTAAGAATGTTTTATGGAAGGCTTGGAGATCATTAATACTACGGGGGGCTAAACCTTTGAACCATTTTCTTACTTCTCCCCCTAAGCTCTGAGAAAATAACCTAAGCTTGACAGAATCATCATCAATTTCATTTCTGTCAAAATAGTCATTCATCTTATCCACATGTTGTGATGCAGTTGTAGCATTGTTGGCATCATATAATGGAATTTTGGACTGATAGTCCTGTGGAAGATTGACTAATGGTACAGGAAGGACTAGGGGAGCATACCATGCTGCCATGATAGGTGGTGGGGGAGGATTTACAAGGAGTGGATTAACAACAGGAACAGTGGGCTGAAGTGGAGTGGTTTGAATAGTGGATGTAGGGTGGGCAGAAGTGGATGGACCAGGAAAAAATTGTTGAGCTGACCTTGGATGAGAGACACCTAAATCGTGAAGGAAATGCAAATCAGGAGGTGTTGTTTCTCTGCTACCAGTATGTTCACTTGTTTCAGGATATGATAGTGAAGACTCAGAATCTAACTGATCTAAATCACCAAGAGACCTAGTCTAAAGGGATTTACTAAATCAACTTGCGATTGTTGTAGAGCTGAAAGATTTTCAGGGACTGAATTAGCTCTCAAGGGTGATCTGATAATAGTTGATAATTTAATCCTAGGAGACTTCCTAAGGATACTTTCTGGGTTATCGACTAACTCAGGTGGATCAGGGTCAGGATAAGCTCTAGTGTGAATCTTTCTAGGAGCCACTATGCTATGTTTTTCAGACCCAAACAAACAAGAAAAGTTCAACCAGGTATGACAATCTTTGACAGGTTAACTAATCTGTTTACAGAAATTTCAATCCTACAATCCTCTAACTGAGTTTGAAAGGTTTTACAATGATAAGGGTTCTTCCTAGTGGAGTCTTAAGGTATGTTAAGGATTGTGGAGTCGCCAAGTGGAAGTTTTTAGCTCATTTCAGAGGTAAAAGGTTTTATGGTCCACCTCCATGTTTATTGGATACCAATCTGAAATATTTTTAGGTTTTCTGAGTTCTTTTTCGGTTGTATGGTTTTTAAGAATAACCTAACTCTGTTTCAAAACTTTTCTACGGTTAAGAGACAAAGACAGTCTACTCTTACGGCTAAGCTAGCTGATTTTTCAAGGTTAGATAAAGACTTATGGGAATCCTAGGGCTTACCTAGTTTGTCACTGATTCAGACAAGTTCTATCATGATTACCATTCTTTGGTAGTGCTTGAAAAAGCTGCTTTTGACTCACAATTTTTGTATGAAATTTTTAAGGGGAACCAGAGATTATAATTAGTTTTTCCCCAGCAAAGTCGCCAGAAATGTTAGGAATCTGTAATTTTAGCAGATTGGTAAGACTAAAACTGCAGAAGCAACATCGTTTCAACCAACTTTGGGATTCTAGGATCTAGCCCTCCTGAATCCGGAGAGGGATCTCTCCAATAAGTGCAAAGATGGATTTGTCTTTGAATTTTGGGGTTATGATATTAGGCTAGTTATGAAGGCCAAGGGTTTGTTTGTTTTTTGGATGGTTGAGCATGAATATTACTTGAGGGGAAAGTTCTAAATGCAAAACAGTTTCAAAAGTGAGAAGTTGCAAGTGAATAGAACATCTTAGGCTAAAAAGATAGATATAACGCTGGTTTTTAGTCCATTGGGGTATGGAGTCATAACAGGGCTTTAATTGTGCAACAACATCAAGAGTGATCCAAGGGGCAAGTCATCTATATCACAAGATTATTTGAGATTAGAGTGATGGAATGGAAACAATAAAGTGTTGGAGATGATGGAAACTGATAATAATTTCACAAAGGATTTATAGTCAGTCCAAACAAGAAAAGCCTCTTAAGTAACTGTTTAAAACCAACCAAGTGCAGGGCTAACCATTGACCTCTTGGGAAAGTTTGTATTAAAGCAGCTTAATTGACAAACAATCCAGTAATCCACATAATTACCTTCAGAAAGTATGAAAACATATAAGGGAAACAAAGTGTAAACTTAAGATCAGATAAAGTACTTTTAAACCTATTCTTCTTTCATTCAACACCAAGGGAAACTTTCAGAATCTGCTTTTGGAGAAAAACTAGGACCAGGGCACACCATATCTTCCATAGTCATCTTTAATAAGAAAATAAGGAAAATAACTTTCAAGAAACAATGTTTAAAGCAAACAGTAGGACGAGGGAACTCCAGCATTCCTAACTGCTTAAACTGTATTAAATCATTCTTAAATAAACAAGTTAGAGGAAAACATTGAGATAAAGCTTTCAGTTAGAGAAGGTTACTGATATACAGTAGGTCCTAACTCTATAAATGTTGTCCTTTATCAGAGAATAGTGAACAATATGACATACATAGAAGGGAAACAATAACAAAGAAAGAAGCACTTCACCAGTGATATAGACCAGGATCCCAAGAAACAACTTGTTTATTGATGTCAAACCAGTTACAGTACTCAGGTCCAATGTTTCAGTTCAACAATCATCTTCACTATTCAACCTATCTAATCTATCACAAGCAAAGATCCAAGGGCCAATGAACACTATTTACAATCAGAATTTTTTTGCTCAAATATATTTCCAAGTTCTGCAACCAACCCCTCACTCATCTTCTACAGAAGTATATATAGAAGGATGAGGAGGTGAGATCTGATAAAAGATCTCAATTTACAATTAATACAGACTTAATGACTTCTTAGCCATTGAGGGGCTCAATGAAGAAACTTATATACATATTCTCTGTATTAAATGATTTTACATAAAGATTTAAGCTCTGTGGGAGCTTTTGTTGACTTTTGAGGCTCTGTGTGGCGTCGAAGTAACTCTGCAGAAGTTCTTTGCATTAAGTTTCCTTGCAGAAGTAACTTTCTAGCTGCGCTGAGACAAATATTTGATCCCGATAAATAAATTCGGCCTCTGATTGAATACTTTGAGGCACAGGTGGCGTCGCGGTAGCTAGAGGGATCGATTTGCCTCAATTTGTGGCGGTGGAGGGTTTCCTGTCGATAAAACACTTTAAATTTTCCTTTAATTGTGTTTTAATTTGGGGGATTAGGCTTTTGATAATCATTCTTAGCCGTGATCCCCACAATTATGTCTTTCATCCTCTGCTCTGGTTCATTTTGATCTTTGTCACTAATACTCTGTGATTTGTGATTGACTTGTTGTGTTTTTGCTGATGTGTAGGGCCGTGTAGGGTTTGAAAGGCATCAATGCCTTCGCAGATCATTGATAAACGTGGAGTAAAAACCCTGTGATGATTTTCTTTGGTGAATCGGAGGCAAGAGGATCGTCATCCTCTGTCTTTGAAAATTCTTTGAATTATGGCAGAGAGAACGTCGAAACCCTGCAAAATACAAAAAACTATTATAAAATCCTACATATATAGGTTTACTACTACAGAGGCATGTGGAGGAGGCATGGCTATTGGATGGCATCATCCGACAGTCAGGATTAATCGGAGAAGGTGGAAGAAATAATAAAGAGAGATAGAGAAGGATCTCATCACGAGAGTGAGGGGGAAAGTCAAAAACGGAGAATCGTTGGATCGGGCGATGGAATATGGACCGTTGGATCTCAGAGATTAGATCGACAGCTGAGATTAACCGGATGGCGTCGTAGTCTTGCTAACTATCTAGGCATCTTTGGCGAGAGATAGCCGTTGGATGGCTCGCCCCTAGATCGGACGGTGCAATCGCAATATCGTTGGGCGTCCACGTCCGAACGATAATGCGCGATGGGCAAGCGGTTTTGAAAGTACATAGACGCGTGTCACGCGATGTATGGAATCGTCGTATCGGGGAACCACCTTGCCCAAAGGCGATGATAATCGCGCAATTTCTGAATCTGGCACGCTAATGGATGGCGGGGACCATCGGGGAGACGTACTCCGCACCATCCGATCTGTAGATCAGATCGACGGTGGAGATTAAACTGAAAATCGAACCGGCGGAAAAGTTTATAATTTAATTAAAAACCAAAAAATTAAAATAATAAAAGGTTTTAATACTTCGGCGGAGAAATATTTAAAGGTTTAGCGCCTGACTGAGGGGCTGAGGGGCATATGAAGGGTCATATGACCAGGGATTTATGTGGGAAGGGGCTAAGACCCATATATGTAAAAAAATGTGGGTTTTTATGGTTTTCCAATGGTTTTCAAGGGAAATTGAGGGTTCTGATAAGGAAAAAAAGGAGTTTTCAACCTTTTCAAATGGGTTTTGATGAAGGGGAAAAGGAAAAAATGTAAATGAGGGATTTTTCATGGGAGATGGAGGGATAGAAACTGAGGTTAGTTTTGGAAGAAGGGAAGGGGGGAAAATGTGCTTGCAACAGTATTCTGGCTTGGAAATCAGTAGGATTTCTAAGTGTAAAATGGGAACAAAAGTGAAGTTTGGACAGAGGATAAGCATGAGGCCTTGAAGAGTCTTCAAGAGCCAACAATTTTTAGCAATGAAATTTGTTCCTTGAAGGCTCAAAATTTTTTTAGCCAGCATTTGGTATAACAAATTTTATAGTTGGCTACTGTGGTGTTTCACCCTATTATTTCACAAGAAATTATTTATCTCCAACAATTTTACAAGGTTAATCATCACCTCCAGATGAACCTCGTCCAAAATCACCTTGAACATAGTCACAGAAAATGTTTTCTATAAAGGTATATGGAATGAGGCTCCCTGAATCTACCATGGCCTGCATTCTAATAATATTTTCTAAATAAAGAATCAAAGCATCTGGAACATCACCTCGTTACATTTGTCATGATTGTTTTCGTTAAAGTTTCGTTATTTTCCTTCTGAGACTTACAGTTTTCTTCTAGTATCCTTTCTCGCATTTTGACACTATCATGATCCGGAATTGGGATATTCATTTCCTCGATTTATCGCGATATCTTGAGCTCTTTCCTCTTTCCATTTTTCTCCCTAGTCTTTGGCATCAAAGCATTACCCGATCTTCTCACCGAGCTTTTCCATCACATTTTGCTAAGATATCACCGACAAACACACCAAACTTGCCACTAGTTCCCGCAGACTCCACAGGCCATAACTAAACCATTCAAACTTTCCGGGAAAATGGTTATAAAATAAGATCCCTACCATAATCTAATGGCATTCTCGTCATAATCCTAACCGACCTACCGGCTAGTTCATTTAACAAAGGAATAGATCCAATTTTCAGTTGATTCACATAATAGCCAAACGTTTGACAAGAAATACCTTATTTGAAGCCGAGATTACATAGTTTTTGACAATGTTGTCGTCAAAGCCTAGTGTTGCTTACTTCTCTAAATATTATTATCAATGCCAGGCATGGCTATATTGTCTAAGTGCCTTTCATCAGAGAACTTCCTATTTTGCTTGTCATACCCAACGTTTCTCTCGAAGTTACTATCAGGAAAATGATATTTATGATAAATAATCTTCTCCATCCGCATCTTCCACATAGAAGTTTTTGGTCATAAATTTCTTGACTCCAACCTACCATTTGCCATTTCTCCCACTTGGAACCAGAACCCTTCTTTCAAAAGTTTACCATCCAACAGACCTTCACTATATATTACATAACAATGGAACACAGTGAACACATAAATATATGTATAGAAACAAAAACACGTAAATAACATATCAAATAAGAGAGACGTACATATGTGGTTCACCGACTTGGGCTACGTCCACAAACAACCTGGGCCTCATTTTTATTATCCAGCAGCAGAGACACAACCTACAATAGATCCATCGTAATATCACTCATCTTCCCACACAGCTCCCTATTTCTTTCTCGCACATACCAAATATGAATACCATCATAAAATAGAGGTTGCTTTCAGGGCAAAACCCAACCAGCTAACTGACATCATCCTCCTAATGAACGGCCAAGATTTGACGACAAATTACAATATTTTGCGAGGCAATTTTACATTTGTTTTTAACTTCGGGGCGTTTCCCCCAAAACCCACCGCCGAGGGGGGGGCTCCAAAGGTCATCAGCCGCCGCCCTTCGGGTTCCCTAATGGTGATCAAATGACATACAAGTTACACCACAAAGAAAAAGGTTCTAATGTGTTAGGATACATTCAATAAATATTATAATCAAATTTCCACACCCATCATTGAACAAAGCTATTAAACTAACTTAGCTCAATCTAGATTGTTCATGTGAATTATTTTTTCACTATCCTTAACTATTTTACTTGTCTAATTTCATGTTTAAAATAAAGGTGATTAGACTGGCTATTATACTTATTCTAATACAATGTGGGTATTTAAACTAGTAGCATTTATTCAAAAAAATTTGTTATTGATTCATGCAATTTTTTTATTTATGTGAATTTAGGCTTTACCTACCCTATAATATTCTTTCTCATGGGTTTTTTTATTCTTTATTATTTTTTCCTTTTCTCGATGTTTTTTTATTTTTTATTATTTTCATATCTATTTTTTGTATACCTTGTTTATTTCTTTTCTTTTTCTTTTTTTCTTTGGAAATAGAATTAGTAATAGTTATTACAACATATTTGTACAAAACACAACACGACAAGTCATCCTATAAAATATAGGACTCTAACACCGTAGCATAATACAAGATCGAAGAAGAGCCCAAGTTTGAATAAGCAATATCAAGAGAAGACAATGTAAAGAAATGTCATAAATAGTGCATGAATATCAAGAATTGTTTCCCACTAAATTTTCATATATGAAGTGGAATGTAGGATCTAGGTGTTTGGTCAATTTAGTTTGTCCTAAATTACATTTAATTTGTCAACCGGATTCGAAAACATTAAGGGCGACCATATGCAAGATAACTATCTCTTACTTTTTTGTCGCTTTTTGGATTTTTGTGAAATTCTAAAGTATAAGTATACCTAATATTCATATAACAATAATTAATGATTTTCCAAACTTCAAAAGAATTTTAAAAATACACAATGACAAAATTAATTCTTCAAAGAAATGAAATTGCATCACTACTCTAGTCAAACAAACAATGAACTACTAATCATATCCTATTATTCTTACCTGTTGTTCAAACACAAAAGAAACTATGTCTAAAGAAATCCAAAAGTTGCAACAAAGTAATCTAAATTCAATTACATCAACTTATCTTCTGATCCCTCATCATTAGTCCATCCATGATTTTCGAGGTAACCATAAACAACTTGAGTAACCTCGATATCTAACTGCGTAAAGTAAACCAATATCAAACTACACATTCATAATCCAACCCTTTCACCATCGTACCTACTTCATGGCTTTATAACCTAAGATGTCATGAGCAATTTAATATGTATCTAACTTGCGTAGTAAACTAATATCAAACTACACATTCATAATTCAATCCTCAATATCACCAAATTGTGGCTTTCGAGGTAACTCAAAATGTCAGTGAGCAATTTAATATATCTAACTTGCAAAGTAAACTAATATCAAAGAAACATTCATACCCATCCCTCACCATCACCCAAATTGCGGGCTTTTGAGGTAATTCCTAGTAATGTCATGAGCATTTAATATATATAACGTAAAGTAAACTAATATCAAACTACACAGAATTAATATTCAATCCTCACCATCACCACCGTGGCTTTTGAGGTAACTGAAAATGACATGAACAATTTGATACATCTAAATCTAACCATCAAAACAAATGTGCAAGACCTGAAATAAACAAAGAAATGAATTAAATGAACTAAGAAAAGTAAATTAGCAGTGAATATTAATTCCACAAGCCATTAGTCAAAAAGTTATGCAAATGTTCAAGCCGCCTATTTATAACCTTTTAAACAAGAACACCATCATTAACAATACGATAAAACATGAAATATTATGGCGAAGAAAGATGTAAAGCATGAAAGATTATAAATTAAATGAAGCATATACCATGAAAGACAAATGGAAACATGTGAACACCATGGCACAATGAGCTTAAAGAAATAAAACAAGAACTACAACAATGCAAAAACCTCAGCAGGTGCAGGCTCCTCACAATGTACCTTGGCAACAATGTTAAATGAATTAGTATTGGAAATTATATTCTTATATATTAAAATGCAGTCATAACAGAAAGGTGATATTACTACATAGTAACGTAATTACATTGCTGCAGCTATCCTGAAGCTAATGGAGACTAATTCATTATGTATATGCAAACGCATTATTTATAACAAAGGAAATATAACTAATTCTCAAAGTTTTTAAGTGATGAGAACAAACCATTACGTCCAGAGATCTAGGATCACATTTGAGAGTAAATCTATGGAGAGTGTGATGTTGGATTCGGGATATGGAGCCATGTATGTGTGTTGATGTGTCTCCCACACCGAAACGGCTATGAATCTTCACGTGACGAGAACAGAGTCCTCCGTCACCGTGACTCTCGCGCTGACTTCCACTTGGCCACCTTTGACCGGGCAGCCTCTTCCCGAAGTGAATTTTCTCAGTTGAAGGACACGCATCCATGTCCACATCATTTCTAACTTGCCCGTGGCTCGTTTTTTCCCGAGGACACCGTAACACAGATTTTCGCTAAACATACAATGTTAGCCTGGGTGAAAGTAAGATTCCGTTACCTAAATGAGCAAAAAAATCTAAATCAACAACAGACACAAAACATAGTTAAAAACCATTTTAGATGCTCTTTGCAATTAATACAATGATATTGACAACTTGGAAGGTTCAGGAATGAAAAAGGTTCCAGCGTATGGAAAAGATGCATTTCAGGACTCAACACTAGGGATCATGAAAATGTAGGGTTTTAACCCCAATGTAGTAAATTATCTACACACAAATATTATAACAAAAAATAAACAATAGCGAGAGCATAAAACATAAAACAGATAAACACACATAGATTTTTCCCCAGATCCCAAATCGGGGACGAATGCTCTGATATTTCATTATCTCTTTTAGTGTTACAACACATATATATACATGTAAGTATACATAAACCCTAATCCATTAACCTCTGATTAGAACATAACCATAGTTCCCCGACTCGCATCTACAAAAAATACCATGGACCTAAACCATCGTATCTCAAACCATGCAACCATGCACAAAACCATGGGCGCTGGGATCGCCCACCGGAAATTAAGGACCAAAACATTTTCGCCGGGGGAAGTACCTGACTGACAGTGGGGCTATTGCCCCCCCTCTTCCCCACGCGTGATTAGCTGCAAGAATATAACACATACCCAACAAAATTCCAAAGCTTATGCGAAGCCATTCACAAAGATATTATAGGTTGAACTCGAAGTACAAGGAGAAAGAAGTTAGAACTTGATAAGATGATAATACCAGTAGATTTTTTGAACCCGATGAATAGTTAGAATGGGCAAGTCTTATGGTGCAGAAAACAAAACAAAAGGAGAGATCAAGATATGTAGACCTAAGGAATTTGAACGATGCATGCTTACACAAATTTTCCCACCCCTTTCGTAGATGAAGTATTGACAATGTAAAAGTTCAGAAGCCTAATCATTTACATATGGATTTTCAGGATATCATCATGGCCTAATTGCACCGAAGATCGACACAAGACCACATTTGCTTATTAATGAGGATCATATCAAGATAATAATTTTTAGATTGAAGAATGCCTCTTATATTTTATAAAATGCAGGCTTTTCATGAGTACATTCACAAATTTTTGGAGGCAGACATTTTTGACAAATATTTGGACTATTGAATAAACATGTTAGGAGCTTGAGGCTTATGCCGTACACTTTTAGACAACATTAGATCTCTTTGAACAGGTAATAAGTGCATATTTTGTGTACCAGTATATTTTTGGGAAATGTTTTTACAATAAAGGACTTATGGTGGAACTGAACATTATTAGAAGTGTCAGAACTTGGATCCACCTAAGAAAATAATACAATTGCACAAGACATTGGGATACATATACACACAAAAAAATTCATAAAGGGGAATGTGCCATCACAATGGACAAATTGTTGAAGAAAAGATGTATAGTTTTAGTGGGATGAAGAATGCCGTAAGATCCTCGACATACTAAAGAGAATATTGCAATTGAGCCTATTATAGTATTCCATGACCGGAACAAGACCATGTCCATGTTAGGAGTGTTTCTATAGTCAGGAGTATTATTGGCACAACTTGGTGAAGGAGAAATTGACCATCCTATATTTTTTCAAGTAGGAAGTTTTATACAATCGAGAAGAACTACACTACCACGTAAAATTTAAAGGTTCAATAAGTGGTGGGGAAAGATCTTGCAAAAATTCAACATTATTTGCTACGATCACATTTAACATGTTTACATATCATTTCGCATTGAAGTACTTGGTCAATAAACCTATCCTAGAGGGAAGATTTCAGGTATTATGGTTATCATTTCGTAGAGTATGACCTTGAAGTTGTTGTTAAACTAGAAGCTATGATGCAGGACTTGACCATCCGTCGTCAAGAATGGAAATAGAGAAGAACCAACTAGCATAGAAGATAACTTCCCCACGTTGCATGTGCTTATTTGCAATCATAGTAGTAGATAATAACTTTACAAACATTATTCACTTTTTGGACCACAAGGATGGCTCATTTGGAATATATTGCGCAATAGAAGAAAGAATTGGTGGTTAAGGCAAGATGATTTTTCATCGATATGGGGAAAATTATATAAGATGGACCACATACTTGAATATTGTTAGTATGAATCTTTTGTCGAAGCGTACGAAAAAGACCACTTTAGCTACGCATAACTTATAGCCCTAACATCAAATGTGGTCGCTAATATCTTCATCCTCTTCTGAAGAAGTTGATCAAGACAAGTGTCGCAAAAACCGTATCTATGCATAGAAATACATTACAAAGAAAATCAAGAGTTTGTTCCATACATTCAACACAAGACAAGAAATAATGTTTAAACAATTTTCGTATTAAGGGCACCCGAGAGGGAAAACAAGAAGAAAATTCTCCCCAAATGGGATGGGTTCAAGTCCTCATCACTTCAGATCTAGAATTTCTCTCTTTATATGTAGAAAACCCGACAGAAGATAGAACTCTAAAGGGAGTCAAGCACAATAAATAAATGTAGAATGTGACTGCTGTGGACCCGTAGTGATCTAATAGGCAACAAAAGGTGAAGAATGGTAGTGAAAAACCTCCTATTTATAACAAAATATTAGTCATTCTAGATCTTGGTGCATGATTAAAATAACATTAACCAAATCTAGATCCACCTTTTATGGAATATTTAATTATATTTGTTGGAGGGAAAAGGTATTTGATCAATAAATCTTTATTTGTGAATAATAAATAAATAAATGATTTATTTATTTTATTTTAAGGAAGCGTTGAGGGATAATCACATAAATAATGATTTATTTACTTATTTATAAGATTATTTATTTAATAAGGAATATTATTAAATAAGATTTAAATAATTCCTAGAAAATAATAAGATAAATAAAGATTTATCTAATTAATTTCCTTTGTTTTAAGTTAATATGACTTGTACCAAACAAATATAGGTTTGTTTAATATTTCCTTTTGGGGTTTCCCTTGCTTAGACTATAAACCTAATAAATGTTTTATTAAGTTATTTTACAGGAAAAGCAATTTTACTTTAGGTAAAATTGGTCTTACGTGGTGTACTTGGGTCCATCTAATGATAGGTTAGATGACCAAAAAATGGTGTACGTATATGTTCATGAACATGAAATATTGATGATTCTAGCAACTTAAGCTCATGGAAGCAACAGGGGCGTTGTGTAGGAAAGCACACGCAATATCTTGAAAGGGGAGTTGTAGGCCTACAATACATAAGAATGCAAAGGAGTATTGTAGAGCATGCGATGTATGTCAAAGAACAGGAATCCTTCAGAAGATATGAGATGCCATTATTCATATAAAATTGTAGGCTTCTAATAAGCGAGCTATTGATTTTTTTAATCTCTATCAACCCACCTCGAAAGAAGATTATGTGAGGTACACAATAAATTATAACTCATTATTTTACGTTGATGGGTCGGGTTGCAACTAGTAAGGAACTGAATAAATTTTATTTTTGGAGTATATATTGTCTAGACGAAGCGTCTGAAGATATTTATGAGATCGTTGCCCACATTTCCTAAATAAGGTTTATCACATATCAGTAGTTCCAAGTCTACCACTGGCATACTCTTATCACCCCAGGACAATGGGAGCGTGAGTGTATTCAATAATATTTTGGAGATTTCACTCACCAAAAGTATGCAATGTCAAAGATGACTGGAATCTCACAATCACTACTAGGTTTACAGGACTACATGCAAGATGTTGAGTCGACACACTCTAAGTAGTAGACAAGGTTGTACTTCATGAGTATACTGTGCCTAGTTTGAGAATCACAGCCACAAATATGTGAAAACCTCAACAATTGTAGGAAATAATGTCACAGTTTAATTTCTTTGGAGGAAAAATATTTATAGTACTATCCATTTTGCAGAATAAAGCAAGAGAGAATGTGAACATGATACATATTGTTAGAAGAAGTTCAAAGTAGGATACCTTGTCCTTCTTTAAGATAGCATGTTTGTAAAAATTTCAAGAACATTCAAAACGTAAACATTGGTTGGCCCATATATTATAAAGCATATTACCGATGTAGGTGTGGTTCAATTACAATGAAATGGATAATTATTCAAAGGTAGTGGTAATGGTAGTAGTTAGTTTCTACAGGACAACCGCTTCTATAGTTTTAGACTGCTAATATAAAAATGAGGAAAGTCTTTAGTGCCATTTAAATTTGAAACTGGACACTGTATTATAAACCACTCGTGTGTAAACAGAGATTCGACAAAGGAATTGTTTTGAAAATAACTGATTAAGAATGCATATACATGTATGGTTGTTACCACAGATAGGGTGCATCCAAGTTTCAAGAACAGACCACAAAAAGTGGAATTTGTCGGGAGGTTAACAATTTGAATTTATGAGACAAAGCCTGGCAAAGATCCAAGAAAGAGATATTCAATTAAATGAACCCTAACTTAACAAGATATGATCTAATGATAAATATAATACTTATTATAAAAAGCCACGCTCCTTACCAATATTTTGGCAATTTTACATTCGGGATTCAAAATCGCTACATTGAGAAATTGCAAAAGTTTAACTCATGTATGAACACCGAAGACTTCATCCGCGTATTTAAAGAGAGAGGTATTAGAAGGTATCATGCAGGCTACGAAAATCATTCATCGCATCGCGCATTGCCATCAGTCTTCATCACCTCTCTCTACATCGAAACATCACTCCGAAAGAAAAACAAAAAATAAGAAGGAAGAATAAAGAAGAAACAAGACAAGAAAAACCCATCAAGCCAAACTAACCCCCCAACCTACGAACATAGTGAAGAGGAAATAGAATACAACAGATGAGTATAGTGAGGGCGTGTTGCTTCATTCCCCGCCACCATACTTGCCACCTACAACCGTATGCGAACCACAAGGATTCCAAAGATGCATAGTATATTCACAAGCCCATTGCTGTCAAGGCCATTTTTGAGATTCACAATAAGAGGACAGCTTAGTGAAAAGAGTCACCTTCACTAAGGCCCACAGTTGTTTTATAAAAGTCTACTTTTAGACTATGTCTATTTTTAGACTATGTTCATTTTTAGACATACCATCACACCTATGAGTTGTGTGATATTTATGGATGAGTTGACAAGTTGAAAAAAAAATATATGACTTATTTTTAGACATTTTAATAAAATCTATTTTTAGATCACAATCTAAAATAGATATGTCTAATATTATTAGCTCTTAATAATATTTGGACTCTAAACATTAATTATTCTTTCTAGAATTTTAAAGCTACATCCACAAAATGTGGCAATAAAACTACGAAGGAATCACGGCCATTTGGTTATGTCAACGGAGCTAATGCATGAGTGAATTGGAAACAGGAACCTGGTGTGACAGTTTGGTGGAGTTGCAGAAGACAGTAGCTGTGCTCACTTAATAATCCAAGTAGACTCCATTGAGTTGTTGTTTTGGTCTAATTTAATTGATACATTGGGTGAGAGTGGTGTGGATCACAATTATTTAATTAATTCATCAAATAATAACTATTAATTCAATCAATAATACATCGCTAATCACAAAGCAGACAGAAGTCAAGGAGACCCTGAGAGGTAGAAAGAAAGATGCGTGACTACCGGGCCAGGATTATATACTGATTGCATCCAATTGACCAATGGAGAGATGCCAATGAGACTGCAAAAGAAACAAGGATTCAAGTTCACCCAGCCGTCTTTTCGTAGGGGATTGTGGCGAAGAGAGTGTTAGAAGGTGTGCGTAGACTGCACATCGAGATCGAGTCCATTAGTGTGTACGCTATCAGATTGCATCACAGAGCCACATGTTCAACTTTGTATGAGTATTAGCATGATTCCACATATATTATATACATATATTTGGTACTTTTCTGCCTTTAGGCCTGTTAAACACTTTGTTCTGTGTGAATTTTTATGGTTTCATGTGGCATTGCAATTGATTTAATTTTCATGATGACTGGCCTATAATGATTTGTATTGTGCATGAAGTTAAAATAGTGTGTGATCGTATAATATTGATATATAACACACAATACATAATTTCTACATGGTATCAAAGAAGTTTATCATTGGAGCAAGATTGCAATTATTGAAGCTATTGAGGCTTTAGTCAGTGGAATCCAATTTGTCAGTCATGTTTTCTTGGTGTTGGTTAAGCATTCAGTCGAAATTGCCTGTTCCGATCGCGATTGGAGTATGCCCTTGATGCATGTACTAATTAGAGCCCAGATGGAAGGACGATGAGCAAGGGAATGCTAGATGATAATGGGTTGAAGGTGTTAGGGTCCCGTGATTTGGCCGATTACGCTGTCGATGATGTAACATCAAATCAAGCTCGTTCTGTTGACCTTAGCCTCCTGACCTTGAGAGGCTTCTATAAGTAAAAGATGCCAAGCTATGGGTGGAACATTTACATGTTCGATATTAGGCTAGTTATGAAGTATGCTATTTTTGTTTTTTTATGCTTGTGAGGGGATGAAACCCATCAAATATATACAACTTGATAACAAGAGGGAGATAAATTAAGCAAAGGGTCAATCAAACAAGAAGTAACTATGATGACAAAAAAAGTCAGCCAGACAATGTATTTGATTCATGAGAAGGATCTCAGCAAAAATGGATTAAATGAAATAATAAGTTTATGAGCATATGTATCAAGCAAACTAGTTAATAGCATAAACATGTAATAGGTGCCACAATCACAATAATCATAGTTAATCAATACATAGAAATCAAACATTCAAGCCATACATATATATGGACTTCAACTGTGAAAAGTACATCACTAGAAAACACATGAGATAAACTAACAACCTGTAAACTATGCCTAATCAACATAGTCTCTAAGTCATTGGCACTTGGACAAATAAGTTTTCATAGTTTTATGCAAAATAGATCAATTAAATTATTCAACAAAACAGATCAACAAATCAACAAAGAGAAAGTTTTATGACGTAACTATGGAACATAGGTAGGCAAACCACATATCCTACTCAACATACATGAACCATGAATAAAACTTAGGTAACAATACCTTAGGTTACTAAAGAGCAAACAATAGAATTCTTTAGCATAACTAAGGGAGAATAAGAAAATATCAAGCTATGAAGATTCAGTATTTGAGGTGCCTCCATGGGCATGTCTCAAAATCAATCTTTACCTATCCATAGCAGCAAGAAAAACAAAATATGAGTGAAAACTAGAAGACAAAACAATAAGTACTCATACCATTCTACCATGTCAAGGAATCCATCAATGCTTCTCAACATTCTCAAAGCATCCAAGAGGCAATCCAACATCACAACTCAAGTGTATTCTTCAAAGCTCATATGACCAATGCATTAATTCTTCTCTCAAGTTCAACATTTACAAAGAGAACCATGGAATAAATAGGCTTGAGAGAAAACCTCATGGAGCAACTACCATCCCATCGTCAAATATTTAAACTTGTCCCAGTTTGCAAAGCCCAAGGCACAAAATATCTCATAAAATATCTTAAAACTCACAAATGAAATATATTGACTTACATGATTTTCCCATGATAAAAATAGCCCAACGCACATTTGGGCAAAAGTATTTTTGAGCCAAAAAATTACAAAAAATACTTCTAATTATGCCCTCAAAAGGTCCCCCGACTATTTGATGCAAATTATGCCTTCCAGGTGTCAAATGAGGCTCATGAGGGCTTGGCTGAAAGCTGTGTCTTTTTCCCAAGCAACTGGAACCAACTCAATCCAGGTCCGGAAGCTGTCCAAAACCGCACTGTGAAAAAACCTGCAGTGCTAGCAGACCGCCGATATGGCGCAGAACAAAATGAGGCTATGACCCAGTGGGGCTAATGATCTTCAAATTCCCCGAAAACCGGCCGGAGACCCTCGCTTGTCGAATTATGGAATCCATCGACCATCCTCCTCCCTTGACAAATCAATCCGAAACGACGCAATTATGAGTTTTTGACTAAAACCGGCAAAAATGCTGCAAACAAAAGTCATTAAATAGCTCAAAATTGGCATGCATGACCCCCAAGGGTCCATAGCAACATGCTCCTGGACCGATGCCAAATACTGAAGGCTGACATATGTCTTTCTTCTCTTTCCGTGTCGTTTCCTTAAACTCATGTTCTCGATCATCCTTATGTCATGTCAGTCCATTTTAGCCGTCATTGTCAAAGACTATCCTCCTCCATTCTGCCGTCGATCACCACCGTTGTTTTCCCGTTGTTCGCTTTGGAGGCATTTTTACCTAACTATTCTTTGGAAGAACGCAACTCATTTTTTATGAACAAGGCTTCATTGATTGAGATGTGCCACCAAACTCACATTTATATGATGACCGAGCTGATGAAATGTAATAATGCTTCCTTGAATAAGCCCCTCAACAGACCACACAACAAATTTGACAATTTCAGCTCATATCCTTTCTATCACCAAATTATGTAGAAGAACCCTGTCAGATTCTTTTGTGGCAGCCTCTCAACAAACTTCATGGACTTTGCTGAGAGGCATTCTGCTTGCACTGTTTTTGCCCTTGAAACCAACCTTCAGTGTCTATAACTCACTCTTTTTTTAGGTCATTTACCTCGAAACATGCTCTGTCATGATTTCCAGAGATCACATGCTGGGAAAAGAAAGAGACCGGTTAGTGAAAAAATAGCCCACCGTGTTAAGAGAAAAACTAATGTGACTTTCTGAAGTCAATCACCGGTTTCTATAACTCTGTTGTTACCTTTGGTGCTTCTCTCGTCAACCAACTCCTTCAAGAGAAGAAACACAGTCAATAGCGTATCTTGAAGAGGTTTACTGTGATAAGGTTGCACGAATGACAATGACCTTTTCCTTGAAACAATCACAAACTGTTTTCTGCAAAGGACACCATTTAGTGGAAGGAAAGAACTACACAGATATATCAATTCACCATGGTTTTTTAGAAAACACCTTATTTTGCTTGTGATTTTAAGGGAGCCACCCAAATACCTGCATCTTCATTTTAATGCCAAATTCCAAACACTAACAAACCCCATCATTCTTCAAAAGGCTCCTCTCGTAAAGTTTATCAACAAATCTTCAATGATGTAATATATTACAGAGAAAACAGACTCATTAAAGTAAAAAAAACTCACTTATCACGTAGCTAGGCAACAGAATTTTGTTTGTGAGTTTTAAGATATACAACACCATACTTTATACCCCTGTCTTCAAGGTTTCAACTTATTAGCAAACCTGTCTTTTAACGTGTTGTCATCCTTGCAAATTTCTTGTAGCTCTTGAAAGGAAATCCCTGGAAGGAGTTTGAAAGCACCGGGACGCCCAATGGTGCGGCAACCTTGGAGCAAACCCGTCGCACAGAGAAAAGGCCACGGTGGGCTTGTCGGCGGCCGGGCGGGCACCTACAGGCACGGCCGCCGCGCCCGCCTACGTGCCGCGCCGACGTTAAAACTCTTCGCAAAACGACGCCTGTGCACGGCCGCCACTTCCGTGCCCGTCATACGCCCTAAAAACAAAAGTAAAACCCTAATTTGCTTGAAAACACGTTGTGATGCTTGGGAGCTGCGGAAATTTGTTTTTTGGATTTCACAAGTGGCTTACTATTCCTCTATTTCATTCTTTGACACCTTTTACAACGGCTATATTCAAAAGATAAAGACCTTGCGGCTATTTTGAACATAGTGAAGCTTTTCGTTCAAAATGCTGGCAATTCACTACATGATACGTGTTTTGCATCAAGTTATTTTTTAAACAAGTGATAGTTCATCACATTTGCCTTGCCTATTCGTGGAGTTACATGTCCGTTCATAAGAGAGATATTTCAAACCTCGACTTTGTCCCTTCTTTGGGCATTTAGGTGACAATGTCAACGAAAGAAAAGGTCATTCAAAACCGTCAAAGGTATTTTTTGAAATGTTTGCCACTATGAGACCACCCGTGCTCTCAAATTTAGCTGAACAATCTTGGTCCTTAGGTGATTTGCTGTGTTTCCTTCTGTCCGTAAGTGTTCTACTAGCCGTTTCTTTTTATAACATGACTTTCCCGTTCACAACTCACCGTGCCACATCCCCGTTTACCGCTTTTGCTATACCGAGATCTTAGGCCGAAATCATTTTTTAGATGATAACGACTGTCCGTTTAGGGAATATAAACAAAGATAGTTCATCAAAACAATTACTAATCATAGGATCATATACCCATTCGCCTCCTCATTTGAAAAGACAAACTTCAGAAAATATGAAACCAGGTTTTTGGGTTACCAGCCTTTATTCTGTTTCGATCACAGATATTAGACCCCTTTTGTTAATAGCACCATTTCATGACCGGACTATGTTCACCGCTTCTCCTCTCTTGGTGATTACAAAAGAAGGCTATTTCATAATGCACCAAAATATTTGAAAAGTTGTAAACACCCTTCGGGAAGGCGCTCGACTTTTGACACATGATATTGCTTTGTTGCTTGACCCTTTCTCAAGGAGAAAACTTCTTGATATCAAGAAAGCAGCATATGTCAAAATTGTCTCTTTGTCTATTCACAGTATTGCATACCTGCCATCATGCATTTATGACTCAACCTTGGTCACCGAAGTGTTTTCCCGTTGATAAATTTCTACTTCTCGAGTGTTTCCACAAGTTTTTCTCCGGATCAGAATACACTTTTTAGGTTGCATCCTTTCACCCTAGACTTCTTTGTTTGCTCGATGATTTCCTTTGATTTCTCGTATGTGATCATGAAAGGTATTTAACCCTTTTTAAGTCAAACTCGTCCTTTTGCATTAATAGCATACAATATGTTCAATATTTTCTCCTTCAACCAGATGTAACGTTCGACAGTAGTTCTTTAAAAAATAGGAGTGTCACATTTAACACGAGTTGTCATTCATCCGTGTAGTGACCTTGTTTCTCAGCTTGGTGTCCTTCCAACGTCTTGCATCAATCGCCAGCACCGCAGTTTTGGCCTCTACCTGCGGGCGGAGGAGGCTCGGCTAGGATAAGGTGTTCGTCAGTTTTAACAATTCTTTTTCGAGACAAATTTTTTCCGAAGGTATACAGACAACTTGGAAAACATCAAACTTCAAGCATGTTCACTTGCAAGCACCGTGTGTCGCTATAAACCCCAGCTTTGTGCACACTTGCCTCCCTACATTGTCCCAAGGGTGAATTAAAGAACAATGTCTGTATCTTATGATTGATTATTTTAACAAACAAACTTCGTGACTATGAAGACTGTTTCCCCTTGAAAAACCAAGCACTTTCTCCCGCCTGTAATGGCATTATTTATCATCCTGCTCTATTTGATCTTGTGGATAGACAGTGGTCTCATGCTTTGGAAAGTTCACCTGATGACATGCCTTCTCTAAAGTTTCAAATCCATTCAATTACCTTGAAAGTTTGGATGACCTCCTTTATCAAAGCAACCCCTTCTTCAGACAGCTTATCATATTTCCACTATAATCGTTATGGTCAAGAATTACATTCATGAACTCGAAGATATTGTTTCGTTGTTTCGCAAGTGGCAAAACCGGACTTCGCAACCTTCTCGAGTCAAACACCGGCCCTCGCGCTCGCTTATGTATGGCGAGGTTCCTAACCTCCGTTTTTAAATAATATATTCAGTCTTGATAATTTACCATTTGTCATATTAGCAACCCTTTCTTACCTATTTTTATGCCGGAAAGAGTTTGTAGTCCCGACGAGTGACTTTTGTTTTCTATAGCCTTCATCTCAAAGCTCACAATACATTTACGTTGTTCCTCTAACCTGAAACTCAAACATTTACTCCATGAGATGAAATAAATTTGGGTTCGTGAACCACAGAACACAATGAAAAACCTACTAGCTCGCCGAGATTGGGCTTATGGCCGAGATCTGGTGTGAGTGGCGCCACTTAAGGCCGTTTGTTAATTTCATTTGCAAAGTAAGGATCACGATGGCAGTTTGCTGCAGTATGAAGGCTTTTTGGCTTTTGATACTGCTGTGCTGTGAGGTGTCTTGGAACGCCACTCCCTAACATAGGGGAGACCTTTGAAAACATGGATTTGTTTTTTAAGGTCGATGTACAGTAAATACAATGTAGGTTAGATAGGATTGTTGAAGCAAGGAGGTTGTGGTTTTGCTAGGGGACCGAATAGGTAGAAAGGCAAAAAAAAGTTTTAGGAGGGTTTTCTGGATGATATATTATATATGAAATCAGCTTTCTAGAAAACTAAGTCAAGATATAGTCATCACTAACACAAAAATATTGATGGCTAATACACCGAGACATTTGGGGAGGGCGGGGCCTCCTCGTCGAGGTCTCGTAACGATTTTCATTATGGGGTATCGTTGCCTTATCTATTGGCGCAAAATTTACCCTTCCCTTGATGTTATTTCTCTCGAAAAGTAACATGCTTAACACTAATGATACTTCTACCTACCCTACTATCTTTCCTAACATTTTTTCTTCTCGTTGGCGCATTTGAACGAGCCTTTTCGACAATGCATATTTTTTCGCAAAAAATGAACCTATCTATTTCTACTTCTTAAGAACTGCCAGGAGAACGTATTAAGATGATGAACCTCTTCATTTTCTACCTAACTAGATCGACCATTAAGATTAAGCAACACAAGATTTCATTCTCTAATCTACAACATGGAACAAATGATCACCAAATCAGATTAGGTAATGATTATTGCATTTCATGCATAAAAGACAAGTCGCACACAAATGTTATTTTACAACAAAAGAAACAGACGTTTTTACGATGTACAATGTTTTTCCATCCTCGCTTCTCTCTTTGGTTCTGTTTTTAAAGGAACTTAATCTCTCTCAATTTAAGCTCGTGATAAGTCAACTTACACAATGTTGACTATCTTTGGCGCTCACTAACTTATCAAGAAACAATTCCGAAACAGATGCTCAACTATAATTAGGGTTAGATAGCCGAACAAGACATTGAAGTACTAGTAGCAAGATGACTTGCTCGCTTTCTGAAAGACTATTTTCTTAGAACATGGGGCCTTCTGCTCTATTTTCACTTGCCCTCTTCTTCGCTTTCTACCGTTTTTGACTTTCCTATCTTTTACTCGTTTTTGCATTTTTCTATTTTTTCAATATATTTCAACAATGGTATGTACAATGACCAAAAGTAATCACAAACTCAAAAATCTTGGAAATGACGAATTTCAGCATTCATCCTCGTAAGGATCTCCTCTCATTCTAGGCCCACTTAATCTCTTGAAAAGAAAAATTTGGGAAATTCTTTCTCTCTAACATGACATAGGATTCATGCAAGAATCTCTAAATGTATCTCGCATCCTCCTCCTCGTACCTCTCCGAATATCCGATTTCCACTCCTTTCTTTGTCGTATGCTTTCTTCGTGTAATGTATGTACTCTTGATAATTCTTGAAATAGATAGTGACACTATCAAGGTATGTAACAAATACGAAATTTAACACCGGGAACATGGTCAAGAACAGACGATATTGGGTGGTTTAGCAATTTTGAACTTGAAACCGTATTTACTCTCCCGCAAACTCGAAAAAAATCTTAAGTTGTCTACTTGTAAAGGAATTTGATGATTATGATTTCAAAAGATGATCTCGCAAGAATACATCATTAGAAACATTTTCAAATGGTGAATCACGATTCGAGAAGAATCATGACTTTACATATGGAATAAAAATATTCTTTTCTAAAATCAAAGCATTCTATGTCATTATTTTTCTCCTGATCATTTTAGTTTGTTTCCGCCTTTGTCGGTTTGTTTCTCGTTAAAGTTATTCTTTGGGGAAAAGTGTGGTGATACAATGTTTTCTCTTGTTTTTTCCGAGAAACTATATTTTGCATGAGATTCCCATTTTGAGCTCTCTAAGTTCTTCATGAAAAGATAAAATATGAGCCAATTTAGGTCTGTATGCTGATTATAACCGTCATCCCGGTTCATCAAAAGTTTATTAGGCATTTTCTCAAGATGTTGAGCTACCGAGGTTATAGTCAAAGTTTTATTTGCGTAAGAGGGTCACACATGGCAATTCGAGGCAGAAACATTAAACTCTCTTTTCTCCCCGGCTCCAAATAGGTTTATGATGTGAAGGTCTTCTAAAGCTTTTACCCTAAGAAATTCTGCCGGTTGGTCACGCGGCGTTCGATTAAAGCTAGAGCAATTTGCTGATAGTACATGAGAGTTTGTGCTTTTTCTCTAATCCTACTTGGGAGAGGAAACTTACTTTCTTCAAGGCACAAATTGCTCACATCAAGTAGTTTTGAGGCCCGTGCCCCATCATAAGGTACCAAGGACAATCGACAGGGATCTAAGTCTATATCACTTTTCCCACTCTTCCTCCAAGTAGCATCAATATGTATAATGAAAGAGTTTAAGTCGGAGTGCCATAAAGAACATTGGAATGTTATTTGCTCATTTTGACCTGCTAATCATGTATTTCATGTGATCTGCTAGAGAGTATCCCTTTGAATCGTTCAAACACAGGAATGGTATATGACATGTTCAGCTGATATTCCCTTGGAGTTTGGCTCCCGGCATCCGGAGAGAAGCATCCCAGATTGGGAGGAACATCTCACTACTATATCCATGATTAGATGCTCGCTATCCTGGCCAAAATTAAAACAAAGGTCCTTGATCAAACCAGGCATCGGGACTCTCGCTTGAACTCAAATGAATATAAGTCTTTGTATGTCTTAGGATTTAAGCCTAATCTTTCCATTACTACCTTCGCATAAGATTATGCGAGGCGCCTTGTCCAACATGGCATTGTGGAGGATTTGTCGTGGATGTTTAGCTAATGTAAATGGAAGAGTGCCCTCTTGGAATTTTCCCTCTATCTTTGGACCAACAATACCAGAATGTCATCATAGATTGCTGTGTTGTTTGCATCATTCTCAGATTTAGGACCTTTAGTACTGGGATTTATGTGCTTTGGGCAATGAGTTCAAGAAGAGGTATGGTGATTTGATCTTGAAGGATTTCTTCAAAGCTGAAAGGCATTTGAAGTTTAGATATGTTTGTTTCAAATTTTTTCGTTAAGACCTCGTCTATGTTTTTGAGCTCCGTTGACCTTGTTTAGGGTTTTGCTTGCCATAGTTGTTTTGGCATCCAGAAGGTCAGATATTACAAAGAGTGACCTGGCTTGGCACTTAGCTTGGCTTTGATCAGTTTTTTCAACTCTTTGATTTTGTCATTGCTTGATGCTTTTTTGAGGATGGTATCCGGAGCTTTAGCATCGCAGTTACCTCTCTTGGACATTATCTTGGTTTTCTCGTCTCTAAGGTCATATTGTCTTCGTGGGCTTCTTCAATAGCATTTGAAATTCTATGGCAGTATTACCGTGACCATAATTGTCCTATTTTGATCGTGCGAAAAGAAGGCTTGTTCTTCTTTCTATGAGGTACACCTCACCTTCATTGTCGACCTCGCAGAGGTTTAAATGATGTTCATCAAGAGGTTCTCGAGTCCCTATCATCTTTCTGCTTTACCGAATGGTATTCCGATCCGTTGGTCATTATCCTCGGGGTCTCGTTTTGGGCCGTTCTCCGAAGTTTTGGTTTCGGTTTCTATTGGAGGTTTGGTCGTTATCTCTACCAAAGAGCTTACTGATCTTTTCCCACATTTCAGCTGCGGATTTGACTAGGTCATCTATTCGGGATCCAGAAGGTGGGACGCAAGGAGACCCTATCTCTACAGGACCTTCCTCTTCCGATCTAACCGGTTTCTCTTTCACCTAAGTTGGCATCTCGCTTTGTAGTTATTTGTTGGTACTCTCCAAGGTAGGTGGATCTTTATCCCTCGATGATATGTCATGTCCGATCAAAACCCTCGTGAAATTTTGCCAAAGCTAAACCAAGGGAGGCTCGAAATGAGGTGGGAGGGGGCGAGAAGCACTGCTGAACCCGGTACAAAGAAGTTTAGACACTTTCCCCCATTTCCGTTTTAGATTGTTATATTCTCGACAGATTTGGAATGGGGTTTCTTCGGATTTCCACCTGCTCGCATTTTACGCTCAGGGATATTATGGATGTCATTTGGAGCTAAGCTTTTCGAATCCATGTTTAAGTTCACTCACCAAGAAGCTTTGAAAATATTCTCATTCGATTACCTCATTTTGCACTCTAGGTATTCACAAGCACTGTCATTCTACTTATATGTCACAGAGGTGTGGTGGTGTCTTCTCCAGTGTGGGATCTTGGTCTTGACATTGTTTGGAGAGGAGGCTAGCGGTGGTGGTAACACCAAAGTACAATGTCGCTACATGCGTATCGAGCGAATGGATGATACAAGATGAGGATTAGTAGGCAGAAATGAAGTAGTTTGAACAAAGTAGTGACGAATCCTGGACCAGTGATCCTGCTTTACCATCTAGGATGATAGGAGCGAACTGGAGGAAGAAGTCGGGAAATCGGGAGGAGTGGTGGGTGAAGTTTCTCTAATAGGACCTCCGTGATGGGTTTGTGGGTTCAAGATCGTCGAATTTTATCCTACCATACTTGGTTTGTAAGAGCTTGTGATGACTCTAGTTCAAGGTGATATCACATATTAAGTAGTTTAGGTACGATCTTGTCTTTCCGCTGATGGATCTATCTATTAGATGATTAGTTTCGAAGCTGCTGCCGCAATCTTTTCCGTCATCTACTACAGACAGGGGGATTTGGGTCTGCATCCGGTATTGGGATTATTCGTGAAGCCGCATTTTAGATCCGCAGTCGGAGAGTGATACTGGTGAATGTTTTTTTGGATGAGTGATTTTTCTAAAGTTATACTAAGGCGAAGATGGTCAAAAATAGAAGAGATGGATTAGTGGAGTCTGTGGAAAATGGATTTTTCTTGTGAAGATAGCCGTGGTCCACCACCGCAACTAATCCGAGAATGTTTTTGAATTTTCTTCTCAGTTTATGAGCAGCCTATGGTCGAAAGAAGTATCTTAGACTTGTCGAACACTTTGCTAGGTGATGAGAACAAAAGAGTTTACTCTAAAAATGAGTTTATGGACTCGCTTGCTTGTTTATGGTACCTAAAGGCCCAAAGCATTTCATAAGAGTTTGTCGGACTATTATGTACTCAATGTCTTACCCATCTCCCGCTATGTTAGTGAGTGATGGGAAAGGTCTATCGGATAGTAGCCTAGAGTTTGGTGAAATAGTAAGGCTTACTAGAAGTTAGTGGAGTCGCCAGGTGGAAAATCAGTTGTTTTGAGATATACTTGTATGGTCCACCACCAGTAATGTCAAAAGCCAATCTAAGGGAGTTTTTTGTGGTTTTTTCTAAGTTTTATGTGCAGCCTAGGATGTAAGAGTGTTATAAACCTGATTCATCACTTTGCTAAGATGGTGAAACATAGAGTTTGCACTAAATGATTCTAGAGGCTGATGGTTTAATTTAAAAGTTAAAGGACTAAGGAGCCTATAAAAGTTTGCTAGACTGTCATGTGCTCAATAGGTCCCACCGTGATCGCCATTATGTTAGGGTCCCGTGATTTGGCCGATTGGCTAGCCAAATGACGATGTAACATCAAACCAAGCTTTGGAGCCCAAGGACCTAGCCTTCCTGGACTCAGAGAGGGCTCTCTCTATAAGTGTTAAAGATGTCGGTGTGTTTACTTGCGATGTTCTGATATTAGGCTAGTTATGAAGTATGTTTTTGGTTTTTTGGTTTTTTAAGTTTGTGAGGGATGAAACTGATCAAATACATAAACTGGATAGCAAGATGTAGATAAATTGGGCTATGGGGTCAATCAGGTCAAGGAAGCTAATGAGGCGATGATGTAAAGCTGCTGTAGGGCCGATTTGATTCACAATAGAAGGGATCTCTGGGCAAAATGGAGTAAATGAACAATAAGTTGGTGAAAGACAAGGGATTTCAAGTGCAAACTAGTTAATAGCAGACATAAACATGTAATATCAAGCCATTAATCATGCTAGGAATAACTATAAGCTAATCAATACATAGAAATCAAACATTCAAGCCATACATAGAGGTATATGACCCTCTAACTTCGGGAAAAGGCTATCAGACTTTGGGGAAAACACATGAGACAAACTAACAACTCATAAACTATGCCGGAACGCCTAAACATAGTCTCTGAGTTATTGGGCACTTGGACAAACAAGTTTGCATAGTTTTAGGCAAAGGGCTAGATCGGGACTAGGCCTCCTTGGTTCAGCAAGATGATCAACAAATCAGTCAAAGAGAAAGTTTTATGGATAGAACTATGATGTCATGTACTCAATAAGTCCCACCGTGATCGCCATTATGTTAGGGTCCCGTGATTTGGCCGATTGGCTAGCCAAATGACGATGTAACATCAAACCAAGCTTTGGAGCCCAAGGACCTAGCCTTCCTGGACTCAGAGAGGGCTCTCTCTATATGTGTAGAAGATGTCGATGTGTTTACTTGCGATGTTCTGATATTAGGCTAGTTATGAAGTATGTTTTTGGTTTTTTGGTTTTTTTAAGTTTGTGAGGGATGAAACTGATCAAATACATAAACTGGATAACAAGATGTAGATAAATTGGGCTATGGGGTCAAACAGGTCAAGGAAGCTATGAAGTGATGATGTAAAGCTGCTGTAGGGCCGATTTGATTCACAATAGAAGGGATCTCTGGGAAAAATGGATTAAATGAACAATAAGTTGGTGAAAGACAAGGAATTTCAAGTGCAAACTAGTTAATAGCAGACATAAACATGTAATAGCAAGCCATTAATCATGCTAGGAATAACTATAAGCTAATCAATACATAGAAATCAAACATTCCAGACATACATAGAGGTATAAGACCCTCTAACTTCGGGAAATGGCTATCAGACTTTGGGGAAAACACATGAGACAAAATAACAACTCATAAACTATGCCGGAACGCCTAAACATAGTCTCTAAGTCATTGGGCACTTGGACAAATAAGTTTTCATAGTTTTAGGCAAAGGGCTAGATCGGGACTAGGCCTCCTTGGTTCAACAAAATGATCAACAAATCAGTCAAAGAGAAAGTTTTATGGACAGAACTATGGGCAGCTGATAGGTAGGTATGGCAAACCATACATCCTACTCAACATACATGGAACTGATGAATAAAACTTAGTAACAATACCTTAGGTTACTAAAGAGCAGCTAAGAATTCTTTAGCATAACTAAGGGAGAAGAAAACATCAAGCTATGAAGATTCAGGGATTTTGAGGTGCCTCCATAGGCATGTCTCAAAATCAATCTTTACTGATCTATAGCAGCAAGAAAAATGAAATATGAGTGAAAACTAGAAGACAAAACACATTAAGAAGCACTATACCATTCTACCATGTCAAGGAATCCATCAACAAGCCTTCAACATTCTCAAAAGCATCCAAGAGGCAATCCAAACATCATAACTCAAGTGTATTCTTCAAAGCTCATATGACCAATGCATTAATTCTTCTCTCAAGTTCAGCCTCTGATTTACAATGAGAACCATGGGATAAATAGGCTAGAAGGAGGAAAACCCCATGGAGCAACTAGCTATCCCATTGGCCAAGTCAAAATATCTAAACTTGTCCTTGAGGCTTTGCAAAGCCCAAGGCACAAAATATCCCATAAAATATCTAAAAAACTGCTAAAAACGGAAATTATATTGACTTTACATCATTTCCCAATGATAAAAATAGCTTAACGCACATTTGGGAAAAGCAGATTTTTGAAGTTCAAAAATTACAAAATACTTCATATTTATGCCTGAAAAAGGTCCCCTGACTTGCTGGATGCAATAGGCAGCCTTCCCGATGTCAAAATGAGGCTCATGAGGGCTTGCTGGAAATTCTTCGTGTCTATTTTCCTAGCTGGAGAAACTGGAAACTCAACTCAATCCGAGGTCCGAAAGTCATACCCAAAACTGTACTCCGTGTGAAAAAACCTGCAAAAGAAAGTAACGCTGATATGGCGTGTATCGTGCAAAATGAGGCTGTTTTTCGCCAATTTGGAGGGGCGAATGATCTTCAAATTCCCTGAAAATCGCTGGAGAGCTGCTCATGAAATTATGGAATCCATTGGTATCACCCTCCTCCCTTGACGACTCTTCAAACTGAAATGGCGCATTTATGAGTTTTTGGCGAAAACCCCAAAAATGCCAAAAAACAAAAAGTTTTCGAAACAAGCCCAAAATTGGCATGGATGACCCTCAAGGGTCCATAGAGACATGTTCCGAAGCTGAAGCTAGAATATCGAGGGCTGATATGCGTTTTTCCTCTTTCCGTGTCGGGCGCTCCTTAAAACTGCTGTTCTTGATCATCATCCTTATGCTGTTGCTCAAACGGCTGAGCTGCTGCTGTTCAGCACTATCCTCCTCTGGTTCCTGCTTCTGCTGATCTTCACCACTGTCATGTTTCTCCTGTTGTCTTGCTTTGGAGGCATTTTGACCTAACTATGCTTTGGAAGAAACCAACTGCCTTTTATGAACAATGCCCTGCTGGATTGAGACAGGCCACCAAACTGCTTGGACAGATATGGACACTGTGGTTTGGATGAAATGTAACAATGCTTCCTTGAATAAGCCCCCCTCAACACTTATTAACAACAGTTCTTCAAATTTGGATGCACTTCAGCTATGCATCCTTCTTAACAATGGCACTATGTGTAAGAACTGCTTTGTAGATTCTTTGTGCACAGTCTTGAACAAATCCCCTCTTGTGACTTTGCTTAGAGGCCTGCTTGCACTTGTATTTTTTTCTTTGAAACCAACCTTCAAAAATTATAACCCTGCTCTTTTAGGTCATTTACCTTGAAACATGCCCCTGTCAGTAGACTTCTGTGGAGACCACTCAGTGGGAAAAGAAAGAGACCCTGTGGTTAGGTGAAAAAAATAGCCCACTGTGTTAAGAGAAAAACCTTTCACTTGTGACTTTTTGAGAAGTCAATCAATGCTCTTTATATAATGTGCTGTTACCTTTGGAAGTTCTCTGTCAACCAACCTCCAGTAGTGAAATACAGTGAAATAGGGGCAGATCTCTAGAAGAGGTTTGCTGTGATAAGTGTTTTGGTACCCTGTTCTTGAGAAATGACCTTCCCTCGAAACATATCACAACCACAGTTCTTCAAAAAGACACCATTTAGTGGAAGAAAAGCAGAAAGGGCAAGCAGATATATCAATGGACTCATGGTTTTTTAAAAACACCTTATTTTGCTTGTGATTTTAAGGGACACCCAAATACCTCATCTCTGTTTTAAGGTCAAATTCCAAACGCTAACAAACTGTCCTTCAGAAAAATCCCCCTTCCTTTGTGAAGTTTTATCAACAAATATTCGGAATGATGTAATATATTGCGAGGAGAAAACAGACCTAGCTTGGGCGAAAAAATCATTGCACACAGTAGTTCAGGCAATACATTCTTTGTTTGTGAGTTTTGAGATATACAAGACTACACTTTATACCCCTGCCTCCAAGGTTTCAACTTCTTATCAACAAACTCTGTCCTTTAACGTGTTGTCATCCTTGAAAAATTTCTTGTGAGTTCTTGAAAGGAAATCCCTTGGAAGGAGTTTGAAAGCACTGGAACGCTCCAACAATGGCGCGGCAACCTTTGGAGCAAACCCGTCGCACAGGAGAAAAGGCCGTCGGGTGGGCTTGTCGTGCGGTCGGGCGGGCACCTACAGGCACGTCGCGCCCGCCTACAGGCACGTCGCGCCGACGTTAAAACTCTTCGCAAAACGACGCCCAGGCACGTCGCGCCACTTTCCAGGCCCGTCGCGCCGCCCTAAAACAGTGCAGAAAACTTCAATTCTTTTGAAAACACGTTGTGATGCTTGGGAGCTGTGGCAATTGGTTTTTGAATTTCAAAAGTGACTTACTTATTTCCCTATTCCATTCTTTTGACACTTTCAACCTCATATCATTTTCAAATAAATATCCCAACGGTTATTTTGAATATATATATCCGCCCCCTTTTAAATGATACAAAACTGTGTTTGTATCAAGTTGCTTTTTAAACAGTGATAATCCATCAAATTTGCTTTGCCTACTCATAAAGTTACATACTTGTTCTCATAAGAGAGACATTTCAAAACCTCGACTTTGTCCCTCTTTTTGGCACTTTAGGTGACAATGTTAACAAAAGAAAAGGTCATTCAAAAACTGTCAAAGGCATTTAAAAGCTGCTTTATCACTTACAGGAGACCACCGGTGCCCTTGCAATTAGTTTGACAATCTCGGTCCTTAGGTGATTTACAGGTTTCCTTCTGGACTGTAATTGCCATTCTACTAGCTGTTTCTTTTTATAACAGGATTCTCTGCTTGACAACTCACTGTGTCACATCCCTGCCACTGTTTATTTGATACTATATCCTTGTGCTAAGTCTGCCCTTTGAAATGATAACAAGTGTATTTGTTTTTTTAAAACATATGAACAGTGGTGATTCATCATAACCAACTTCCTCTGCCTACTTATAAGATTGAATACCCATTTGCCTCCTTATTTGAAAAGACAAACTTGTAAAATATGAAAACAGGGCTTTTTGGCACACAGTCTTTATTTTATTCTGATCAGTATATTAAACCCCTTTTTGTCAATAGCACCATTTCATGATTGGACTTATGTTCACTGCCTCCCTCTCTTGGTGATTACTTAGCAAAGAAGGGCCATTTCATAATGCACCAAAAATATTTGAAAAATTGTAAACACCCCTTCTTGAAAGGCGCCTCTTTGGACTTTTGATATATGATATTGTTTTGCTGCTTGACCCTTTCCTCAAGGAGGAAATCTTCTTTTTGATATCAGTGGCACACATATGCTCAAAATTGTCTCTTTGTCTATTCATAGCATTTCATACCTGTCATCATGCATTTTATGACTCAACCTTGGTCACTGTTCTACTTTCCCAGTGATAAATTTCTGCTTCTAGGTGTTTCACAAGTTTTTCTCTGGACTGTAAATACACTTTTTAGGTTGCATCCTTTCACCCTAGACTTCTTTGTTTGCTCAGAAGGATTTCCTTTGATTTCTGTATAGGTGATCATGAAAGGTCTTTAACCCATTTTTAAGTCAACTGCTCCTTTGGCATTAATAGCATACAATATGTTCAATATTTGCCCCTTTCCTACTGTAGGTATAGTCAGACAGAGAGTTCCTTGAAACAGGAGTATCAGTATCTTTACATTATCAGAGCTGTCATTCATCTGTGTAGTGACCTTGTTTCAGTCTTTGATATCCTTCTACTTCTCTTTCTTGTATCAATCAGTTTCAGCACCTGTAGTAGCTTTGGCCCTCTACTCATGCATGGAGGAGGCTCTTCATTAGATAAGGTGTTTGAAGGTTTTTTAACAATTCCTTTTCGAGACAACCTTTCTCTGAAGGTGATGTTAAGTAGACCACTTGGAAAACATCAGTCTAAGCATGTTCACTTGCAAGCATCATTGTATGTCAGCAGAAACCCTAGCCAGAGTAATACTGTCTCCCTGCATTGTCCTAAGGGTGAATTAAACATTTGGCTTGTTGCATCTTATGATTGATTATTTTAACAAACAAACTTTGTGACTATGAAGATCAGTGTTTCCTTAAAGAAACCAAGCACTTTCTCTTGCCTGTGTAATGGCATTGTTTATCATCTGTTCTATTTGATCTTGTGGATAGACAAGGTCCTTATGTTTTGGATGTTTACTGATGACAGGCCTTCTAAAGTTTCAACCATTCACCTGACTTGAAAGTTTCAGATGATCTCCTTTATCAGGCCAAACTCCCCTTTCCTTTGAGCTTATCATATTTCCACTATAATCCTGTTATGGTCAGCAATTACATTCATGAAACCTGAAGATATTGTTTCATTGTTTCAGTAAGGGCAAACCTGGACTTCTGCAACCTTCTGAGTCAAACACTGGTCTGCGCCCTCTGCTTATGTATGAAGGAGGTGCCCTAACCCTCTGCTTGTAATGAAGGAGGTTCTGGGCCTTGACAATTTACCATTTGCTGAGACAGTGGCAACCCTTTCTTACTGTTATTTTTATGCTGGAAAGAGCTTGTAGGGTCCTGACGAGTGAATTTTGTTTTGCAGCTTCATCTCAGGCTCACAATACATTTAGAAGCATCTGTTCCTCTAACTGTAAACTCAAACATTTACTCCATTAGATGAAATAAATTTCCTGTCTTTGTAGAACCATAGAACACAATGAAAAACCTACTAGTCAGCTTGAGATTGGGCTTTATGCAGTGCTGAGATCTAGGGGGTGTGAGTGGCGTGACTTAAGGCTGTTTGTTAATTTCATTTGCAAAGTAAGGGATCAGTCATGGCAGGTTTGCTGCAGATGAAGGCTTTTTTGGCTTTTTTGATGATTGCCAAAGGTGAGGTGTCTTAAAACGCCACTTCCTAACATAGGGGAGACCTTTGAAACAGATGTGGATTTTCCTTTTAAGGCTGATGGGCAGGTAAATAAGGCTGAGGTTAGATAGGATTGTTGACAAGGAGGTTGTGGTTTTGCTAGGGGTGGATTGAATAGGTAGAAAGGCAAAAAAAAAGTTTTGGGAGGGTTTTCTGGATGACATATTGACATAAGGAAATCAGTTTCTAGAAAACTAAGCTGAAGATATAGTCATCACTAACATGTAAAAAATATTGATGGCTAACAGAAGGATTTCATAGATGTTGATATTCCAAAGCCTGGTTCTAGCGATGCAGCTGCACTTAACACATGGAAAAAGAAGGTAGCGAAGTGTCGAATAATTTTTTTGGAAGGTGTGAAGGATCACATAGTTTCCACCATTCATGGTAAAGCTACTCCATTCTTGATATGGAAAGCTTTGACAGACTTGTTCCAAAGCAGAAGCGACCAGAGGAAGTTGGCGCTTAAAGACAAGCTCAAGAAAATAAAAATGGAGAAAGGCGACAATATACCAAAATACCTCATGAAGTTTGTCCACTGCAAGGATGAGCTGGGAAGTGTGGGGGTTACTGTAGATGAAAAGGACTTGGTGAGCTTGGCTCTCCTTGGGCTTCCGAAGAGTTTGCATAGCTACTAGGACTCTGTTAATGGTCGGGTGAAACTGCAGGGATGGGAGCGACTTTGGTCGGATCTTGTGCAGGAGGAGATAAGGTGAGGTACCAGGGATGGATCTTCATCGAAGAATGAAGATGAATAAAATTTCGCTTTGGCTGCCAAAGCAAGGAAAGGGAAGGGAAAGAAAAATCCTTCTCAATCTGGTGCGAAAGGCAAGAAGTAGGACTTGTCCAAGGTGAAGTGCTTTCACTGTCACCAACACGAACATTACGCCACTAATTGTCCACAGAAGAAGAAAAATAAGCAGGTTGCTGGATCTGCAGCTGGAGAGGCCTTAGCCTCGCAGTTTGAGCTGGATTTTTCACTGATCGCATGCTTGGTTTCAAGTGTGATGGGATCAGTGTGGTTTCTGGACAATGGTGCGTCTTTTCACATGACAGGAGATCGAGATTTGTTTACTGATCTGGATGAGAAAGATATTGGAGTGCACATCGAGATGGGCGATGATGGTAGATACAGTGCGACCGGTATCGGTACCATTTCCTTTGAGAGGGAGTTTGGTAAACCCTTCGTATTGAAGGAAGTGATGCATGTTCCAGGATTGAAGAAGAATCTGATCTCCGTGGCGATGTTAGAAGACAAGGGATATGATGTTGTCTTTAGCGAGGGAAAGGCTTTCCTGCGCAGTAAGGCAACTGGTGAGACCCGGAGGATAGGGGTTCAAGTTAAGAACCTTTATCAATTGCAGGTAGATGGCTGCGTAGCAATGGCAGGCAAGGCAGAAGGAGTGGTGAGCCGGGATGATGGCGAGTTGTGGCACCGGAGATTGGGCCACCTTCACCATGGAGCTTTGAAGATACTGCAGCAGATTTCTACTGGGCTTCCTAAGGGTACTCTTGCGTAGTCAGATCAGTGCAAGAGATGTACCTTGGGAAAATTTGTGAAAGCCACCTTTCACGAGAAGGATAGTCGCGCCACAACGATCCTTGAGAGAATTCACACAGACGTGTGTGGACCTTTCTCAGCAGCTTCGACAGCAAAGCACAGGTATTATGTGATATTTGTTGATGATTTTTCTCGTAAGTGCTGGATCTTCTTCATGCAGAAGAAGAGCGAGACATACTCAAATTTTTGTGAGTTCAAGGCACTGGTTGAGAAAGAATCGGGGAAGCAGGTGAAGGCTCTTAGGAGCGACAATGGTGGTGAATTCATCTCTGGCGAATTCAAGGACTTTTGCAGCGCAGAAGGAATTCGAAGAGAGCTCATAGCACCTCATAACCCACAGCAGAATGGGGTTGCTGAGCGGAAGAACAGAACGATTGTGGGTGTTGCACGGGCGATGTTGCATGATGGTGGCCTTCCCATACACTATGGGATGAAGCATGCAACACCGTGGTTTATGTGCAAAACCGTTGTCCTTATAGAGTACTTGGCATGAGTACACCCGAAGAGGCGTTTCGGTAAGAAGCCTGATATTTCCCATTTGAGGATTTTTGGTTCACCTGTTTACACTCATGTGACGAAGGATGCCAGGAAGAAGCTGGAGCCGACCGCAGAGGTTGGGATATTTGTGGGGTACACTGATACGCCCCACAACTATCGTGTGTATTTTCCAGACAGTCGCAAGACTGTTGTGCGACGGGATATCAAATTTCAAGAGGAGAAAGCCATGAAGTGTTCGCTTGAGAGGGAGCCACACTTGCATGCAGAGGAGGAGCTATTAGTTCCTAAGGATGAGCTTCAGGATGTGGATCAGCCACAAGAGGAGTTTCATGGAGTGGAAGAGACCACTCATGCAGCGCCAACCATCAGAGGGCGGAAGCGCACTACAGAAGCTGAGCGACTGGCTCAAGATGCAGAGAAGGTTGTAGGAGCACCTACATCACAGCGCAGACAAAGACAGTCACCTGACAGGTATACTGGATACATGGCTCTTATGATCAAGTGTATCATGACAGAGCCATCCTCTTTCGAGGAAGCTGTGGAGGATCCCGCATGGGTAGATGCCATGGCGGAAGAGTATGATTCGATTGTCAGAAACAGTGCATGGGAGATTGTCCCAAGGCCGGGAAGGAAATCAGTGGGTAGGTTTGAGATGGATCTACAAAGGGAAGCAAGCAAGATACCGATGGACACAAGAAGTACAAGGAAAGATTTGTTGCTCGGGGCTTCTCACAGATCTAGGGGATCGACTATGAAGAAACCTTTGCACCTGTCGCAAGGTATTCTTCCATACGGACCATCCTTTCTCTCTCAGCACAGATGGGTTGGCACATTCATCAGATGGATGTGAAGACTGTGTTCCTCAATGGAGTCATTGAGGAGGAGGTGTACATTGAGCAGCCTAAAGGATTAAAAACCTTCAGCAGCGAGTTGCATGTGTGCATGCTCAAAAGAGCGTTGTATGGGCTGAAACAAGCACCTCGTGCTTGGTACACACAGATAAACAATTATTTCACCAGACTTGGTTTCACCAAGAGTGAGGCGGATCCTAACCTATACCAGATTGTGGTGGAGGTTAAGCTTTTGATCATTGTGCTTTATGTAGATGATTTAATACTAACGGGTGATGAACTGTTGATACACTCATGTAAGGCAGATCTTGCAAAGGAGTTTGAGATGAAGGACTTGGGCCTCCTTCATTATTTCCCTCGTTATTGGAAATTTGGCAAATGGGAAGGTGGACTATTTGTGTCTCAAGGCAAGTATGCCCTAGAGATACCGGAGAAGTTTCACATGCAAGGCCGCAAGCTCATCAACACTCCTCTTCCCCGGTGGCTGGTGGAAAGAGTGATGCCACATTGCGTAGGTAGTGGATGCCACCGTTAATGAGCGCTGGTTGTTTCGCTCATGTATTTGGTCAATACACGACCGGACATATGCTATGTTGTTAACCAAACCTTTCACAAGCTATGGTTAAGCCTACCAAGCTCTTTTGGAAGGCGTGCACGCATGTAGGCACGCATGTCCCGAGGTATCTCAAGGTCAGCACGGATATGGATTGGGTAACAGACAGTCAAGAGTTGAAGTTGCATGGCTTCACGGATGTAGATTGGGTAGTCAGCCCAACAGATAGAAAGAGCACAGCAGGAGGGATTTTCAGTATTGGATCTACAACAGATTCTTGGTACAGCAGGAAATAAAGATCCGTGGCACTCAATTCAGTGGAAGCAGAATACATGGCAGCAAGTCAAGCTGCATGTGAGGCTATGTGGATGAGGAAGATCCTGGTCGGTTTGTTTGGTTCACATCTAGATCCTACAGTTATACATTGTGATAATAAGAGTTGCAGTAAAATCTCGATTAATCCTGTGTTTCATGATAGATATAAACATATTGATATCTGGTATCATCATATCAGAGATTGTGTGTAGCAGAAGATCATGTTGCTTCAGTACATTCCTACGGAAGATCATGATGCAGATATTCTGACGAAGGCGCTCACCAGGAGCAAATTCAAATACCATAGAGACAGGATTGGGGTGGAAGATAATCCCTATATTGTTGAGAGGGAGTGTTGAGATTCAACAAGATGATGAGCTTAGTGAAAAGAGTCGCCTTTACTAAGTGGGCCCGCAGGCTATTTTTGGCGCAAAGTCTATTTTTAGACATGTCGATCATATTCTATGAGTTGCAGGATGCTATTTGTGGATGGTTGGTTGCTGGAAAAAATAGATGACTTCTATTTTTAGAAGATCCATATTAATCTCGAATCTATCATTTTTAGATTGCCAAGCCTAAAAATAGATATGTCGAATATTATTAGCTCTTAATAATATTTGGACTCTAAACATTATCTTATTCTCTTGGAGCACTTACGAGTACACAAATGGGTACAAATAGGTCAATGTATGAATTACGCTATTCCTAAGGGTTTACCGGAGCTTGGAGCTAACGCATGAGGACTTCAGTTAGAACTCATGTGACAGAGTTTGGTGGAGTTATAGAAGTAGTTGGTGGAGTTGTATTTAGTTTAACTCAGTTAGACTCAGTTGAGCTAGTTGTATCTAGTCTAACTGATTGATACACTAGTGAGAGTGGTTTGAATTAATTATTTAATTAATTCACTAAATAATAACTCATTAATCAACTGAATAATACATCAGTTAACTAGAGTGCATGGCAGTTTCAGTGGAGACCAGTGGATAGGTAGGTGAAAGAGCAAGTGTGACTAGTGATGCATTGATTGCATCCAGCACTCAGTGGAGATGCCAACGAGGATTGCGCAGTGCAAGCTTGGTGGATTCGAGTTCATTCAGAGCCATTCTTCAGCAGGGATTGCGCAGTAGAGACAGGCTAGCGGGTGGCAGAGATCAGTGCATGGATTTGCAAGATCGGGCCTAATTAGTGTGTAGCAATTGTATTGTACTAAGAGCTTGACATTTTCATCTTTGTATGAGGATTGTTACATGATCTCTATGACATATATTATATACAAATAGTTGGGGTTTTCAGCTTCAGGCCTTCCCATTAAACACTGTGTTCATATGTGTGAATTTTTATGGTTTCATGTGTGCATTGCAATTGATTTAATTTCCGCATGTGATGATCAATGGTGGAATAGATTTTGTATTGTGCATGAAGTTAAAATAGTGTGTAATTAGGAGAATCTTGGATATATAACACATAAGTTATATAATTTCTACATCATTTGAAGGAGAGTTTCTAGGAAAAAACCCACAATTGAAGTTCACATATTCAAACTTCAATGACCGTAGAAAATATCCGCAGTTCACGGGCCCAAGTAGATACCTAAATCCGGTCCACTATCCAGAGAGCGAAATGATAAAATTAGAGCCACATAAGTGGGCAAGAGTGTTGGAGCGGTCTGGATTGTTGTACATGTTGAATATGCCGCACTTTGGAAGAAGTATACCCAACACTTCCTGCTTAAGAAAATTGTGCATTCTACCACATGATGGATGCCTATGGATGGGAAAGAGAATCCCCATTGATGAAATTCTAATATCAATGATTACCAGATTATCATATCAAGGAAGGGATCCCGCCGAAGAGTTCTTGGGTGAGGATCAAGACAAATAAATAGCACAAAGCATGAATGAGAAGTTTAAATTGTTCAAGAGAAAGCGAGGCTAAAACAGTACGCTTCGCCACACATACCTTGTCTGGGAAGATTATGCGGAAAATTTGAGCCAAGGAACTCCCCGCAATAGTAGTTTCACAAGTTGCACAGTGCAACAATAGGGTCCAATAGAACTAGGTTGGGTATTTGTGCATGGATTTTTTGGAGGATTTTCGCGAAGCCCAAGAGAAAGGCTTAATCTTTCACTACGCATTGGCTGATTTTGATCATCACATTGTTGGCATGGAAGGAGCCGGAGGACTCATAGTTCTGTCCGATAAAAGAAGATGTCTGTGAAGTAGCATGGTATGCCTCATTGTTATATACTAATGAGAATTCAAGAGAACAAGGGAACCGAGTATTCTTTGTATTGTACAACATGGATCTACATATGTTGGTGAACCAACATCCTCAGCTGTCACCAAGCTTGTACCAACAATATAACGCAGTTGTGAAGTTCAAGGTAGACTTCCATAGAATATATGTACAGGACCATAAGGATACAATGAAAACATGGAATCCTCCACCATACTTAGTCACCGAAGATGATCTTGCTACATTGATACAACATTGGCCAACAGAGTGGATCACTGTGGTGGAGGAGGAGGCAGAGGGTATTTAGAAGGATGAAGAAACATCAGAGCATGGAGGCCCAACCAGAAAAGGCAAGGACAAAGACGACCAAGAGAAAGGTCTAGAGCAAGAGCAGGGAAAAATTTAAGGATGGAAATTTATTTTAAAGTTTAAAAACCTTGGCAAATATCACTAGTACATAATATGCAATTTGTAAAATTTTTGGTAATGTTTTTTGTAAAATTGTTCAAATTTATAATATTTTTATGTAGTCTCTCTATACATTTTGGCGATTTTTAAAGTAAAACAATTTAATACTATAAAATTTGGGTGAATAATTTAAAAAAAATGGAAATTAACAAATGCTTTTTTAGGTAAAAGCATGGAAAATTAGCCCACTTGTGAATATTAGCCCCTAAAATTCTCCCTGAGCAGGAGCATAATGAGGGTCAACTAGATCCTCTTGGAGGCGATAAACATGACAAGGAAATGATAATGACAAAAAAAGGAACAAGTAAGATGCACAACAAAGTTTCTCCAAGGAGTAAGAAGAAGCAGAAGGTTGATAAGTTGAATGGCGTAATTCCATTGGTCCTTACTGATGGGGACATATACGAAATCAACGAAAATTTTCAAGAAGTGGCGGAGAAATCATGGGGAAAAATCGAGTATCGGTATGGCGCACGCCTGACAGGTGTTGAGTAGAGCTTTGTAGAGCTAGAGCTTTTAGTGCAAACAACCAGACAACCAGAGTCGATAAGCCAAGCACTCCAGCCAGAAAGATTGATAGAAAGAACATTTGGGATGAGGATCATGCAGATACCCGTCGGAGCTCTGCATTTCAACACAGCTGAAGCAAAGAAGAAAGTGAAAATTTGGGACAAGGTCAATATGAACATTGGAGTGCTACCAATTTTTGTATTGCATGACTTGCATCAAGGTATCATAAATGAGCTAAATGAGCGGGATAAATGCACATACAAATTAAATATTCACGTACAACAAGAGCGAGTTGCGCTAAAGAAACGACTCAACCAGGAAATCAATGAGAAGGACGAGATAGAACAACAATGGAAAAGGCTGAAAGAGGTGGTTGATGCCACTTGCAGAGAAGTTCCGAACATGGATATTCGTGAGGAGGAACCAGTAGAAGACAAGGTTTGGAAGCTCGGCCTTGCAGTCAAGGAATCCAAGAAGAAGGTTGTAGAAGTACAGTTTGAGTATGAGCTTAAGATCAACAAGCCGCAAATGAAGTTGCAACCAACCACACCACTAGAAGTACGGGAGCAGAGGGAGATCTACCTAAAGGCTGCAGTGGCAGGAATCTCCGAGGTAGTGGAAGAGTGTGGAATATTACTGGAAGAGACCTTGCAGATTTGGACTTCACTGGAGGAATATACAAATGTATTAAAGATAGAGGAAGATATCGAACAAAAGTAGAAGCAGTTGTAGGAAATCAGGATGGCATCAAAGAACTTGCCAATTTCACAGAAGCACACAAGGATCAATGAAGGCAAGGCACTGCAAAAGCAGATCGAAGAACTTAGGAAGAAAGAAAAAATTTTGATGGAGAGAACTCAACCATGGCAGGACAAGGCTCTCCAGTTATCACAACAGGTGGACAGGAAGCTCCAAGAGCTTTAAAAACAAGAAGAGTCAACATTAAAGAGGACTACAAGACTAGTCATAGAGACATTACTAGAAGAAGTCTGTAGCCAAGAGAAGTAAGTTGTAGAGGTGCTGTAGAAGTTCAACATTGTCTACAACATTATAGCAACAAATATCATGGGGAAAAGTAGTTGAGTGACTTGGGATGAGTCACATGTGAGTGTTGGGGGCCTGTTGGGCGCAACCCAACTTGGCCTTGATTTTGGCTAAATCTTCGTATTTTGAGGAGCAAAGCGCGAAGTATACTGTGCAACAAAGTATTTTGGATATACAATGCAGTATCTTAGGGGCTTCGAGGTGGGTCGAAGCCCCTTCTTTTTGTAACAGGTTTGGGTTGTATTTTTCCTGTTTGAGAAGCCCGTGGTATTCGGACTATGGTTTTGTAATGATGTAATACATAAAAAGGGATGCAATGTTATATCGAATGATCATAAGATATAATTTCTATAGTTAAGGGATAGTTTTGTATCGTCTTCTGTAGCGAAGGAAAGGCTATGCAACTAAGTGCACAGATACCTTGGAAGAGTCTGTAGTTTAGTGCGCAAACCACCTGCAGTTGTGTCTGTAGGTTGAGGAGCTTAATATACTTAAAAGATCCATCATATTAAAGAAGAAGAAGCCTTGAGATGATATTTTGTGTTCTTATGTATTTCTTGTTTATTTTCTTAATATCGGTTGTTGGGAAGTTGTTGTTACAGTTATTCGTTATAACAGTGCAGTTTATGATGTTGTATAATGTATTCTATTGAATATGGCAAAGTAAGTGAATGGTTTTATACAGCGTAGTCATTTTATGTATGTTAAAATATAATAGCAACACCGTAGATTAACCACATTGCACAGTCCCATAGTCACCTCCAGTGAGATTTCGATATGCTTGCAGGTCGTTGCCGAAAGGATCGGTGATCAGGGATTTTGTTGGTGTGTGGCATAGATCAAACCTGGGTCAAGCCCAAACGAGCCAACAATGTCTATGTTAGATTAGCCATAGGAGGGGTCAAGTCATATTGAAAAAAAAAAATATTTTTCCAAAAAAAAAACACACAAATAGGTTATATTAGACTATACCTTGATTTTTTTAATAGATTATATTAGAATATACCTTGATTTTTTTAACGAACAAAAAAGATCACAAATGTAATACTCTATTGATTCTTGAGATTAAGTAAGGTTAAGGAGATTTGACTTATTTTAACTCCATTAATAATTAACTCAAAATAAATTTGGGTCATCATGGACTTGTAATAAAGCATCTTATGTTATTATGGCCCCAATTGCACCACCAACTAAACTCCTAAAGTCAAGAAATACACCAAATAAGTACCTCAAAAGTCAATATGAACCAAACCAACAACCGAGGATTGGAGAAAAAGCAAGATAATTCAAAGGTCCCACCAAAACATTAAACATACCTAAAAATCCATACACCTAAATTAAAATAAATGGAACTCAAGAAAAATAACTAAATAAATGTTAATAATTAAAGTGGTAGGCGTTGTCAAATTTAATACGTTATGGTACAATTACTTCTCTCTATTTCTACAAATTGCTTGGATTATAACCTTCTTATCATATGCTTCAAATTAAAAAAAGGAATTTTAGTGTTTGACTCTTTTATATATCTGGAATACAATGTACATAGAATGAAACCTTCACATTTTATACACTACTTGTAAAATACACTTGAAAGGTATCACGTGCTAATAGAAAATACTTGAATTTGGTTTACCCTTCTTAACGGAGGGGAAAAATGGTCCCTCGAGGTAACATTTTATATTACCTAGAGGGAAGATTAATGGCTTGGGTGGGATATCATAACTACACCTGAAACGTACACACCGCACATGCATGTCTTTATAGCTTCAAATGATGAGAGGCCAACAACATGCCAAGACTAGGAGAGGCCAACAACATCCCTAAGAGAGGCTTGAATATGTTACACATCACAATTAATAATCAAAAGCATGTGCTTGAATATGTTACACATCCCAATCGTAACACTAGCTATTAATGGAAAGTATGTGCTTAAATATGTTACACGTCCAAATTGTAACACAATTAATAATCAAAAGCATGTGCCTGAACATGTTACACATCCTAATCGTAACGTAATCAATAACGAAAGTCAAATGGTTAAATAAATGAAAGCCCAAGTATTAAGTTACACATCCTAATTGTAACATAATTAATAATTAAAGTCAAATGGTTCAATAAATGAAAGCCCAAGTATTAAATACATTAATTTAAAGAAATTGAAATTTATTTTAGCCAAAACTTCATTAATATGGTTAGAAAAGGAAAATAATTTGTATATTTTATTTAAAGAATATATATATATTTATTTATTTATTTATTGGTTTTCTAAATATTTTAGAAAATAAGATTTAAAGTTGTTTTAAAGATAAAAATATTGTAATTTTAACATATTATATATGGAAATTAAATTTATTTGTCAACGATAACGACATTTTTTCCAATCATTTGAGCTACATTCATTTAACCACATAGTGTCAACTTGATCAGCATGAAAACATTCATCATTATCTATAAAATTTATGTGGGATAAACTTGCTTAAACAATATGGGATAAACTTGCTTAAACGATAGGCCTTAATAAACTATAATCCAAGCAAAGATTCACATTTTAAAAAGTGTCCATATGGTCATTAAGTACAAAGTATATTTATATATTTTGTTTTTGCATCATTAATCCTCTATTTATTTAACTTTGATAAAAAAAAGGTAATCTAAGGAAGTGATGTAAACTTTTGGGCTTCTAATTCCATATAGTTCTACCATATCTCCATAACATATCCTCTAGTCAATCTTAGAGTATAAAGGCAAATCTTACACAAATTCTCTCATGAAATCAATTTATGATTTCTTGAATCTCTTGTTATTAAATCAAAATCCCATGAAATATTATCTTAATTCTTCCACTAATCATTGTTTCAAAGGTCTTTCCAATTGGAATATCATTTTTTTAGGATTTTTGGCAAAAGCATCAAGGCACAACTGTCATATAAAATTGATGTTTTTCCTTATCTAACTTGACTGACAAGCTGAGTCAAAGCCTCTCTTGAAGCTATTTCACTCTAGATAAGAGGTAAATTTCTTTCAAGCTTGCCAAATTATTCAAAATGTTGAAGACCTGTCAATTTTGAAACACCCTACAAAATAACAAAGACATCACAAAGTGAATTGGTTGTAGATTAAGTGGTTAAAGAGGAAAAAAATTTCCTCCCCCACATAGGTTCAAATCCCATTTTGTGACATGTTTTCTCTTCGAGGGCCAATTGTTGTTGAAATGTTGACTTGGCCTTGAGCTCTAAAAAAAAATATAAAACAACATCTAACTAAATTTTTAATGCTCAAACAATCAAGTTAATTGTAAAAAAAACCCCTTGCAATTTAATATTAGTAAGTTCTAATCCACCTAACATCAAACTTATTAGTATCTTCTTTAATTAATTAAAATAATAAGAGGAAATATCTCAAAAGGAGAAATATTAGACATAAAGAATTTCTACCTCGATGGGGGTGATTGAACATGCCACATATAGTGGAGGTGATGGGGAGGTGACCCTCCCAAGGGAACTCTTATAAGTTATGATGAAAATTAAAGCAAAATGTGTAATAATTACACCAATGGATTCAATCTAATCATGTAATATACTAAAACAAGATACTTAATCCTTCTACAATATTTGCAGAAAATAAATATGATCGCACAATCACACCAAGTAAGAAAAAGAAGCAAATCAATCGCACAACACGGGAATTTTTCCTAGAGAAAGCTTGCTGCTCAAAACCCCTCTATCTTTATTGTATAATCAACCAAGGAATCATGAAACAATACAATGCACTCTTCTCACAAGAGTCTGTTGCACTCTACCAATTGTCTCACACTGATCTGGACAAAATCGACCAACATTTAGCCAATTTCCTGCCTCTACTCAGCCTGCCTTGCTTGCGCAATTCTAAGAAAATTGATCCCTAGTAATTAGGAAATTCAACCTTCCAAAACTACACAATACATCATGGGCAATCCTATGGTTTTCTAATTGCGCGCCGGAAATTTACTATTAATACAACTGATAGATAACATCACTTTAACCTCTGTCTCAACTGGGTCTTCATCAAAACTGGCATGCATGCAGCTATTAATAGTAAACCATAAGTCACTTGAAAAATCAGTGCATGTGAATTAAATCTGATTTAATTCACTTGACCTCTCACTAGTGCAACAATCAGTTACAACTAGTTAGACTGACTTTAACTCACTTAATTGAGTTAACTGATTTCTCATGCATTAAACTAATACACTAACTACAACTTGGACTCTAAAACAAACAAAATCACTCTACATGCCTCACCAACCACCCTCAACTCAAATTTCATGAGCTAACTGAGTCTATCACTCTCAGTTAAATATTACAAGTGATTATAAGATAAGATTACAATTTATTGTCCAATTTAATTAAGGAAAAATTAAATTAGACACACATTTCTTGTTGAATTTTCAACACTCCCTCTCAAAAATAAAGGGATTATCAGCTGCCCCGATCCTGCCTCTGTGTTATTCGAAGTTTATATTGGCGAGCACTTTCATCATAATATCTGCATCCTGATCCTCTGTGGGAATTTACTGAAGTAACATAATGTATCTTTGAACACGATCTCTGAGATGGTGGTATCAAATGTCAATATGTTGGGACCCATCATGGAATACTGGATTAACCGAGAGTTTTATGTAACTCTGGTTATCGCAATGTATCACCGTTGGATCCATCTGATGACCGAACAAACCAATAAGTATTTTCCTCATCCAGATGGCCTCACATGCTGCTTCAATGGTTGTCATGTACTCTGCCTCGGCTAAACTGAGCGCAACTGATATCTTCTTCCTGTTGTCCCAAGAAACTGTTGTTGATCATATGCTGAAGATCTCTCCTGATGTGCTCTTCATGTCTAATATACTTCTAGCCCAATCTGCATCGATGAAGCCTTGAAGCTTCACTCCCTCTGTCCATCTGTACCATAATCCATACTCTTTAGTGCCCCTGAGATATCTCAAGACATGCTTCCCCGCCTTCCAAAAGAGCTTGGTCGGCTTAACCATAGCTTGACTAAGCTGGTTAACTGTGTAGCATATGTTTGATCGTGTGTTCACCAAGTACATGGGTGAACCCACAAGCTGCCTGTAAACAATAGCGTCTAGTACCTCACCTGAGGTAGCATCCTCCTTCCTCGAGTTTCCTGCAAGAGGAGTCTCCATGGGTTTACAACTCTCCATGTGGAACTTCCTCATAATCTCTTTGGCATACTTTCCTTGAGAAAAAAATAGCTCCTCATCCCGATTCCATATCTCCAAACCAAGGAAATAGTGAAGGAGTCCCATGTCCTTCATCTCAAACTCTCTTGCAAGATCCTCTTTGCAAGAAGTTATGAGCTGCTCATCACCTGTCATAATAATATCATCTATATAAAGTAAAATAATCAGAAGCTTACCATCAACCACAGTTTGGTATAGGTTTGCATTCACTTCACTCTTTGTGAAGCCCAACCCACGAAATAGTTGTCAATCCTAGTGCACCAAGCACGAGGTGCTTGCTTTAGCCCATAAAGTGCTCTTTTGAGCCTGCACACATGCGACTCCCTGTCAAAGGTCTCAAAACCTTCTGGCTGATCAATGTACATTTCTTCCTCAATAAATCCAATGAGAAATGTAGTATTCACATCCATCTGATGTATTTTCCAACCCATATGCATTGAGAGTGCAAGGATAGATATAATTGATGAGTACCTTGCAACTGGTGTGAAAGTATCCTCATAGTCAATCCCCTCAACCTGTGAGAATCCCCGGGCTACAAATCTAGCATTATACTTCTCCACACCCCCATTTGTTGCTTGCTTCACCTTATATATCCATCTAGATCCAACCATTGACTTCCCGATTAGTCTTGGGACAACATCGCATGCACTATTCCTGATGATGGAGTTATACTCCTCAACCATGGCGTCAACCCAAGTTGGTTGCTTCACGGCTTCCTCAAAAGAGGATCTTTATTTCACAATACACTTGCTCATAAGAGACATGTATCAAATATACATGTCTAGTGACTGTCTCTGTCTGCGGTGTGATGTAGGTGCTCCTACATGTTTTATCGCATCAAGTCTCAATCTGTTAGCCTCTGTGGTGCGCCTCCTACCATGTCTGGTGGATGGCTCTGTATGAGTGGTTTCTTCCACTCCATGATCCTCCTCATGTGGTTTCTCCACATCTTGAGGTTCATCCTTTGGAATGAAGAGTTCCTCATCTACATGCAAATCAAGCTCCCTCTCAAGGGACAATCGCATGGCTTTCTCATCATCAAATTTTACATCCCGTCTAACAATTGTCATCCTGTTGTTCGGAAAATACACCTGATAGTTGTGGGGAGCATCAGTGTACCCCACAAATATCCCAATCTCTGTTGTTGGTTCTATCTTATTTTTGGAATCTTTTTCACATGGTAATAGACAGATGAGCCAAAAATTTTAAAATATGAAACATCAGGTTTCTTACCATAGAAAGGCTCCTCTGGTGTACTCATGCCAAGTATCCGATGAGGACTACGGTTCTGCACAAATACCACTGTGTTTCATGCCTCTTCCCATAGATGCAACGGTAGGCCCTGATCATGTAACATAGCTCGTATTGCACCCACAATTGTTCTGTTCTTTCTTTCTACAACCCCATTCTATTGTGGGTTATGAGGCGCAATCAATTCTCTCTGAATTCCTTCTTTGCTATAGAAGTTCTTTAATTCATTGGATATGTACTCACCACCATTGTCGCTCCTTAGAGCCTTCACTTGTTTCCCTGTATCTTTCTCAACTAGTGCTTTGAACTCACAAAATTTTGAGAACATCTGATCTTTATCTTGCATGAAGTAGATCCAACACTTTCTAGAAAAATCATCAACAAAAATCACATAATACATGTGCTTTGTTGTAGAAGTTGTAGAGAATGGTCCACACACATATGAGTGAACTCTCTCAAGGATTTCCGCTGCTCGGATATCCTTCTCATGGAAAGTGTCCTTTGTATACTTTCCCATGGTACATCCCTTGCATGTGTCTATCTGCACAAGAGTACCCTTTGGAGTCCCCATAGAAATATTTTGCATGACCTTCAAAGCACTGTGGTGTAGATGGTCCAATCTCTTGTTCCATAACTCACCCTCATCCTGGCTCACCACTCTATCTTCTTTACTCGTCAATGTTGCGCAACCATCTACATCAAGTTTGTAGAGGTTCTTCAGATGAACCCTAATCTTCTTAACCTGTCATGTGGCTTTGTGATGAAGGAATGCTTTCCCTTCACTGAAAACCACATCATATCCTCTATCCTCCAACATAGCAACTGAAACTAAATTCTTTTTCAAGCCTAGTACATGCATGACATATTTTAATAAGAAATATTTACCTGACTATCTCTAGAAAGTAACTGCACCAATCCCGATAGCGTTATACCTCCCGCCATCACCCATCTCGATGTGCATCTGAAGATCCTTCTCCTCCAAGCTGTTAAAGAGTTCTTTGTCTCCCATCATGTGGACAGATGCACCACTATCCAAGTACCACATTGATCCCATCACACTAGACACCATGCATGTGATGAGTGAGAATTCTAACTCGAATTGTGAAGCCAAAGCATCACCCGCTTCAGATCCTGTAGCCTTCTTGTTGTTCTTCTTCTTCTGTGGAAAATTAGTGGCATAATGTCCATGCTTGTGATAGTGAAAAAATTGTAGAAATTATATAACTAATGCGTTATACATCCAAGATTCTCCTGATCACACACTATTTGACTTCGTGCACAATACATAATCTCTTCTACTATTGATCATTACTTGCGGAAATTAAATCAATTGCATGCACACATTGAAACCGTAAAAATTCACACATATGAACACAGTGTTTTAATGGGAAAGCCTGAAGCTAAAAACCCCAAATATCTGTATATAATATATGTCATAGAGATCATGTAACAATCCTCATACAAATCTTCTCACAAGCTCTCAATACAATCTAATTGCTACACACTAATCAGGTCTCGATCTAGAAAATCCATGCACCGATCGCTGCCACCTGCTAGCCTGCCTCTACTGCGCAATCCCTGCTGAATATTGGCTATGAATGAACTCGAATTGGTCCAGCCTTTCTCACACAATCCTCATTGGCATCTCCATAAATGTGTGGTGCAAACTCATGCAACACTATAGTCACAACTGATAGTCAACCTGCTTTTTCACCTACCTCTCCACTGAAACTGTCCATGCACTGTAGTTAACTGATGCATTCTTCAGTTGATTAATGATTTAATATTTAGTGAATTAATTATTAATTAATTCACACCACTCTCACTAGTGTATCAATCAGTTAGACTAGATACAACTAGCTCAATTGTTTCTAACTGAGTTAAACTGAACACAACTCCACCAACTACTTCTACAACTCCACCAAACTCCGTCACATGAGTTCTAACTGAAGTCTCCATGCAATAGCTCCACTTAACCCTCAGGAATAGCGTAATTCCTTCTGTCAGCTCCTGTGCCACATCTGTGCACTTAACTGAAGTGCTCCAAGAGAATAAGATAATGTTTATAGTCCAAATATTATTAAGAGCTAATAATATTCGACATATCTATTTTTAGACTGGAAATCTAAAAATAGATTCTACCCAATATGTCTAAAAATAGAAGTCCATCTATTTTTCCAACTTGACCAACTATCCACAAATAGCATCCTGCAACTCATAGAATATGATCGACATGTCTAAAAATAGACTTTGCGCCAAAAATAGCCTGCGGGCCCACTTAGTGAAGGCGACTCTTTTCACTAAGCTCATCATCTTGTTGCAATCTCAACAAAAATTTCACTCTGGACATGTCACACTTCTTGCCTTTTTTATCGGTCTCAGATTTGGAATAGGATTTCTTTCCCTTCCCCTTATTTGCCTTACCAGCCAAGGCACAATTTTCCTCATCATTTGTTATGGATGAGGATCCATCCCTGGTATTCAGCCTGAATTCTTCTTATACCAAATTTGACCAAATTTGCTCCTAATCTGGTAGCCTCTCCCTCCCATTGACAGATTCCTAATAACTATGAAATCTCTTGGGAAGGCCTAGAAGTGCTAGGCTCACCAAGTCATCATCTGCTACAGTAATCCTGACACTTCCAAGCTTATCTCGACATTGGATTAACTTGGTCAAGTATTTCATAATAGTGTCGCCTTTCTCCATTTTGATTTTCTTGAGCTCGTCCTTTAGTGCCAATTTTTTGTGGTCACTGCTTTTCTGAAACAGATTTGTCAAGGCCTTCCACATTGCATGTGGAGTTGCCTTGCCATGAGGACTCGAGATAATGTGATCTCGAACTCCCTCTAATAAGATCCTCCTCGCCTTTGCAACCTTCTTTTGCCAAGAATCAAGAAGAGCGGCATCTGCTGCTGTGGGCCTTGGAATATCAGTGTCGATAAAGTCTTTCAACCCGTTGTCCTCTAGGATGGCCTTCATTCTGGTTTTCCACACAATATAATTAGAACCGCCCTTGAGTGCATATTCCAATCTTAATCCATTGAAATCCATCTTGATCTGCCTGTCGTACCAAAGAATATTTTTGAAAATTCGAATGTTGTTCAAAACAAACTCAATTTCTTCTCCACTATAGTGATTTTTGGCACTCTGATACCATGTAAAAATTACACCGATGGATTCAATCTGATCAAGTAATATACTAAAACAAGATATTGAATCCTTCTACAATATTTGTGGAAAATAAACACGATCGCATAATCACACCAAGTAGGAGAAAGAAGAAAATCAATCGCACAACACAAATATTTTTCCTGGGGAAAGCTTGCTACTCAAAGCCCCTCTATATTTATTGTATAATCAACCAAGGAATCATGAAACAATACAATGCACTCTTCTCACAAGAGTCTGCTACACTCTACCAACTGTCTCACACTGATATGGACAAAATCGACCAACACTTAGCCAATTTCCTTCCTCTACTCAGCATGCCTTGCTTGCGCAATTCTAAGAATAATTGATCCCTATTAATTAGGAAATTCAACCTTCCAAAAATGTGCAATACATCATGGAAATCCTATGGTTGTCTAATTGCACGCCGACAATTTACTAATAATACAACTGATAGATAACATCCCTTTAACCTTTGTCTCAACTGGGTATTCATCAAAACTAACATGCATGCAGCTATTAATAGTAAATCATCAGTCACTTTAAAAATCACTACATGTGAATTAAATATGATTTAATTCACTTGACCTCTCACTAGTGCAACAATCAGTTACAACTAGTTAGACTGACTTTAACTCACTTAATTGAGTTAATTGATTTCGCATGCATTAAACTAATACACTGACTACAACTTGGACTCTAAAGAAAATATAATCTCTCTACATGCCTCACCAACCACCCTCAAATTGAATTTCATGAGCTGACTGAGTCTATCACACTCAGCTAACTATTACAAGTGATTATGAGATAATATTACAATTTATTTCCCGATTTAATTAAGGAAAAATTAAATTAGACACACATTTCTTGTTGACTTTTCAAAAAAATGGTAGACAAATAGATGGTCGGCTAGAAAATTTGTGAGACAAGAGCGCGTTAAATTTCAGAGGGGGTTATTCATGAAGCAGTTTATCACATTGATTTTGGAAGTATTGGAGGTGGTGCAATGATCAATGAATATGCACAGGTTACCATCCTGTGCATGCATGTCCATTTTAATTTTGTAAGTTGCGTTGATGTAGTGAGCTAGAGGGGTGGTGAGTTGGTTGGGAGGTGTAGGGTTTAGGACCCTAGAAAGAGTAGGGGTGGTGAATCCCTTGCAGGTTGTTCAGATGCAAGGTGGAGTGGGGTTGTGAGGGTCTACTTAGTTGTGGTGGTGATAAGGGTGAGGGATCCCATCTCTATGAATTTGGTAAGTTCTGGTATTTCCCTCTTTCCTTCTCAGCTCTATTCTACAATTGGATTTTTTGGGGTGGTGGTAGATTGTATTGGGTGGAATTTTATTTCTAAGAGCCTGGGGAGTTTTTTCAAGGTGACAAATTTATTATGCAGTCTTGGTTGGGTTTATGTGGTGACTTTCAGTCTTCTAGTTGTGAGAGGTGGTTGGTGTCCCTGACCTCATTGTGTCCCTCCTGGTTCATCTGGGGCTACAGTAGGGAGGGGAGTGTTGTCTTAGAGGATACCTTGGGTAGTGGGGGCAGAATTCTCATTGGCAGTGAGGCAGAGGCCCGAGGGAGTAAGGGTGGTTTTTTTTGCTCAAAATAGTGGGGTGTTGATAGTTATCTCTATCAATTTCTAGTGGTTATTTCACATGCGTGATGTTCTTAAACAGAGAGGTTATAGTGTGTGAAGATAGGGCAAGTATAGGGGATGGCGGGGGGTGCTGAGGGGGGCTCTGATGGATAATTAGATCATGAGCATTTTCCATTGCTCGTCCCAGCAGATTATTTTCCTTCACTAGAGTCTATTGACAGGAAAATACATAGTATAATGACGCTCCTTAGTAGAATTATGCTAATAGCGGCATGATGACAGGAATGAAGTGATTTCCTTTAAGAATTATTTGCAACACAGTCAATGGATGATGTTGGATAGAATGGACCTCATCCAAAGGATCCATAGATGCATAATTGAGAGGTTGGACCGGATTGAAGGCAAAATTGATCACTTGGAGTTCCATGCACATGAGGGACCATGACCCCCTGATCCTATAATCATCGAGAAAGCCCTGAATCCTCCCCACAATCTATGATGTTGGTTGGTTATGTATGTATTCTCATTGTTCTAAGGAGCTTATGTGTTCTTGGGTTATGGATATGTTATAGTTTTTGGCATTTTTCTCTTAGTTTCAGTTTACCTCTCCTTCCAACAAATTTGATCAGAGTGAGGCCAGGAGAGTAATTATTTCATTGCAAATCTTGAATAAATTTTTGATCAACTAATAGAATCCATTTGAACAAAACAAAAAAACATAAATAATTTCTAAAATTTAACCCAAAATATTGTAACTTTACTTGAGTTTTCTAAACATTTAACTAATTTTGACCTAAGGAGCCTAAACATCCAATCAAATTTACACTGAGTATTTTGCAAACACCACTCCCACATCATTGAAGAAACATTCACTCCATATTACTCTCAAATAGTGAAAATTTTCTATCTCTCATATGTCATGAATTTTTTTTTGTCAATAAAATTTATCTTCCACACCAATCAACCAAAATTGTTCATGAGTCACTCGCAAGCTCTCCTCAACAAAAATATAAAATACATCCAACAATTCAAAATTTTCATAAAATAAATCCTAACCAAATTGAAAGAATAATCATCTACAAAGTTTAATGACTGAGTCAAGAGGCTCATTCTACAACCTAGTGTGAAGATGATATGTAAGTATGTTTGTGCTCAACTTGGAGTTAACACATCCTCTTAAAATAAAAATAAAATATTCTCTAAATATAAAAGCAATACCGGCCATAATAAAAAAGGAAAAAAAATATGCTATGCATGTTTAATTAGTCGTCCAAAAGACCTAATATAATTTCATGTATTGTAATTAGAAGTAAAAAAAAAAATATGTGACTAAAATGTTTAAGCCTTATACTTTTCAAAAATATTTAACATGTTATTTAAATAAACTATTTGAAGATCTATATTAACTAATTTATATGAATATCAACTTCATATATATTTATATATAGAAAAAAATATTTAAAGAAAATAATTTAATATTATATATCATAAAATATTAATATAAATTTATACTTAAAAATATATCGTTCAAAAATTTAATTTAAAGAATGAAAAAATACACATTATTTTCTTTCACTTTAAAATAAATTTGCAAACCAATTTGATTCATATGTACTCATGTTAAATTTGTGCTTAATATAAATCTATCCTAATCATAATTCATATTTCCAAATAAAAAACATTACCATCTATGATTCAAATTACCATTCATCATCGTTATCTATGATACTCCAATTATCCTCACTAATTTTTATTAATGTACTTGGATCCATATTGCATCCTTGATTGGAAAACCTTTCCACCTCTTTGTTATAGGCTTCCACCTTTGCATTCTTGATATTGGAAAACCTTTCCACCTCTTTATTCTTTGATAACTATTGCTAACAAATATTACCATGTGATATTGTATTTCCTCTAGTTTGAATTTTCATTTAGCCAATCCATTACTAACTTGATATCCCCATATATATATATATGGACATAATTTAAACCTTTAAACATTTTTCCTATGTTAACATTATTTAAACATTTTTCCTCAATTATCATGGAACAAGTGTCAATGTTTATTCATGGAACATTTTTCTTATGTTAACATTATTTAAACATCTTTCCTCAATTATCATGGAACAAGTGGCAATGTTTATTCATGCTTTGGATTTTGAATGTGTGTGCACTCTTATGACATACAAACGAGATTTTATCTCCCATGCCCCATGTTCCATATGAGCGGTTGGATATGATTTTTCTTGGACTTTCAAAATTAATATATTACCATTTTCATTTTTCAAAAAGTTTGTATAAAAAAAATCAACTTTTCCGTAAAAGATATGGTTCCTATGACACACAAACCATATATTATTATTTACATAAGGATCTACCACGGCCCACATTTCCGATGGGTTGTTGGATATGATTTGCAAATCTCCCACTTTACTATTTAGATGCAACATCACATCTTTGTTGATATACTTCCTATCTAATATTAAATGACTAATCCACCCAATCCTAATAAAAAGACAGCAATCGACTTTATCGTATGAATATCAAAATCAGGAATTAATTTTTTAATAAATTATTAGATTTGAATCCAATTATCATTGAAATAATTTATGTACTTTATTATATGAATATCAAAATCAAAATTCAATTTTTGGATCCAATTATTATTGGAATACTTCATCTACCTTAATAAGATCAAACAGAGAGCATGGAGTATTTACATTTAAACATGAGAGAAGATGCAAAAGAGGATATTTATGTATACTTTATACCCATGATAAATGATTATGTTTTTATTCATATTGACCAAACTATTTTATCATTATATCATAATTAAAATAAAATTCCAATTTTCAATAAATTAATAGATTTAAATTTAATTTATATATAATAAAAAATATTGGTTAAATTATAATTATAAAAAATTTATTAAATTATAATTTTTTATTTTTAAAATTGTAAAATTATATTATAATATTTTATATCACTAATATTTTTCAAATATAACTTGATATAAATCAATACAAATAAATGTATTATGTTATTTTAAGTTAATTTATTATAAATTTTTAAATATTTATATTTAAAAATATTTTTCTCAAAATAATTAAGAATTAAAATTTGAACAATAAAAAAAACAAATCGATTCCCCACTGGGGTGAGAATCAATGATCGTATAAGGGTAGAAGGTAATGGTAATCTCCATGCGACGAACATTATGTCACAACATGTTAGTCTTAATGCCCATGAAGCATTCTTGAAGCAATTGTTGTTATATTTATGTGGATCACAATTTGGATGGAAGCTTATGTCCTCAAGGAAATGAATATCGGTATCATTGTAGGAACAACCGACCTAGACTTTGTGAGTCTCCTCGAAGCCATAAGTTGGCTCTTTGGTGGGTGGGAGGCTCATATTTCTTGTAGATGGTCAGCCAAGGGTCGTTGTTTGCAATTGGTTGCAACAGTGCCCATATTTTGGGACCTTGGCGTGGCTTCCAATTGAAGATTCAAAACGACAAGAGTTCTCTAGTACATTAACTTCCCTTCTCGGATTGGGCAGTTAGGCCATCAAGATCCTCATGGCTCCCCCATATGTATTCAGTCTTTCTTTTATTTACTGTAGTAGGATAATTGGGGTGTTAGTAAAATTTTGTTAGCCCTCTCCCATTTGCCTAGGGGGCGTCTTGGGATACGCTTTTAGTATATGTTAGAGAGGGGTGGTGGTTGGTTTTGTTGATACCTTGTGTAAGAATGTGGATGTTTTATGGAGGCCTAGGAAGCGTTTAAGTGCGAATCATGTCAAAATTTTCTTTTTCATGTTAATTTGTTTAATTTTGACCACAATAGTGCCTGAGAAGGGGGAGAAAGGTTGGTTGAATTCCAAATACCCCACTTAGTCTAGAGTCAGCACACTTAATTCATGTAGTTATCTCGGGCGGGGTCAATGGAGAGTTACTGTGTGATTATTTTTGGGAGGGTCTTCTGCTAACTCCCATAGTCGGGCTATTTGTAACCCTGGATGCTTATAGAGCGCAACTGACCCCATTGAGGGGGTGGCCATTAGGGCATAGGAGACAGACTTTTGGGAGGATAGGAGGAGGAAGGTGAGCTCAAAATTCCACGAAGAGATTCTCCTAGGCGAGTGGAATTGTTACCTCCCTTTGAATTCATTGAAGCACAAATTCTCCTTCTTTAGGTTTCGTTGGATCAACTTTCCCAAGTTCGTCAGACATACCACAATGAAATGATCAATTTATTTGCAGATATATTTCATAATCAATGGCATATTATGGACTGTCAAGCATCTTTGCGAAGAAATAAACAACGGCTGCAAGAGTATGGATGGTTTTGAAGGCCTGATGGCACACATGGAATCACATATCTATGATGCCTTTCATCGCACAATTGATCGAGGTAATGATGAAAATGACCCAAATGAAGGAAATATACAATGAGACAAGTTTTTTATATTCTTATTTTTGACTAATTTTGTGCCTGGTGGGCTCTTGATATGAAGCTAGATATTTTGTCAAGTTAGTCTCAATTCTCTTTTGTATGTACCTGATGGCCAACAAATTCGGCTGGAGTGAGCCCTTGTCTATCTATTTGGTGTACTCCTCATGACGATGTATCATTTTCTTGATTTATGAAAAATGTTGATTTACATAAAGAAGACACCAACATATGTGGTTCAGTTAATTTGGGTTATGATCCTGGAAAAATAATCATCGTTTCTTTTATTCCATCCAACAAAATGAGGGATTACAACCTACAACACATCTCCTTCAAACTCATCTTATCTATGTCAGTCTCTCTCTCAATTACAATACTCTCTCAATAATACACAATTGCAATAAAATTCTCTCATAAATGAGCTTGTCTTCCATTGCAAAAAACCCTAACATAACATCTACCGCCAAATCTATGAACTAATGATGAACAATTTAGATTGACTATAAAATTTCAATATTTTACAAGGCAAATTTTCCAAAAGTTTCTCTTTGGGGGCAATTTCCTTGAACCCTCGTCAAGGGGCTCTATAAAAAATTATCGCCACCCTACCAGACCCTTTGGTGACATTTGTAGGGGGGCAAGCCCCACTACAACCGTCTTGAGAACTAAAATCCAAAAGCAGCTAAAAACTATACCTCCAAATTAAGAAAATAATTAGTCTTCAAAACCAACCACTTATGTATTAAAAATTTGAATTGCTAATAATAAATATATTTTCTTCTTTATAAAAGGTATATTATTATTGTTTTACATTTTCGTTTTTTCCATTTAAATGTAAAAATATTTTTTTTAACAAAATTGTAATTTTTTGGTATTTAAATTACATTTTTGAATAAAAAACATTCGAGACACTTAAATTATGCAAATTGCTTAACTCAAATATGCAAGTCCAAAAAAATAAAATAAAAAATATACCAAAAACATAAAACAATTACATTTCACTTAAAATATCAATAATAAGTTCTCTCCATACTAACCTCCGAGATTAATATTAAAATTTATTCATATAAATTCCAAGTATTTTAAATAGTGTGTTTAACCTATCTCAATAATAAATTGTCTCCATACTAACTTCTAAAGTTAATATTAAAATTTAATATCATAAATAAAATTTAGTATTAAAATTTATTAACATAAATTCTAAATATTTGAATAATCTGTTTTATCTATCTCTATAATAAGTTCTCTCCATACTAACCTCCAGATTAATATTAAAATTTATTAACAAAAATCCCAAATATTTGAATAGTGGGCTTAACCTTCCAAATATTTAAAGTTCGTTTCACCTTTAATGAGAAGCCGCACACAAAAGATAAAAGTCATAATTACATTAGTTAAACATTCAATGTTAAAGTTCTTACACCGAATGCAGACATCTAAAGTTGGAATATGGATATCACATATGATAGTTAAAGTCAAGTTTGCATGTGCATGCCACATTTAAAATTAACATAATTTAATGTCATGAATAACATTTAATTTTATAACGATCTCGAACGACCCGAACAATGACAATACACAATTTTAAATTAAACCAAGTACACATACGATGTTAAGTGAAACCATAAATCTGCGTGGAAGTTTGTGACACCGATTTTATACTAAATTCGTACACATACGATGTTAAGTGAAACCATAAATACAATTTTAAGGGATAAAGTTTCCAATAAACTTATTAAAAAAAATATTATTTTAATAAAAAATAATAATTTGTATATGGTCCTAAATTAAATTTAATGATATAGTTAATAAAAAAATTTATTAATTGGATATGGTTGGGAGGTTAATTTTCTTACTCAAGTTCACATCCTGTGTAAAATGTTGAGTTTATAATGAGTATATCTTTGTAATGGATTTATGTATTGTTTAAGACTTCTTCGAAATTTTTATATTATTCATGTTGAATATAAAAATATTTCTTCAATGAAAAAAAACAAGTCGATAGAAAATCTTAAAAATTATGGAGCTCAGTTTTATTGATGTTATACGTGTTGGGCCCTTGTCTTGAAATACAACAATTTTGAGTTACGGATAACAGGTGGCAGAGTAGAACCACAGTAGACAGAGAGATGTCACGGTTGCAAAGCGCTGAAGAGCAAGTGGCGCGGCCGTTGCGGAAACAGGCACAAATGGCAGAAGGAAGCGACAAAGAACAAACGGAGTACTCCCAGTAATCAGGGAGATGTAGCAAACACCAGAGCGGAAAGGAAGGGAGAACTGACAGTCGCGTTGGCAAAGGAACAAATAGGTAGTCGGCCAGCGGAGACAGAAGGTTGGCACAATAGGGATCAAAGGAAGGGAGTCGTAGGAGAGCTCTGTTCGCTCTGTTCGTTATGTTCTCTTTGTTCATTCTGTTTTATCATATGTGATAATCTTGTAATCCGTTCTGCCAGGATCGCTCTGAGGAGCAATGTATTGTCCCTTGTGTTAATGCAATATACTATGATCTGGGTTTGATGTCCTGAGTTTTGTAATGTGTTTCTGATTCAGTTGAATGTGTGGGTTACTTTAAATTTTGTTTTTCGTCCTGAATATGTTTGTGAGTATTATCATTTGCAGAGTATTTATACCTATTTGGACCACCCAGTTCTATTTGTTTTATTCTATATGTTATGCTTGATCGATACCTGATCTGATCTTAATCTTAGTAAGGTCACGACATGCCTCGGGTGAGACTCTCTGCTCTTTGGAGTAGAGTGAAAATGCTGACGTTGTGCTAGACTACTGCAGAAAACCTTGTTGGCCTCCATCCTGAACCTGGGTCTTGCCCAAGAGACCTTCTCCCTCGCCAACAAATGGGTCCATTGCCGGGACCTGAAATTCCATTTTGGAACTAGATCATGGTATCGCAGATCTTCGAGAGAGAAATACGAAGCTGGTGGGATAACTACCTAGATCAGTTCATAGCACAGCAAGCGGAGTTGAGACAGCAAAGGGAGAAAGCTGTTGAGAATCGGGTTCTATTCTCTGAATCCGCTAGTGATATCTACGAGATCTTCTGGGGAAAGTTTCCAGAGGAGCTCTACAACTGGTTGCAGAGACTACAGGCCAAGACAGTCCAAAGAAGCTCGTGGAAGGTCTGTCGCAAGTGGTTGCACGTAGATCTGGTAGAACTCCATCAGTTAGATATCGATTTGACCTGAGCTGTAGATTTATGGGTGCAATCTACCTTGGAAGGATACAGAGTGGAGTTCGTAGCTGAGTGTTACCAGTCTTTCTAAAAAGCGGAGGACATATTCAGATCAGGATTGCACGGAGAGTTGTTGAAGGAGATCCCTCTGTGGATCAAAGCCTTGATGGTAGACGAAGGATTCATGGAGTTTCGAAAATCTGAGATGGAGACTTAAACCTCCAGTACTGGGGGAAGGAGCTGAGGGAGAGATGCTACAAATACGTTGGAGAGGGGAATAGGGATATTGATGTCGAGACCTCCAGTAGGTTGAGGGAACGATGAGCACATCGGAGGGTACAAATCACTCAGAAGTGGTGAGAAAGGGTGATGAAGGAGTTGGAGAAGCAGGAAAGTAGTAGAAAGGACAAGGAGAAAGCACCTCAGATGACAAAGGAGATGGAAGGTCAGATGGGTTCCCAAGGTATAGGAGCGACCATCAAGGAAGTGTGGTAGGTGTATAGGAGCCCAACCCAAATAGAGAAGGGAAAGAAGTACGACGGAGATGAAGCGCACCCCGAGGAGATGTCCGATGTGGAGTTGCATGTTGCAATGGAGCAATTATTCCGAGAGGGGCCGACACCCATAACCCAAGGTAACTCTATTCCCCAAAGTTCAAGTAGCTTTAGTCCTGACCTTCCCCTGGTACTCTATCAGCCACTAGGTGAAATTTTTGTTAAGTTACGGAAATTGAGTAACTTGAATAGTGTTTAGTCTACAACAGTAATACACACTAGCAGTAGTGCTAGTAATACCATTTCACAGCCGGGAGCCAGGGGTTTTATTCTAGTAACACCCACACAAGAAAGCATGGCGGGATCATTTACCCGATACCTAGAGTTCTCTGGGAGCGTTAAGATGACATGGAACAACACTGGTACCTCTGCGAGGCCATATGGAGGGCTCGGTAGACGCCAGATGCAAGTAAGTTGATCGTATTTCAAACTACTCTCAGGGAGAGAACTCTACGCTGGTTTATTAAGTGGTCTGAACCTCATCAGAACCTAGCGATAGACGATGTAAAGAGAGATTTTGTTAAGGAATTCAAATTACCCCAAACAGATCACCAGAGTTTTTCAGAGATGTGGGAGATCAAGCAGCGAGAGGGGGAAACTGGATGGGGTCTAATGAGGAGATTCAAGGATGCGATTGGAAAACTGAGTTATCCAATCGACCCGAACCATCAGACAGATTGGTTCATCAAGGCCCTTCTTCCATTAATAAGAACTCTGCTAACACAACAGAAGATTGAGACATTACAAGACACATTGGAGCAAGCTATGAAGATAGAGGCCATGGCGAGATATCCACAAGAATTTAAAAGAGGAGCATCTGCTCAAGACCCTTCCATACTGGGGTTACAACATCAGATAGCTAGCCTAACAGAAAAGTTGAAAGAGATTCAACCAATGCAGTCGACAAGACCAAATGTATGGTGTATGCACTGTTTAATGGAGGGACACGTGGTAATTGAATGTCCAAGTTTGTGGGGCCAGAATGTGGGGACATCAACAGCAGGGGCATGGGGAGCTCCGCCAGTAGGAGGAGTTGCGTAGATAAACATCCAGGGATTATATCCGCTGCAACATCAGTACACGGGATTCCCCGCTTAACAGAATCAAACTACAATTGAATATTGTGAGATATGAAAAAGCATGGGTCATGCACCCCACCTATGCCCAATCTTGCAGAAATACTCCAACGTTCTGAACAACACATATTGTGAGTTCTATGCTTCTACAACACACAACACAGAGCAGTGTAGGGCTCTGGACGCATTAGCAGAACGATTGGACATGCCTTCATATAGAGTGAATGAGGCTCCCAGGGTACGAGGGGGAGGCATAAGAGGAGGCTGAGCTGGAGGAAGAGGGCCAGTATGATGTTACAACTGTGACCAAGAAGGTCATGTAGCTAGGGAATTTCCACTTCCTAGAAGACCCTGGTGCTCTCAGTGTAGAGTTAACACACACGCAGCAGAAGATTGCCCAGAGCTCATTAAAATATGGGAAGAAAGAGCGAGACAAAGACAAACAAATCTAGTAAATATAGAGCCAAGAATAATAGAGGCTCAAGCTATGTAGAATTTCGCCATAGTGATGTGAGGAGGGAAAAGAACCGGGGAAGATGCACAGATGACAGACCCGATAAAATTGATAAGGCCAGCATCTCCAAAGCCAATGTTCAAGCCAGAAAGACAAAAGAAATAATTTAAAGAAGTAGTGGAAACATTTTCCCAACTTGGGGGAAGCAAAGGCATTGAGTTTCCATAGGCCAAGGATGATAAGGAGAACCAAGCTAGTACAAGTACTACGATTAAAGAATGGTTTCGTCTATTTACCAACGCGCCAATGTTGGAACAGTTAAAGCAGAACCTAGAAATGGTGGTGCAAGAGACCACAGGACCAGGGGAGTCAAATGACGCAACACAGAAATACATACAGAGAGTGAAAAGAAATAAGAGAAGGACAGGGAAAGAATTCCGGGTGAACACTCAAGTTGCGGGATTCCAAATTAAGGACACAATGCTTGACCTAGGGTCAGATGTCAATATTTTGCCAAGGAAGACATGGGAAGAATTGGGAAGACCGAGGCTGACATACTCACCAATTCAACTCCATATGGCAAACCAACACTGCATTGTGCCCATAGGCAGGCTGGAGGAGGTCGAAGTCGACGTTGCGGGGGTAAATACATACACGTACTTCGAGGTGATAGACATTATGGGGGATAAAGATCCCTATTTAACATTATTGGGGACCGACTGGGCTTTTGAAAACTATGCAGTAATAGATTTAAAGAAGGAACTAATGATCTTTGAAGACGGAGAGGTCAGAGTCACCTAGCCACTCAACCCGTATCAAGGTCCCCGATACACAGAGTCTATTGACAATAGAGAAGATGCTCAACTTCTTGATCATGTTTATCAAATGACTATAGGGAAAATGGAAGATTATATCAACCCAACCACGTGGGGATCTATGAGTTGGAGAAGTATTCAAAGCTTAGACTTAGGCTCAGAGATAGCTTGGGATGATTGGCAGCAAGGGGGAAATGGGACTAATACAAGAAGATGCGCCACCATTGGAAGGATCAATTGGATCAGGACTGAGGTAAGAGATTATCCAACTTTCTCAAATATGAATGTTGTAAATAATTTTATTTACAAAATAGAAAAATAGGTACCAATGGACCATAGGGTCCCACTCATGGATATGGCTTTACAATCCACATCAGCAAGGTGGTGGAGTAACCACCGCAACTCACTGTTGCGATGGGACAAAGTTGCTGCAGCATTGAAAGCCAGGTTCAAAGAATAAGAAGGACCACACTTCACAGAAAAATATCAAGGGGACTCAGACCCCAGAAAACATTTGAAATATTGTGAGGATCAATGGAAAAATGCAGGATACCCAAAAGAGTTGTGGGTACACAAGTTTATACATTCACTGGATTTGATTCCATAGTCTTGGTACCTAACTGAAGAGAGGAAAACAGGAACCAATACTTGGTAAGCAGTTGCAGATAAATTTACACAATGCTTCTCGTTTGAAGGGAAAACAGAACTTGTTATCACTCATAAAAATGAAGCATCAGTTGAAAAAGTTCTAGAGTTCCATGTGTCAATGGTAGGGTCATATAATTCATTTCTCATTACTTGGTCAAGGGAAAATTTGAATTATTCATGTTTAAATCTTACCCTAAGGTCTAAACCCACTCACTTTCAAACTCCCTCATGTCACATCACTCATCATTTTCTAAATGATTTCAATTTTCAACATTTTTGTACCGAAAAATCCATTTTAGCCAAAAATTCCTACTTTCGTAGCGCATTCAGTGTAAAATAGGCAGAAAACACTACGAAACTGGCTAATAGTTTCGTAGCAAATGTGAAGCATTTCTCTGTTTTCTGGTTTGGAGCATTCAATTTAAAAGGCGGTTTCTAAGCAACTTAAAATGAATTTTAGAAATCTAAAAGTGGTTTTTATTTATAACAGAAATAACTCAAAAAAACTCTCTCATTTTCTTCAAATTCATTAGGAGGTGGCTGCAATTGATAAATTACAATGCACTATGAAACTGATGTTACTAAACTGTCCTATACATGATTGTTTAGCAGTCAACTTCAAGTTCATTTTCTGGACAAATGAAAAGTGTTTTAGAATTTTGAAAGCGGTTTGTCTTCATCACAACCCCAGCTACAAAAACCTCTCTCAAGTTTCTCACAGGTGTTATCAGTTGGGAGATACAAGGATTTCATTGAAGCCCTATTTTCAGAAACACAGTTTTCCTGTTTTACACATGTTTTGTAAATGCAGGTTTTGGACAGCATGAAATGTGTTTCAAAAAACCAAGAGGGGTTTTTATTAAAGACATAATGGCCTACAAAACCCTCCTTTAGCTTCTCAATATAAATCACGGATTAGGATATATAGGCTTTGTTCCAAGACCTATTTTTCAGGAAAAAACAGGAAACATCTGCAAGGATGTCTTAAATAATGAAGAAGAAATGCCTCAAGGAAACTAAAATGAAGTTGATTTATGGTTTGTATGGTTTGTAGATGATGAAGACAGGTTATATTCTAAGTTTTTGAGCAACTACAGTTTTCATTGGACAAATTTATGAAAAAATCTGCATACTTAGTAGTTTCGTAGCGCCTCTAGGCTTAAAAAGCAAAAAAGCGCTACGAAACTGTTGTAGTTGCATTTTTTGCCTCTTTTGATCGGTATTAAAGGCGTTAAGGGCTGAGTTAAGAGATGAAATTTCTATGAAATATGTGTTTAAGTGTGATAAATATGATGCAAGAGGAAAGAGTCAAATTTTTGGAGGGGAAAGGCTTGTAATGGCAGCGCTACAGAAAGCACTACGAAATTGTTGTATTTTCGTAGCGCAATACATTACATCCTTTTGAGTAGTTTTTGAAGCATTTTTAGATAGCTGGAGGATATGAAAGAGTTATGGGACATGTTAAGCCAACATTCAACAGCCAAGGACCACGAAATGAAGATTAAATGATAGTCAGAATGTTCAAAGAAGGAAAAGGATCCTTTGCCTAAAAAACAGGGTTTTGTTTCCTATTTTTGAGGAGGTCAACTAAATGGTCATGAAGAACCAAATACCATTATCCAAATTCGACCATGTGACAGCATAATTGTCAAAGATGTAATTTCGTTAAGTAGATAAGGTTGTTAAACATAATAATGAAGAGTTTGAGTCCTAGTTGAAATAGGACTGTCAAGTAGGATAGGTGTTTGTTTGTCATAAATTTGATGTTTTATGGTTATGCAAGGTGTCAGTAGGCAAAAATTCGATGTATCTAACCTAGAAGCAGATCATATGATGTTGTAACATGTCTATTAAAGGCCATGGGATCAAATTTTTCAAGTGTTGGAATATTTTTGGCAAAATAGCAACTTATTGTAATGGATTGTTTCAACTAAGATAGAGATCTGTTACTTGAACAACTTGAGATTCTGAAGGAGTTTTTAGTGCTTTCCTATTCTATTTGTACCTCTTATTTATCTCACTTGCAATGGTTTTCACTTATATTACTCAGAATTCATCTATGATATGCTCTGACTTCCTTTATATGTGAATTAACTGTGTATTCTCATGTTTTATTTGTGTGTGTCCTACTTTTAGAAACTCTGAACAGCCTCAACTTCCATGTCAAGTAACTCACTGAATCACTAAAAGTTTTGACTCCATAATCCAATGCCTACATACTGATATTATTTTCAATTTACACTCATCAGGTTGGAGATAAGACTATTTGATTGGAAAGCTATTGGAGTTTCTGCTATATACAGTAACAACACAACTTTTCTTCACCTGAGATTCTTATTATATTTCAATGAGTTTTTGTCCTATATTTTGAAAGGTTTTCTTCAATGTCTTAATTCTTATTACTCAGAACTTATGATTGTTCATGCTCTGAATTCCTTTAAGTATTAAGCCATGATTTATCTCTCTTAATAGTTTTCTTCCAATGTCTTGATGTCTTATTACTCATAATTCGTGTATCATACGCTCTGACTTCCTTTGAACCTCAAGCTATTGAAAACCTCTTGTATGTCTTACTCTTTCATCAAAATATTTACAAGCCTCAGCTTCCACAAGGATAGCCTTGTTATTGAGATCCCTTTCACTGACTCCATAGCCCAATGGTATTAAGCTCTGATCTTTTCAACCTACATTCAACATAACTAGTTTATTTCCTAAATAGAGTTAGCCATCTATATCTTTATTCCATATCATTAACCCTTGAGAGAGCCCTCTCAGATTGAGGAGGCTAAGCCTTAGTCACAATATTGGTTTGAAATAGTTACACTGAAGTTGTCTGATCAACAGCCAATTCAGGTACAATTTTGGTGATAACATTTTGGTGCGTCTGCCAAGAGTCAGAAGATATACATCTCCCGAAAATTATGAAGATGAACTCTTGAAGGTAGCAAGAGCTCAGAATCTATTCGAGGCTGCAACTACCTTGGCGACTCCATTGTTGAAGAATTCAAAATTCATAGATTCATGGTGATTCCACTAGACATATGAAGAGCTCAGATGTTTCCATTCTTGTTTCAAGGTATGCATGTATATATTTTTCAGGAATTCATGGTTTCCAAAATCATTTTCCCAAGGATGCATATTTTTTAATGAATGGTCCAAAATTCAATGGAGAAGATTTGAGTTTGACTTTGAAGCATATATCAAATTTTTGTGACTTTACTGAGCTTCTTAGAGTCAAACATGAAGATGTTTGCATCATATTGTTTTATGATTAATTTCAAGGAAATTGTAAATATTGGATTGAAAGCTTTCCTGTCACATCTATTAAATCATTTGCATATTTTTGGCTTATGTTTTTCGAAGAATGGATAGACAGAACAGATTTGGTGGTAGAATCTCCTTCAATTCAAGGCTTTAAACAATGGAATGATGATCATATTAATGAGGAAGTAGATGAAAATTTTTCTTTGTCATTGTCTTCTTATCCAAAATCATTTGAATGCAAGTCAAAAGATAAGATTCAATTTTTGGATGAAGTTGCTAAGAACATTGAGAAAGAAATTGAAGTTTTACAAGGTCAAATTCAATCATATAGTCTTCATGATCATGATCATTCTTTTCAAAAGCTTTCCATGCCAAAACACAAAGAGAGGGTGTTGCTTCCTTTCTCTTTTGAGATTGAGGAAGAATACATTGTTTTTGAAAATCAGTTTGAACAACAGTTTGATAGCACACAACTAAAATCTTGTGTGGCTGAGCAAAGCATACATGAGTTGTCCAAAGCTGCAGAATGTCATGAGAAGCATCAAACAGATCATATCTTCTTTGATCCTATAGCTGACTACATGGAAGAGTTCTACAGTCTAGATTGTCAATTATATTTTCATTATGAGGATCAGATCTATTTTATGTTGCCTTGGTCATTTCAGTATCATGCTTACTATTGGTTCAAGTGCAGTCAACAGGTTCAAGTGTCAGATCATATTAATGACTGGCTTCATTGGAAGTTTCATGTTTCTTGAGTTAAAAATGGAGATTGCAGCTGTTAGGGTAGGTAGGAGTGTGTGAATAAGCTCAAAGTTGACTTAGCATATTTTTAGTAGGTACAAATTTGTTTCTTCTATAGTGATCATGAAGCTTGAGCTTGAGGTGAAGGCCATAAGAGCTTGGCGAATTTTTCATAAATTTCAGAGTTTTTATTTCCAAGAAGATGGATAGCAGCACTGGAACTACTAGTTCTTTGGTGTACCACAGGGGCACACCATCCCAAGTGGAGCCACTGTTATCACTCATCAAAATGAAGCATCACTTGACAAAGTCATAGAGGTTCATGTGTCAATGGTAGGGTCACATAATTCATTTCTCATAAATTGGTCAACAGAAATTTTGAATTTTTCTTGTTTAAATCTTACCCTAAGGTCTAAACCCACTCACTTTCAAACTCCCTCATGTCACATCACTCATCATTTTCTGACTGATTTCAATTTTCAAGATTTTTGTACCGAAAATTCCATTTTAGCCAATAATCCTTACTTTCATAGCACATTCAGTGTAAAATAGGCAGAAAACGCTACGAAACTGGCTAATAGTTTCTTAGCGAATGTGAAGCATTTCTCTGTTTTTTGGTTTGGAGTATTCAACTTCAAAGGCGGTTTTTGAGCAACTGAAAACGAATTTTTGAAATATGAAAGAGTTTTTTCTTCATAAAAAAAATAACTACACAAACCTCTCTCAGTTTCTTCAAATTCATTAGGATGTGTCAGAAATTGATAAATTAAAATGCACTATGAAACTGTTGTTACTATCTGTCCTGTACATGACTGTTTAGCAGTCAACTTCAAGTTCAGTTTTTGGAAAAATTAAAACATGTTTTGGAATTATGAAAGTGGTTTGTCTTCATCACAGGCCCAGCTACAAAAACCTCTCTCAATTTTCTCACAGGTGTTATCAGTTGGGAGATACAAGGATTTCATTGAAGCCCTATTTTCAGAAACAAAGTTTTCCTGTTTTACACATGTTTTGAAAATGCAGTTTTTGGACAGCAGGAGATGTGTTTCAAAAACCCAAGAGAGGTTTTTATTAAATACATAATGGCCTACGAAAACCTCCTTCCGTTTCGCAAAATACATCATTAATTAGTAGATATAGGCTCAATTCCAAGACCTATTGTTCAAGAAAAAACAGGAAAAATATGCAAGGATGTCTTAAATAATGAAGAAGAAATGCCTCAAGGAAACTAAAATGAAATTGGTTTATGGTTTGTATGGTTTGTAGATGATGAATATAGGTTATATTCTAATTTTTTGAGCAACTACAGTTTTCATTTGACAAATTTATGAAAAAATCTGCATACATAGTAGTTTTGTAGCGCCTCCAGGCTTAAAAAGCAGAAAAGCGCTACGAAACTGTTGTAGCTGCATTTTTTTCCTCTTTTGATCAATATTAAGGGTTTTAAGGGCTGAAATTGCTATGAAATATGTGTTTAAGGGTGATAAATATGATGCAAGAGGAAAGAGTCAAATTTTTGGAGGACAAAGTCTTTTAATGGCAGCGTTACAGAAAGCGCTACGAAACTGTTGTATTTTCGTAGCGCAATACATTACATCCTTTTGAGCAGTTTTGAAGCATTTTTAGATAGATGGATGATATTAAAGAGTTATGGGCATGTTAAGCCAACATTCAATAGCCAAGGACCACGAAATGAAGATTAAATGATAGTCAGAATTTTCAAAGAAGGAAAAAGATCCTTTGCCTAAAAAACAGGGTTCTTTTTCCTATTTTTGAGGAGGTCAGCTAATTGGTCATGAAGAACTGAATACCATTATCAAAATTCGAACATGTGACAGCATAATTTTCAAATATTTAATTTATTTAAGTAGATAAGGTTGTTAAAGATAATAATGAAGAGTTTGAGTCCTAGTTGAAATAGGATTGTCAAGTATGATAGGTATCTGTTTGTCATAAATTTGATGTTTTACAGTTATGCAAGGTGTTAGTAGGAAAAAATTCGATGTATCTAGCCTAGAGGCAGATCATATGATGTTGTAACATGTCTATTAAAGGCCACGGGGTCGAATTTTTCAAGGGTTGGAAGATTTTTGGAAAAATAGCAGCTTATTGTAATGGACCGTTTCAGCAAATACAGAGATCTGTTACTTGAAAAAATTGAGATTCTGAAGGATTTTTTAGTGCTTTACTATTCTATTTGTACCTCTTATGTATCTCACTTGCAGTGGTTTGCACTTATATTACTCATAATTCATCTATGAGATGCTCTGACTTCCTTTATATGTGAATTGACTATGTATACTCATGTTTTATTTGTGTGTGTCCTACTTCTACAAACTCTGAATAGCCTCAACTTCCATGTCAAGTAGCTCACTCACTAAAAGTTTTGACACCATAATCTAATGCCTAAATACTAATATTATTTTCAATTTACACTCATCAGGTTGGAGATGTTATCTCAGAAGACTATTTAATTGGAAAGCTATTGGAGTTTCTGCTATATACAGTAACAACACAACTTTTCTTCACCTAAGATTCTTATTATATTTCAATGAGTTTTTGTCCTATATATTGAAAGGTTTTCTTCAATGTCTTAATGATTATTACTCAAAACTCATGATTTTTCATGCTCTGACTTCCTTTAAGTATTAAGCCATGATTTATCTCTCTTAATAGTTTTCTTCCAATTTCTTGATGTCCTATTACTCATAATTCGTGTATCGTATGCTTTTACATCCTTTGAACCTCAAGCTATTGAAAACCTCCTGTATGTCTTACTCTTTCATTGAAATATTTACAAGCCTTGGCTTCCACAAGGAAAGCCTTGCTATTGAGATCCCTTTCACTGACTCCATACCCCAATGGTATTAAGCTATGATATTTTCAACCTACATTCAACATAACCAGTTTATTTCCTAAATAGAGTTAGCCATCTATATCTTTATTCCATATCATTAACCCTTGAGAGAGCCCTCTCATATTGAGGAGGCTAAGCCTTAGTCACAAGATTGGTTTGAAATAGTTACACTGAATTTTTCTGATCAACAGCCAATTCAGGTACAAGTTTGGTGATAACATTTTGGTGCGTTTGCTAGGAGTCGGAAGATATACATCTCCTGAAAATTATGAAGCTGAACTCTTGAAGATAGCAGGAGCTCAGAATTTTTTCGAGGCTACAACTAGCTTGGCGACTCCATTGTTGAATAATTCAAAATTCATATATTCTTAGTGATTCCAATGGACATATGAAGAGCTCAGATGCTGCCATTCTTGTTTCAAGGTATGCATGTATAGATTTTTCAGGAATTCATGGTTTCCCAAATCATTTTCCCAAGGATGCTTATTTTTTAAGGAATGGTCCAAAATTCAATGGAGAAGATTTGAGTTTGACTTTGAAGCATATATCAGGTTTCTGTGACTTTACTGGGCTTCTTAGTGTCAAACATGAAGATTTTTGCATCATATTGTTCTATGATTAATTTCAAGGAAAATGTAAACAGTGGATTGAAAGCTTTCCTATCAGATCTATTAAGTCATTTGCAGATTTTTGGCTTATGTTTTTAGAAGAACAGACAGACAGAACAAATTTGGTGGCAGACTCTCCTTCAATTCAAGGCTTTAAACAATGGAATGATGATCATATTAATGAGGAAGTAGATGAAAATTTTTATTTGTCCTTGTCTTCTTATCCGAAATCATTTGAATGCAAGTCAAAAGATAAGATTCAATTTTTGGATGAAGTTTCTAAGAACATTGAGAAATACATTGAAGTTTTACAAGGTCAAATTCAATCATATAGTCTTCATGATCATGATCATTCTTTTCAAAATATTTCCATGCCAAAACAAAAAGAGAGGGTGTTTCTTCCTTTCTCTTTTGAGATTGAGGAAGAATAAACTATTTTTGAAAATCAGTCTGAACAGCAGTTTGATAGCACACAACTGAAATCTTGTGTAGCTGAGAAAAACATACATGAGTTGTCCAAAGCTACAGAATTTCATGAGAAGCATCAAACATATCATATCTTCTTTGATCCTATAGTTGACTACATGGAAGAGTTCTACAGTGTAGATTGTCAATTATATTTTCATTATGAGGATCAAATCTATTTTATGTTTCCTTGGTCATTTCAGTATCATGCTTACTGTTGGTTCAAGTGTAATTAATAGGTTCAAGTGTCAGATCAGATCAATGACTGGCTTCATTGGAAGTTTCATGTTGCTTGAGTTAAAAATGGAGATTGCAGCTGTTAGGGTAGGTAGGAGTGTGTGAATAAGCTCAAAGTTGATTGAGCATCTTTTCAGTAGGTACATATTTGTTTCTTCTGCAGTGATCATCAAGCTTGAGCCCGAGGTGAAGGCCATAAGATCTTGGCAAAGTTTTCATAAATTTCAGAGTTTTGATTTCCAAGAAGATGGATAACAGCACTGGAACTACTAGTTCTTTGGTGTACCACAGGGGCACGCCATCCCAAGTGGAGCCACTATTATCACTCATAAAAATGAAGCATCAGTTGACAAATTCCTAGAGGTTCATGTGTCAATGGTAGGGTCATATAATTCATTTCTCATTACTTGGTCAAGGGAAATTTTGAATTTTTCTTGTTTAAATCTTACCCTAATGTCTAAACCCACTCACTTACAAACTCCCTCATGTCACATCATTCATCATTTTCTGACTGATTTCAATTTTCAAGATTTTTGTACCAAAAATTCCATTTTAGCCAAGAATCCCTACTTTCGTAGTGCATTCAATGTAAAATAGGCAGAAAATGCTACACAACTGGCTAATAGTTTCGTAGCGAATGTGAAGCATTTCTCTGTTCTCTGGTTTGGAGCAATCAACTTCAAAGGCGGTTTCTGAGAAACTAAAAATGAATTTTGGAAATATGAAAGAGTTGGTTCTTCATAGCAGACCTAAATACCAAAACATCTCTTATTTTCTTCAAATTAATTAGGACGTGGCAAAAATTGATAAATTAAAATGCGCTACGAAACTGCTATTACTAAATTGTCTTGTACATGACTGTTTAGAAGTCAACTTGCAGTTCAGTTTCTAGCCAAATGAAATTTTTTTTTGAAATTTTGAAAGAGGTTTGTCTTCATCACAGCCCCAGATACAAAAACCGCTCTCAATTTTCTCACAGGTGTTATCAGTTGGGAGATACAACGATTTCATTGAAGCCCTATTTTCAGAAACAGAGTTTTCCTGTTTTACACATGTTTTGAAAATGCAGTTTCTGGATAGAAAGAGATGTGTTTCAAAAAAAAGAGAGAGGGTTTTATTCAAGACATAACGTCCTACAAAAACCTCCTTCATTTTCGAAAAATACATCATGGATTAGGAGATATAGGCTCTTTTCCAAGACCTATTTTTTAGGAAAAAACAGGAAAAATCTGCAAGGATGTCTTAAATAATGAAGCGGAAATGCCTCAAGGAAACTAAAATGAAGTTGATTTATGGTTTGTATGGTTTGTAGATTATGAAGAAGGTTATATTCTAAGCTTTTGAGAAACTACAGTTTTCATTTGACAAATTTATGAAAAAATCGGCATACTCAGCAGTTTCGTAGTGCCTCTAGGCTTAAAAAGCAGAAAAGCGTTACGAAACTGTTGTAGCTACGTTTTTTGCCTCTTTTGATTTGTATTAAAGGCGTTAAGGGCTGAGTTAAGAGCTGAAATTTATATGAAATATCTGTTTAAGGGTGATAAATATTACGCAAGAGGAAAGAGTCAAATTTTTGGAGGACAAAGGCTTGTAATGGGAGCGCTACAGAAAGCACTACGAAACTGTTGTATTTTCGTAGCGCAATACATTACATCCTTTTGAGAAGTTTTTGAAGAATTTTTAGACATATGGAGGATATGAAAGAGTTATGGGACATTTTAAACCAACATTCAATAGCCAAGGACCACGAAATGAAGATTGAATGATAGTCAGAATGTTCAAAGAAGGAAAAATATCCTTTGCCTAAAAAACAGGGTTTTGTTTCATATTTTTGAGGAGGTCAACTAAGTGGTCATGAAGAAATGAATACCATTATCCAAATTTGACCATGTGACAACATACTTGTCAAATATGTAATTTCTTTAAGTAGATAAGGTTTTTAAAGATAATAATGAAGAGTTTGAGTCCTAGTTGAAATAGGACTGTTAAGTAGGATAGGTGTATGTTTGTCATAAATTTGATGTTATATGGTTATGAAAGGTGTTAGTAGGCAAAAATTTGATGTATATAGGCTAGAGGCAGATCATATGATGTTGTAACATGTCTATTAAAGGCCATGGGGTCGAATTTGTCAAGGGTTGGAAGATTTTTGGCAAAATAGTAGCTTATTGTAATGGATTATTTCAGCTAATACATAGATCTTTTACTTGAACAACTTGAGATTCTAAAGGAGTTTTTAGTGCTTTCCTATTCTATTTGTACATTTTATGTATCTTACTTTAGTGGTTTTCACTTATATTACTCAGGATTCATCTATGAGATGCTCTAACTTCCTTTATATGTGAATTGACTGTGTATACTCACGTTTTATTTGTGTGTGTCCTACTTCTAGAAACTCTGAACAGTCTCAACTTCCATGTAAAGTAACTCACTGAATCATTGAAAGTTTTGAATCCATAAGCCAATACCTACATATTGATATTATTTTAAATTTACACTCATCAAGTTGGAGATGTTATCTCAGAAGACTATTTGATTGTAAAGCTATTGGAGTTTCTGCTATATACAATAACAACACAAATTTTCTTCACATGAGATTCTTATTATATTTCAATGAGTTTTTGTCCTATATTTTGAAAGGTTTTATTCAATGTCTTAATGATTATTACTCAGAACTCATGATTGTTCATGCTCTGACTTCCTTTAAGTATTAAGCCATGATTTATCTCTCTTAATAGTTTTCTTCCAATGTCTTGATATCTCATTACTCATAATTGGTGTATCATACGCTCTGACTTCCTTTGAACCTCAAGCTATTGAAAACCTCTTGTATGTCTTGCTCTTTCATTGAAATATTTACAATCCTCGACTTTCATAAGGAAATCCTTGTTATTGTGATCCCTTTCACTGACTCCATAGCCCAATGGTATTAAGCTCTGATCTTTTCAACGTACATTCATCATAACCAGTTTATTTCCTAAATATTGTTAGCCATCTATATCTTTATTCCATATCATTAACCCTTGAGAGAGCCCTCTCAGGCTGAGGAGGCTAAGCCTCAGTCACAAGATTAGGTTTGAAATAGTTACATGATATTGTATGATCAAGCAACCTATCAGGTCCAATTTTGTGATAACATTTTGGTGCAGAAAACCGCAAATCACTGTCGCGATGGGACAAAGTTGTGGAAGCATTGAAAGCCAGGTTCAAAGAAGAAGAAGGAACACACTTCAAAAAAAAATATCAAGGGGACTCAGACCCCAGAAAACATTTGAAAGATTGTGAGGATCAATGGAAAAATGCAGGATACTCGGAAGAGTTGTGGGTACACAAGTTTATACATTCATTGGATTTGATTCCATAGGCTTGGTACCTAACTGAAGAGAGGAAAAGAGGAACCAATACTTGGAAAGAAATTGCAGATAAGTTTACACAATGCTTTTCATTTGAAGTGAAAACAGAACCAGTCACACAAGCATTGCAGGCCATTAAAAAGGTATTGTTCTTCCCGGAGATTTAGGAGGAGGAAGCAACAGCTTCCAAACCAAGGCATCAGATAGTCGGTAGCATGCAAAAAGATAAACAGCGAGATGGATGATGATGATCTAGAAGGTCTTAGAAATATGTATTTCGAGGAAAAGGAGGGGGAGTGAGATATTAAAGAAGACCTGACAACAGAAGGAATTCATCTGCTACCACTAAAGACCAAGAAAATGAACATTGGGACAGAGGAAAAGCCCAAAATTGTGTCAATTGGTGATTATTAGGATGCCAAGATGACTAAGGAGATATTCAATCTGCTACAAGAATATGAAGACTTGTTCCCATATTTAGTAGCAGAGTTGAAAGGAATAAAAGGAGCCCTGGTGGAGATGCACATAATTTTGAAGCCCGACACAAGACCATTCAAGCATAGACCCTATTGTCTGAATCCAAGAGTGAAAGAAAAATTCAAGGCAGAGATTGACAAGATGCTAAAGGCAGGGTTGATATTCCTGGTGGAAGAGAAAAATGGGTAAGTCCTATAGTCATACAAAGTAAAAAGGATAAGTCTGAAATTCAATTCTGTGTTGACTATAGGAGCTTGAATAATGTGTGCATACATGACCCATTCCCTACTCCATTGAGTGATGAAGTTCTCGACAACGTTGCAGGGAATGAGGCTTATTCTTTTACGGATGGATTTTCAGGATACCATCAGGTAAGGATAACCGAAGAATATAAGAAGAAGAAAACTTTCACCACCGAATGGGGTTCATTTTCATATCATGTAATGCCATTTGGGTTGAAAAAAGCACCAACAGTATTTTCACGAATTGTGATAGCAACATTTCAGGAATACATCCACAAATTATTGGAAGTCTATATGGATGACTGGACTGTCTACAACCTTTTAAAGGACCATGCAACGTTATTGAGGATAATGTTCGACAGATGTAGGCAACTCCAGATTTCATTAAGCCTCAAGAAGTGCATCTTTGCAATGCCTTTTGGAACACTGCTAGGACATGTTGTATGCAAACAAGGGGTTTGAGTTGATCCAGCAAAGGTGGCAGTTATAATTGACATGGAGGCGCCAGAAACTGTGAAGCAAATAAGGTCGCTTCTAGGCCAGATAGGCTACTATAGGTGATTCATCCGCAACTATGCGAAGATAACAACCCCATTAGAAAAGCTGTTGCAAAAATTGGAGCAATTCAGTTGGACGAAAAATTGCGCGACAACCCTGTATGCCTTGAAAGAATGGTTGGAAAGTGTGCCAATATTGGTTCACCCTAATTGGGACAAGCAATTTCATGTCCACATTGATGCTTCTAGCATCACACTTAGAGCAGTTCTGGCTCAACCAGGAGACACTTCAGTTGATCACCCAGTTTATTTTGCAAGTTGTAAGTTATCAACAGTGAAAAGGAACTACACCAAAACAGAGCATGAAGCGTTGGCAATGGTGTATTCCCTTCAAAATTTCCGCCACTACCTACTAGGGGGTATGTTTAAGTTTTTCATAGACCATTTAGCTTTAAAGTACCTAGTTAACAAACTGGTCTTGGAGGGAAGAATCTGCAGATGGCTCCTACTCTTTCAGGAGTTCACCTTTGAGGTGATAGTGAAACTCGGGAGACTGAATGTGGGGCCTGACCACCTTTCAAGGTTAGAAAATAGAGAAAACAGAGGGTCTTTGGATGATTAGCTACCGGATGCTGATCTTTTTAGAGTAGAAGCCATCCCAGACTACTTAGATGAGATAACAACCATCTGACAACATGACAATGCCTAAATTAATATACGGCAGCCCAGAAAAGACATTTAGTAGTTCGAGCAGCAGAGTGTCAGCTAATAGCTGGACACCTGTATAATATGGGGTTAGACCAAATCTTACGAAGGTGCGTCCTGGATCATGAGAGGGAAGGCATACTGTGGGAATGCCACTGTGGAGTTATGGGAGGGAATGTCGGAGCAAATCTGACAATGAGGAAAATACTGCAGGCAGGTTTATGGTGGCTGATAGTACACATGGACAGTAAGGAATTTGTAAAAAAAAGCGATGTATGTCAGAGGACGGGACATCCATCACATAGGGACGAGCTCCCACTTCAACTGGTAAAGGAATTGCAGCCATTTAAGAAATGGGTAGTTGATTTTATAGGCCCGATTGCACCTATCGCAAGGCACTCACAGGCCAGGTATATCATAACTACAACAGACTATTTGACAAGGTGGGAAGAGGCGATACTAGTGAAGGATTTCACAGCCAAAACAACAGCTTGATTCATATTTGAAAATATCATCAGCAGGTTTGGTTGCCCCAGAAGTCTGACAAGCGATCAAGGTACGCATTTCATCAATGAAACCATTAGATCTCTGCTATAAAACTTGATGGTAAAACATCATAAAAGAAGTCCTTACCATCCACAAGCTAATGGTACAGTAGAAGCATTCAATAAGATTCTAGAAAAGGGTTTAACGAATATTTTCAACGTTGAACGAGATGACTAGGATGAACGTATACCAGCAACACTGTGGATGTACAGAACAACTGTTAAAATACTAAACAACTAGACCCCGTTCGAGCTAGTGTACGGGAGGGAGGTAGTAAAACTGGCTGAGTTTGTCATATTGAGCCTCCTAATTGCAACGTCACTTCAATTATCAGAGGAAGACTCGCTGAAAGAGCGATTGCAAGAACTGCAATATCTGGAAGAAGACAGGTTTCTAGCAGAATTCCACCAAACTATCCAGAAAGAGAGACAAAAAGCTTGGCACGACCGCCATATCAAACGCAAAACGTTCATGGTCGGTGGAAAAGTTTTACTTTACGACAGAAAGTTCCAGAAGTTCCCAGGTAAACCGAGAATGCATTGGTTGGGACCATACCACGTCATAGAAATTAGAGATTCAGGAGCAGTTCGGTTAGCACAACTGCATGACCAGATACTACCAAGATGGGTGATGTTAGGTCCCTATATCACTAGTATAGTCCCTTATTATTGTTAGTGTAACCCCCTTATTATTATTATTGAACCCTTGTAACCCCCATTTTGTTATTATTGTGCCCTTAAATTATTATTGTTAGGTCGGCTAGGATTACATTGTGGCCCACTAAGGTTACATTATGACATGGACTCCTATATATAGAAAGGAGGTTTTGTAAATTGTATCATCCAAGAATTGTTCATTTATGTAATGTATTGGAGGTTGTCCCCTTGAAGTGGCTCATTTCTAAGGCGTTGATATCTCTTTTCTTCTCTTTTTGGAGCTGGTTACACAACAGGTGAATTGCGCACGCTTGAAGCCCTATCACGAGTAAGTTCTACATTTCAATTTTCAATAACTCTCGCAACCGAGAGTAGTAAGTAGGGTAAATTAAAATATATAGAGTTAATAATTCTCTCGCACTTGAGACGAGCCTAGATATAAATCCCAATAAATAAAATTCCAAGCACATAAAAAACTCAGAGTTGCAATGGGTAGACCGCAACGCAACCGATTGTGGTCGGGGGGAGGGTAGTGTCCAGCGTGTCATCTATGTCAAAGAACAAGCATTTCGAACATCATTCCATCATCATGACTCATAGTACCCATGTCAGTCTGTAGGATTAACGAGATTTGAGAATTAATTGCCATAATTAACATCGTCCATACTGTAATAAATTTTCCATAATAGGCCATAATCATTACCCATCACGTCTGCCCAATTCCCGAAGTCACGGTCAACTTTGTCAGAACCGACCTCATCCTGGTAACTAATCACATGATTATAGCTATGGGGAAGGCAGAGAAAATTAATTAGTTATGGGGTCTTATCAACCTCATGCATGCCGGTTACTTACATAAATTGTATGAAAGAATGCACGAGAATGTCGGAGAAGTCAAAGTTAGAACCAGAAACAAAAATAGGAGCAAAAGAAATTTAATCATAAGAAGTCTAGAGGGAGTATCCAGAGGCAGGAATTTACAAGGAAAGAAAAGGAGTAGCTTTGCAAGTGTACCAGAGAAGAGAAAAAATGACCAAGGTAGCGCCAACATTCATTGAGCATGATCTCAACGAGAGAATCCAGAAGATGGAGTCGTTGGTGGGGAAATATGATAGCACGTTGTTGATTAACACCGACTTGAAGGATTCTTTCCAATTCCCAATGATGAAGAAACAAGTCTATATGGAAAATTATGCCACTGAAGTAGGACAAGAAGTATCAAGAGTAATCCTAGACTTCAGAGGTGTACAACAATCAAACATACTGAACCTCAGAAATCTTCCAGTGTTTGGAACCACAGGGGCTGCGATGCAGTGCACAAAGTTCCCGCTGAGCAGGATCCACTATGGGTTGCTATGGCTAGGAAAAGAAATACCAATTCACGTGGAAGATATTCACAAGTTGACAGGGCTATCACAAGAAGGTAGATACATCTCCACGGCATTCCAAAATGTGTCAAAGAGGGCAAAGAAGGCAGGAGATGGAAATTACTACAAGAAGTATGACACCAAGAGAGGAGGAAAAGGGGCAAAGATAGACCTTATAAACAATCTAGTCAAATTCACCTGTTATCTGATTGCGAGTAAAACCATGAGGCATTACACAAAGGTTGAGTGTACGCTTGATACCATCTCAGTTGCGGAGCACTGTATCCAAGTGGAACAATTAAATTGGTGTTCATTTTTACTTAATGAAATATTTGAAGCTTGCAAGGATAACTGCAAGAGAGCCATTGGGTTCATCTATGGTTATCTTATCATGGCATTGGCGATGTGGAAATGGAAATTCCTGGGAATCAGACAGCCTATGGAAATCGCAACAGGTCAACCGTTAGTAATGAAATTCACACCTTGGAAGGTGTTAGGGGATGCTAACACCAAGGAGGTGAACGAAGAGGCATTCAAGTTCTGGTACAGCCAGATGGTCGATGTGGCGATGACACAGCAAAGAATCCCAAAGATTTTGTTGGACAATTACTCTGCACAGATATGATTTGGAGTCAACCACAGGAAAAACTACATTAGGCCAACATGTGTGCCGAAATCGACCTTCAAGATGAAACCATTGAAGTTTCAAATCGATGAGAGAGCTTTCCACACTAAAGTATGTTCCTAGCCAGGGGTGGGAATGGAGGTCAGAAGCGAGGTGTATTTCTATTCATTTGATGGCATGTTACTAGATCCATTGCCAGGGGAAACGCCAGATGAAAAAATGGCCAGAGTGTCGCAATTGCAGCTGACACGAATCATTGAGGAGCTGAACACAAAGGTACAAAGCTTTAACTGGGTAATGCAAACTCTAACTAGTGATTATCCATTGTTTCCAACTTTTACAAAGTTTCAGGCCTCCAATTCTACTTCTTCTTCCATCACAGTCCCCATAGTCACGACCATATCGCTTAGCTTGTTTAAATCACCACCAACAACAACCACAGTTCCTATCGAAAAAATTAAAGCCTCCAAGCCATCCATAGCTACACCAAAGGCCAAGAAGGCAAAAATTACAATGTCTAGCCAGGTTGCTGATCTCACTTGGGAGGATCAAATGCAACCAATGGACACGGGAGCTCCAATCTAGGAAGAGCCAGTGACAGAACCCCAAGTAACTCAGGAGCTACCTATATTCAACCCCTACTCATTTTTAAATATTCGTATATCTCCACCTCGCACTCCCCATTCGTCGACCCACACATCATTCACCTCTAAAGACCATTCAACCCGAACTCCATCCACATCAGCCACCATCTCAGACCCAGTCAGAGCAAATGGTAAAACAAACAAAGATAACAAGGTGGAAGTTAACTCCAGTAAAACATTGGTACCTTAGGTTAACCAACCCCTGGTTGAATAGGTCACTTTTCAGGACCTTTTAAGTCGAGGGGGATCCTTTACTACAGATACAACACCCTCACCTAAAGAGCTGAACCTGTTTTAGCAAGAAAACTTGATACTTCACCGGATGCAGCCCACTCCAAGCATGAGTAACCCTGATAACTCGTTGCCGCAACCGACACAGCCACAATCACCAAAGGAACACTCATCTTGGTCTATTGCAAGTGGTCAACCACTCCAAGAAATACTGCCAAATCGAGATACGTTCGGAGCTGAGAGCATGCAGACCTGGGGAATGGCGCAGTCATACATTTTTATTCACTAGGCAGCACAACAGGATGAAGGTCTCTAAACCGAGCTCCAACAAAAATTTGTACAGCAACAGATACATATCATCACACTTACTGAAGAGCGTGAGTAGTTAAAGAAAGAGAAAGACAACTTACAGAACCATCTGGAAACAGTGACACAGATTTTCAAGGATCTGTAGCCCACAGTAATGGCTCACAACGATCAGATACCAGTCAGCCTATCAGCTAGCAACCCAGTCGGGAAATCCATTCACGTCAGTATAGCATGTTCGAATCTTAGCCAAGAAAATAATGAACTGAAAGCAGCGCTAGTGACCAGGCCCACGCTACCAGATCCAGCAGTCATATACACAGAGAAAATAACAAAAAGACAGAACCAAGTAACCAGGATGCAGGAAACTCTAAGCACCACGGTGAAGGAAGCATATGACCTTCTGAAAAATCTACATGAGTTTTCAACCTCGCTGACTTTGAAATCATAGCCGATTTCGGCACAATTGTATCAGGTGTCGAAGGAAATTCAAGTGGCCACACACCCCGATGGTCTTGACCAATTGTACAACCAAGCGGAAGAGCTGGAGGTCAACATATAGCAAATTGAGGAAAATTCAGCAATAGCCAAATACGCCCTCCGATATTTAAGGCAGCCTGTCAAGCTTACTGCCCAAACAATGCAGCAAATGGCCACCGAGGCTGGCATTAAGATTAAGGACGTATTCAGTAAGCTGTCGACCGTCTCAGGGGAAAAAGAAGCAGAACAAGCCACCACAGAGACAGACCTACTCATGCAGGGATGGCAACAGGCCATTGCCAACTTCAAAGAACTCAAAGCATCAACATTGGCAAAGGTTCCCGAGTTGGGGCCCTTGTTTGGACAAGAAGAGGAAAAGGATAAGATAGGACCGGCCACGGAGGCAAGCAAACCGATGGAGACTAATGCAGCAAAAAACAATTGACTCGGGATGAGTCAATAGTATGTGGTTGGGGCACTTGTTTTGAAATAAAATGATTTTGAGTTGCGGATAATAGGTGGCAGAGCGCAACCACGGTAAACAGAGAGCTATCACGATTGCGAAGATCTGAAGAGCAGGTGGCACAACTGTTGCGGAAACAGGCACAGATGGCAGAAGGAAGCGACAAATAACAAACAAAGTACTCCTAGTAATCAGGGAGATGCAACGAAAAGCAGAGCAGAAAGGAAGGGAGAACTGAGAGTCACGTTGGTAAAGGAACAAATAGGTAGTCAGCCAGCGGATACAAAAGGTTGACACAGTAGGGATCAGAGGAAGGGAGCCGTAGGAGAGCTCTGTTCACTCTGTTCGTTCTATTCTCTCTGTTCATTTTGTTCTATCATATGTGATAATATTGTAATCCATTCTGCTAGGATCGCTCTAAGGAGAAATGTACTGTCCCTTGTGTTAATGCAATATACTACGATCTGGGTTTGATGTCGTGAGTTCTGTAATGTGTTTTTGATTCAGTTGAATGTGTGGGTTAATTTAAATTTTGTTTTTCGTCCTGAATACATTCATTAGTATTATCATTTACAGAGTTGTTAGAAAATTAAATATTACAGAGCAATGCACTACATAAAATATGCAGAAAATACAAGCACACAAAACACATAAAACCAGAGAGACACAGATATACGTGGTTCACCCAGTTTGGGCTACGTCCACCCCAAACAGCCAGTCCTTCCTTTCTATTATCCAGCAAAAATGAAGAGACAAAACCTACAGCAGATCCGCTGTAATATCCTCTGTTCTCTCTCACAATATCCCTCTCTGTTTCTTGCTCTGAGAGTACACATGCAATGCACAACCGTAATACAATGCTCTCATAAAAGCGAGGGGTTGCCTTCTAGGGAAAAAAACCCTAATCTAAACATAACTTCTACCGTCAGATCATTTTCCTAATGAACGGCCCAGATTGACTATAAATTACTATATTTTTACAAGGCAATTTAACATTTGTTTTTAGCTTCGGGGATACTGCCCCCGAAAACCCCTGCCAAGGGGGGGCTTCGAAAAGCGCTACCGCCCCCCCTGGACCCCCCACGACAACGATTAATAACGGGTGGCATTGCTGCCCCTTTTAAGGTACAGGGGTCCAATGTTGTGATACAAAGTAAACAAGATAATCAGGCTCCACACCCAACAAGAGTATTTATACCTATTCGGAGCACCCAATTCTATATGTTATTCTTGATCAATACCTGATTTGATCCTAAGCTTAGTAAGGTCAGACATGCCTCGGGTGAGACTCTCTTCTCTTCGGAGTAGAGTGAAAATGATGGCGTTGTGCTAGACTACTGTAGAAAACCTTGTTGGCCTCCTTCCTAAACCTGGGTCTCCCACAAGAGACCTTCTCCCTCGCCAATAGTACGTTTTTGAAAACTGCAACAAACATTTATATTTTGGTTCACCAAAAACTCTCAATTGAATTAAAGTTTTGACTAAGATTTTATTATATGTATTGGGTAAGATTTGTTTTGGCAAATGTAGTACCTTAGCTTAAATTAAACTCATGATCCCTAAGACAAAGGTAGATTCGTGCATCTCCAATATTTGGGATCAGTTCATTATGGATTATATAGTGCTCTAAGATCATATGACAGGAAAGCAGGGGTACAATTGATGGCCTAAATGCAAAATCAATCAGTTTTCCTTTTGGAAATTGCAAAATTATGAATCCAATGCTAAGAATGGCGGCTATCCATTGTTTTAGTATAATCAATTTGGAATGTTGGAGGAGTTTCAGTGATGAAATTGGAATCATTAGAAATGGTGGACAATCCTCTCCCCCTATGTAAACGATGTGAAAGTCTCTGAGGCACTTCAGGTTTCATTTCAACAAAATGATGGAGCTAACGGAAAGCTACCTTTAAATCTAATGTTGGCAATCTTTAAAATTGAGAAGTCGTTTTGTGTTGAGTTGTTCGAACAATGGTTTGAAGCTTTCTATAGTCAAATCGAACATTTTAGGTTGATCCTAGGCAATAGTTTTTGGAAATGGAGCATCCAAGACAAATTACTATCATTTTATCCTAATAATCAATGTGTATTGCAACTTGCATGACCTCATTGGATATATGTTGGATTGTTTAGGCAACAAAAAGAAGCTCTCTCTAGTGAATTCGATCACTTACATTTTTTCTTGGGAACAAGTTGTAGGAAATCGATCCTTTTTTATTTGTTGTGAATGTATTCTAACATATTGGGTGTTTTGAAGTCTGTAGGACCTCACTAGAGTGTGCAGTGTATTAAAGTTGAACTTATAGCTAATATGTCAGGTCACACTTGGGTCAATCCAAGGGAAATTTAAGAAACAATTATAAGAAAACATCATCGAAATGCAATTAAAGTATAATCAATTGTTCTCTAGTGTCATTTCAACAATGAATATGCTCATTTATAATAGGACTCCCATGCAGAGAGTTGAGGATGCGATAGCAAGTCTGTGTCAACAACTTGAGGAAGTGCAAATTACATTGTGCCAAAGATAGTTGAATTTTACTTCATCTTGCAAATATGTAAGTCAATTAGTGATAGACCTTCCAGAAACCAAATGATCATGTTTTAGAGAAAGATAGGGATACAATTCAAAAATGTTCTAACCCCCCGTTATTTCATTCTATTCAAAATATTGTAGAATGTCGGGAGTTTTCTGGATATCATAGGACTGCAATTTTTGTAGGCTAGTTTATTGTGCAATCTAGCAGTTGGAAAGACTTAATTGTAATAGACTGTCATTCATATTTTTGTCCAATTTTAATGCAACGTTACACTCCAATCACATAATTTAATATGAATACAATACATCTTTACAATTTAAATAAATAAACACTCTTAATCCTCAAGAAGATTTTTAAGTCAATGGAATGTTATTAAATTAATATTTTATATTTGTGTGTGTGTGTGTGTGCCACTCATATTGGAATTATCTTTGAGAAAAAAAAAGATACAGAGAAAAGGAAAAAAATATACACTCTTTATCCTCAATAATATTTTTAAGTCAATGGAATGTAATTAAATTAATATTTTATATTTGTGTGTGTGTGCCACTCATATTGGAATTATCTTTGAGAAAAAAAAGGATATAGAGAAAGGAAAAAAGGTAAAGGACATTGGATTAATAATTTTTCATCTTTGGCATGTTGAAGTTTTTCTTATCACTTTTCAAATTTATTATTTTGCTACTTGTGAAATTTTGGCTTTAGGATAATGTGAATTTCTCTTATCGTAGAACTTTTGGATTTGGGATATTGGATTTTTTCTTATTATTTGTGGAAATTTAACCTTAGGATATTGTAATTTGGCATATTAGTTATGTATTTTCACTTCTAACTCGCTTAATTTCGGCATTGGATTTAAATTTTATAATTCTTTGAACTCAAGATGTTGTATGAGCTCAAATATATCAATAAATAAATAATAATATCAATTAATAATTATAAGTAATAATTATGAAAGGACATGTTTATTAGTTGGGACATGACTATTCATCAAAGAGCATCCTGCCTAGTATTTATACAGGGCCCTCATCTGTAACCAAACCATATCAATTCTCATACATTATTCATCATATTGTGTTTTATTCTCAATGACTCACTTAATATCTAAAGTATCATGCCTATTTAACTCGTGAGCCATGTCTGGTTTTCATAGATTCCAAAGGAATCATAAATGAAAGTATCATGATAAGAGAATTTATATATATGAAAGGAATTAGAAAAATTGCAAATACATGAAAAAACGAAGAGAAAATGAAGTTAATGAAAGTGACATGAAGGCACATGAAAATGAAAAAGAAATGAGGGTGACAAATATGGAGGAACTAATTGATAACATGAATGAACAAGACAATGCTAATATTGACACCATTGTTGAGTCAAGAATTTCCTTAATTTTGAAATTCATGGTTCATTAATTTGATTTGTTCAGGTAATATTTTGAAATATAGATATATTGTTGAAATTGAGAAACTTATATTTTAAACTAGAGATGACATTTAACCAACAAGAAGATCTTGTCACATTGAGAAATTTATAGAAATTAATCTATCATTGCGACGACATCCACTTTGAGGATAATGTTATGGAGAACATAGACATAATTAAAATTGAATAAATGGGACTAGTGATGCATGATTCCATAGTTCAATATAATGTAAATTTTATGGTCAAAAATTACTTAGCAAGGTAATTTTCATTATCACAAACTCAAATGTTACATAGATTCTTAATGCACAATACACTAAGAGATGTAGTTCAATTATTGGGCATAGAAAGTGGTAAAGAGACTAAACTACATGAGATCTTATTAAATAAAGTGACATTGGCCCTTTATTCACTGGGAAAAAAGTGATTCATGAATGTCATCACTGCTTATAGAGCATTAATAATAGGTTCCATTGCAAAAGGAACTGCATCAAAACGTTTGATGTTAATAACTACAAATTTGTGAAAACCTCAAGGAGAACATAATGGAAGCCTAAAAATTTCAAGGTTCTATTATATGCTGATGATGAAATTTCATGTTGAGCTATTATTTGTAGTTAACCTTACCAAGATAGACTTCCAAATAATGTGAGGAATAGGCTGCAAGAGTCTTAGCATTTGAATTCTCATGTTTCACCAAATGAAAAGGATGTCGCATGTTCTTGTATATCACGAAGTGAGTATGAAAATCATGTCAATAATATAATATAGGTTACTTGAGTGGAATTGTTCCATAATTTTAAGCAGAGCAATATTGATATTTAAATTTACCGTACACATTTGAGAAGCTTAAACATGGTAGCATGTAGAATTTCAACTATATTATGAGACATTTATATATTTTAACATAAAATATTGGTCAAATCATATTTTTTCTCGAATTATTATCCAAAGTATTATGTACATGAAAAAATTATTAATTGATTTATAAAAAATATATTCGTGGTAAAAAATAAAAAAAATGTTTTAATTGGAACTTTTTAGCACTAAGTATCCCATTGATGCAATCATTCTCAATTATTAAATATAATTGTGAAGTGGAAGAGATATGAATACATTAAATACATTCCTATCGCGCATTCAATTAACATTTAAAAAAAATTATTTACTTAAAAAAATATATTCTAATGACCATTTTCATAAAAAAAAAAATTGAAGGATCATACATATAAATACATTCAACTTATAATTCAAACCATCCATGATGAATTTAATTAAAAACAATATTATTAGTGGTTAAGTTTATTAAGAATTACACTTTCATTACAGAGAGGTTAATAGTAAGTGAATATTATCATTCATGTGAGGTTTTAGCCATCCTAAGTAGTGCTTCATCTCATTTTATTTTATTTATATTTTAAAACTTAAGAACATTTTCTTTTAACGCTCCATTAATCATGAAAGGAATCATTATCAAGGAACCATTTATAAATGGAGTAATGCTCAAATACTTTCAATAGGAGGAACGTGGCTATTAATCCTAACCAATACAATGTTACAGCATGACAAAGGATAATTAAGAATGAAAAATTATTTGAGCACAATGATGACAAATTATTTACAAAGGGTCATCAACAACGGTAGCCCCAGTCGGGTTTGAACCCTTATATTTAATTTTTAAATGGTCTTTCACAATATACAAACAGTGATCACGACGAGAGGACGGAGCAATGGATACAGCGAGGGTTTCTGCAAGGTTTTTTCAGAACATCGCCGCCGCCAAGACTGGGGCGCAGGGCAGTACAGACTCAGGTTGGTTTCCCTGTGGTGATGAACTCGATTCAACAGCTTCTGGCAAAAATGGGGTGGGAGAGATAGTACCACAGCTGGATCATGGATTTGAAAGCAGGATTAGAACCTTGTGGGAGGAAGATCGCAGATCTCATGCAACGCCTTCATTTCTCCAAGGACCAAGGTGCGATCCGGCCCGATCGAGGGCGCCTTGCTATAGATCTATCCGGGATTGCTTCACTCCCGCTAAGGGAGTCGCCGCCAAAGCCTCTTCCCACAGTCTTTCCTCGATAGGTAGAGAGACCTGGCCGCCAAGGAATAGCTTCGCTGTGAAATATAGCTATGGAGCACCAGAGATCACGATGAAAAGAGCGTTTGGAGGCGATTTCCTCTCTGATCAGGGATCTCAGCCCGTTGGAAGCCTGCTGATCGGCTTTGACAGGGGATTTCTATTATTTTGTACGCCCTCTCATCTGCATGCAGCAAGAGCAGTGGCGCCTATGCCTGTTAGGCGAACCCCAAAGCCGATTCAATGCATAGAGGAGGCAGAGATGAGGGATCGGCCAAATCAGAAAGATTTCCCTACACGAATAATCGGTTTTGGAGACTCTCATGCAAGAAGTAAGTGCTTTAAGGATCTCTGGCGAAAGACAGTCTCACTGACTACAGCCATAAACCGTGTCTGGCTCCTCAAGCTATGGAATGAGGCAATACCACGGGGGCAGCCCTTTTCCACGCAGCTTGAGGCAGCACAAAGGTATGGGCAGCTAGATCAGCCAGAACCCTCGCAACAGGTAACTCCAGTTTTCTTTCAGATTTTTATTAAATCCCCTGTGGGGAAAACCAGTCTTGTATGGGTACATGCAGAAAGCACGATTATGCAGCTGAAACAGCAAATCTGGACAAAGATGGGCTACCCCGTTCAGATCTAGCATCTGGTCAGTGGAAGATGGTCCCTTCAGGATAGCAGAACCTTGAACATCTACGATATAGGTCCAGAAACAACTATAGCCTTAAATCTGAGGCTGAGAGGAGGTGCTGTGCCCCAGGGTCATCAAAGCACCACAGGTGGAGACAAGGGGAAAAAGGCAACATCTCAGCAACAACCAAAGGGAGGCTTCTCATACAAAAATATCTTACAGGGTAACAGAGATCCAGGGCCCCCTTCAGATCAAGGTGGACATATACCTAGGCCATACATAGTAGATCAGCTTGGGCAAACCCCAGCCCTCAACATTGATCCTATAGGACTAGACGAATATGTTAAGTCCTTTGAAACTCAGGCCTTAATCTGTCGATTTAATAGTTTTTGGCCAAAGCCAATGGAACTATTTCGCTGGATCTACACCAGTTGGACCTTGGAATGTGATATACATCTATGCTCCAAGGGGTTCTTCATTGTGAAGTTCGCATCCACGGAAGCCAGAGATAAAATCATTAGTGCAGGGCCTTGGTTTTGGGGAACAACGGGTCTTTTCATGACCCCATGGTTTCCAGATTTTGATCCAAACAAAATGACTGTCTCCAGAATGCCAGTCTGGGTCCGCCTATACAACCTTCCTCTTCACTTCTGGAGTGAACGAGTCTTGGAAGGCATTGGGAACAGCATAGGGAAATATATCAAAACAGATCTGGAGAGGATTGAGGAGAGGATCTACACCTTTGCACGAATTTGTGTGGAAGTCGATCTAAGCAAAGGACTGCCGAAAGTATAAGGCTGGTATACAAGCAACAAAACTGGCTGCAAGGACTAGACTATGAAAACATTGCTTTCAGATGCAGAATCTGTAGGCTGACAGGACACTTGCAAAGTACATGCCCAGAAGCCAAGAAAGCAAACAGTAAAAGGAAGAAGAAAGGCAAGCAGAGAAAAGGGTGGCAATATCCCCCTCCCGACTCAGAGGACGACGAATCAGAAGCAGAGGAGGAAGTCACTCCCACAGAGAATACTGAGCCTACCCAAGGAACAGAGACTCAAAAGGAAATCATTTCAGCTAACAAGGGTTCACAACACCAGACAAATCAGGCAGAGAGGCCAAGCGAGGATTTGAGTATGGGAGGGATCAAACGGCATCACTCCTCAGATACCTCAGACTCAGACAAGGATACAGGTCCACAGAAAGCAGAAACACAGTTAGTCCTAGCTATGATTGAGCCCACCCAAGGAGAGTGGCGCAAGGTCGAAAAGAAGAAGGGGAGAAAAACATGAGGTGTGAGTTTCTACTCACTCCCTGGAACCAGTTTTTCTGTCCCTTCCTCCCTTCTTTTTTCTTTTTTCATTCTTTCTGAATGCACGGTAGCCTCGCTACGTCGCATTGTGTGCAAAGCACACGAGCCCAGTGGGCAATTACTGAAAATGCTTCAATGCATATGCTATGTGTAACTTTTCATTTTTCGAAATAAAAGGTTATCGATTTTTTCTGTGGAAAAAAAAATTATACAAACAGTGAAGTCCAACTAGCAGTGAACACATTTAGGAGGGAAGAGGTAAATAAGCTATTATTTGGTGGACGCAGTAATTTTGGTGGTTCTAGATATGCCACTAAGGAAAAGTGCATCTAATTCAAGTCAGTGAAATACCAAAAAAGTGTTGGTGTGGATATCAACCTTGGGCTTAGTAGAGATGCTTAATTTCATCAGATTCCTTTGTGGTGAAGAGCAGAGTGATGAATGGAGACAGACTATGAAGCTATATTAGTACTCATCGGAATCAACAACTTGTTGTAAACGCAGAAGAGTAAAGGCACAAATTACACAAATACTTCACACAATAACACAAATGAGCTGCGACTTTGATATTAATCTTCAATCACTCTCTTGCTGAATAAAATGAACTCGGTGAAAGGTATTTATCCTGACTCGCTCGACATGCACACACTTACCAAACTCATCTATCACATAACTCGATTTGCTCAACACTCACTTAACTGACTCTCTAACTCATTCACCAAATTCATCTAACACACAACTCAACGCATACTTAACCGATTGTCTAACTCTTCATGCGGGAGTTAATTAACTATTTTAACACTCCCCCCTAATTACGACCGCTAAAATAAAACATAACTCATGAAAACTCAAACATGCATGTTGGTCTATGTCTCAGCTAGGCTTAAAACACCCAAATTTCTTTTGTGAAACTCAAACACATACGTTGCTAATGTATTTTTAAATATATCAGCCAGTTGATCACTAGATTTACAAGGCTTCAAGTGAACTTCGCCATTTCTCACAAGTTCTCTAATAAAGTGATATCTAGTATCAATATGCTTGCTATTTTGATGAAACAAATTATTCTTGGATAGTGCAATCGTTGAGGTGTTGTCACAATATATTATTGTTGATCCTTGTTATTTCTAATTGATTCCATCCAATACTCTTCTTAACCATACTGCTTGACATGTTGCTGAAGTTGATGCTACATATTCTACTTCTGCCGGTGATAGTGTCACAGTGGGTTGCTTCTTAGATGCCCATGATATCACACCTGAACCAAGATGAAACACATAACTAGAAGTTCTCTTCCTATCATCCAAACTTCCTGCAAAATCACTATCTCTAAATCCAATCAAATTTTTATTTTCTGTACGTGCATACATTATGCCACAATATCTAGTTCCTGCTATGTATCTCATAATTCTTTTTCTTGCACTCCAATGTGTGTCTTTTGGAGTCTCCATAAATATGGAAATCAAACTCACTCCTTTCATAATATCTGGTCTTGTAGCTGTGAGATAAATGAGGTTTCCAACCAATATTTTGAATAGAGTTGGATTGACATCTGCCCTTTATCATCCTTAAATTTGTACTTGTTGCAACTGGTGTAGGTATAGGTTTGCAATTATCCATCCTGAATCTTTTTAGAAAATATTTGGCATATTTATTCTGGAAAATAAAATCATTTTTCAGATTACTCAACTTCAATGCCAAGGAAATATTTCATGAGACCAAGATCTTTCATCTCAAATTATTTCATCATGGCTTCTTTAAATTCATCTAACTCAATATCACCTGTAAAAATAATGTCATCAACATATAAACAAACGATCAAAATCTATCCATGCTCATTTACCTTTGTGTACAAGGTAGGCTCAATATTGCTTCTATAAAATCCATTCTTAATCATGTAATTGTCGATTATGATATACCATGCTTTAGGTGCCTGCTTCAGTCCATAAAGCACTTTCTTCAACCTGTAAACTTTATCTTCTTTACCTTCAACTTCATAACCTGGAGGCTGCTGCACATAAATTTATTCGTCTAGAATTCCATTTAAGAAGGTTGATTTCACATCCATTTGATATACTTTCCATTTGTTCTGAGTTGTTTTGGCTAGAACTTCTCTTATAGTATCCAATCTGACTACTGGAGAAAACATTTCTCCAAATTCTATTCCCAGTTGCTGTGAGAATCTTCTTGCTACAAGTTTTGCTTTAAATCTATCAATTTCACCTTTCTCATTCAATTTTTTCTTGTACACCCACTTCACGCCATTGAGGTTTTTATTTTTTGGTAAATTAACCAAATCCCATGTATCATTCTTTTCAATAGCTTCAATCTCTTCATCCATGGCTTGCACCCAATTTTAATCTCTGATTGCTTCTTCAAACAAAGAAGGTTGGAATGAAAACAATGCAAAATTTGAACTAACATCGAAATCATCATAAATATCTTTCAGACTTCTCATATTTCTCTTACCATTGCTTGATTCATTACCTGATTGGCTGCTTGGAGAATTCTGGTCTGTTGATATTCTTGAAGATCCATGCTGCTCTGAAAATCTTAGATTCCTTGCTGGTATGACTCTGTTTGGTGTATTCTCTTTTGATTCTTGATGCTCCTTTTCTGCTACATCATCCTCTTCCATCAGTGGTGCTTGTGCATCATTGTTTTGTCTATAGTCCCATTCCATGACTCATGTTCTTTGAACACAACATCTCTACTAATTATTGTCTTCTTGGTGATGGGGTTATACATTTTTTAAGATTTTTTGTGCTCACTATAACCAATAAATATGCATTTTTCATTTTGATCATCCAATTTTCCTCTTATATTCTTAGGCACATGTGCATAGGCTACACATCCAAAAACTTTGAAATGAGATATGTTGCATGAAATACCTAACCATGCTTCTTCTGGAACTATGTTCATCACAATCTTTGTAGGTGATTTGTTTATCACATAAACAACACATGCAACTGCTTCTACCCAATACTCATTTACAATTTTTTTGCTTTCAGCATGCTCCTTATCATGTTCATGATTGTTTTTTTCTTTCTCTCTGCTACACCATTCCGTTGCGATGTGTATTTGGTTGTAAACAGTCTTTTGATTCCATTTTGTTTGCAGTAATCATGGAATGCCTTTGAATTGTATCATCCACCACAATCTGACCTCAATACCTTTATCTGTTGATCACTTTTGTTCTCTTCTAAGACTTTGAAATATTTTAACTTTGAAAAAGTTTCATACTTCTACTTCAAAAAATAAACCCAAGTCTTTCTGCTACAGTCATCAATAAAAGTGAGGAAGTAACAACTTCCACAAATCGACTGTGTCCTCATAGGTCCACACAAGTCTGTATGCACCAACTCAAGTGGTTTCTTTTCTCTGTATGAAATTCCCTTCGGAAAAATTTCAAGGTGTTGCTTTCCCAAGATGAAACACTCACACGTACTAGCAGGTTCTTTGATGGGAGGTAATCCTATGACCATCTGTTTCTACTGCAACAATCTTAAACCGGAAAAATGCAAGTGTCCAAACCAAAAGTTCCATAACCAGCAATCATTAGAACATGCAACTGTAAAAGAACTAACCTGATTGTTGTAGTTCATAATTAGAGGAAATATTTTGTTCCTCTCCATCTACACCTTTACTATCAACTGCTTGCTTGGGGGTTTGTCATAAATAACACACTCTTGCCCTTGAAATATAACTTTGTATCCTTTTTGCATCAATTGACCAACACTTATCAAATTATGTTTGAGACCAGGAACATAATATACCCCTAAGATTGTCTTTGGCTCCCCCTATTTGGTCATATTGTTGACCACTCCTTTTCCATCTACACCCACAGTCTTGTCAGACCCCAACTTTACCTTTGTCTTCACAGATTGATCCAAATTTGCAACCAAATTCTTGTTGCCTCTCATGTGGTTACAACAACGACTATTTAATAGCCACACCTTATCATAAGGTTCATGCATGTCGTTGCGTGCTAGGAACATGGAGTTAGTATTATTTGTACTAACCTTAGCTCTCTAGTTTCCTTGATTAGATATCTTCTTCCTGCAATCATGAGCATAGTGACCAAATTTATTGCAATAATAACATCTCACCTTTGATTTGTCAGATCTTTAATTATTGTTGAAGCTTATGTTGTTGTTGCTTCCACTTTCATGTTCATGCTCTTCTTGGCCATCTCTCTGACCACCATATCTTCTGCCTCATCCTCTGCCTCTAGATCTACCTTTGCCTTGACCTCTTGAAATAGAAACTTGAATTTTGAAAGCAGTTTCTAACGTGGAATCCTTATTTATGTCTATCCTTGCCTCATGTGATAGAAGTGATCCCATCAACTCATCAACTGTCGGTTTTTCCAAATCCTTTTCTTCTTCTATGGTTTCTACCACAACATTAAACTTGGTAAACAAAGATCTAAGGACCTTCTTAATCACTGTTCGATTTTTCATTTCTTCATCATAAATTTTTAACTGATTTACTAAAAACATGACCCAATTCATGAAAGAATCGATGTCCTCTGTCTCCTTCATATGTAGACTTTCAAAATCTCTCCTAGTATTCTGCAATTTAACAATATTGACTTTGGCCATACCTTGATAGCTTGTCGCCAAAGTTTCCCATGCTTCCTTTGCTGAAGACGTGATCATTATCTTTTGGAACACTGCTTGGTCCACTCCCCGTTGGATAACAAGCAACACTTGTGCATTCTTCCTTTTGTCTTTCTTCCATTTTTCCCTCTCTGCTCGTTCTTTTGTGTCATTCTAAGGTTCTGCAAACCCAAACTTGACATGATCCAAAACATCATGCGCTTTTAACATGGTCTCCATCTTAATGGCCCACAAATCATAATATTTCCCTGTGAAAGAAGCAAGTTATGGTTGGAAACTACTTGTTTCATATTTATTCAGAAAAATAAAAATAAAAATAAAAATTATTTTATGATAAAACCCTAAATTCCTCTTTGATATGCTTTGCAAAGCTAAAAAAAATAACCTTATAATAAAACCCTAAGTTTTTTTTATATATATAAAATATTTTAAATAAAAATAATATTTTATAATAAACCCCTTTTTAAGAACATTATAATAAAACTCCACTCATAGAAAAACTTTTTCAAAATCCCGTTTGAAAAAATCCCTTTTCAAAAATCATTAATAAAAATCCTTTTTAAAACCTCCTCATGTACTTCATGAAAAGACCAATTTTAAAAAAGATTTATGAAAAAGATTTTTGAAAAAACCTTCATCAAATACTCACATTTTGTTTTGAATATTCTATTAATCTTTAACCCTCACGAAGTCATAAAAGCCTTTGGATATGGCTTTTAAAATAAAATTACTCCGTTGACCTTTTGTCCGCGTCGGGAGGGTTGTTGCTCGGGGTGCTAACGCACCTCTCGATAGTAATGTGTTGCGTTAGTGCCTTAATGCACAAAAAAACACCAAGGAACTTGCGTGCTTGGAAAATGCGGTAAGTTTTTCACCTATCATGCACTTCTATGCTGAGTGCACCAGCGTTATAACATCTTGTATACCTCTGCAGGGTGTGTTATAGTTCAAATAAGCAAGAAAAAAAAACCTGCTCTCACATACGGATGAATTTTGATTTGTCTTTTCTTGGTTCTTTGTAATCTCGCTCTTATACCAATTTGTTGGAAAGGCATAAGAGTAAAGGCAAAAATTACAAAAAGACTTCACACAATAACACAAACGAGTTGTGGCTCTTTTATTAAACTTGAATCACTCTCTTTTTGAATACAATGAACCCGGTAAAGGGTATTTATCATGACTCACTTGACATGCACACTTACCAAACTCATCTATCACATAACTCGACTTGCTCAACACTCACTTAACTGACTCTCTAATTCACTCACCAAATTCATCTATCACACAACTCAACGCTTAGTTGATTTTCTGACTCTTCATGCGGGATTTAATTAACTCTTTTAACATATTTCACTAAGGAAAAGTGCATCTGATTCAGGTCAGTGGAATATGAAAAAAGTGGTGGTGTGCATATCAATCTTGGGGTTAGTAGAGATGTTCAATTTCATCATATTCCTTTGTGGTGACGAGCAGAGTGATCAATGGAGACAGACTATGAAGCTATACTAGTACCCGCCAGAATCAACAACTTTGGCTTGAAACTGGAGAAGCAATAGGTAATTCTTTTTCGACAATAGGTAATTCTTTTTCGGTAGTAGGTAATTCTCTTTTGGAATTAACTTGTTGTGTTTAGTCTTTATATTTTTCAAACATGTGTCTGTAGGTAATACTCAAGATTTAATTTTTTATTTCGTATTTTCTCCTGATGTAAATATATTATTTTTGGTGGCTTCATATTATGGTAACACAAGCATGTCTTCAAACCTAAGAGAGGAAGCTCGAGATCATGCTTGTATTCAAAATGCATATTTTGAATAGGTATTGGACTGCTTAGATACAAAGATATGGTGCTAAGTCAATTTTTTGTTTTAGAATGATAGGCATAGTGACAACTCCATTCTCATCGTGCTTATAGGTCACTGTTGTTACATTATTCTCCAATTTTCTTTCAATTTACTGGTATTTACTATTTATTATGATCATATTTTGTAGTAAGAAATGGTTATATTGTGGTTTAAATCCAAGCTACTGTAGATAAATGCTAGATTTTTATATGTGATTAACTATATTCCTTTGAAAATACTAATCGCATCAATTAGTACAATCTTGAAAACCATCATTCACTTGCGCTTTCTTCATCTAGTTCTTCCTCATCATTTGGAACTTGCAGTGGAATAAAGAAATTAAAGAAGCTTTCACACTACTCCATTTGTGTCACGGGATTTTCATTTGTGGCTCCTTTCTTTGGCTTCTTCTTAATCATCTTGTGTTATATTTTTTCCCCGATAACTTCAGTACAGTTCATGTAAACCTGGCATTGAAACTTGGCATGGAGTACCTGCATCGAGTGCATCAACACCTAGATCGAGTACCAACAAAGAGCTATGGATCGACTATGATTCATGGCACTGACTAGCAGTAGCATTGAGTACCGGAAAAGAGTCTTACCATTGACTGCATGGAGTACCGACATTGAGTGCATCGACTCCTACAGAGTACGTAGATCCCAGTTATCTATTGTGGCACTAAATGTGAAATGAAAGTGCGCATGCTTCAAGAGAATGTGGTCAAGTCAACTTTGCAAAGATATTGGAGAACATTTTATCAATTACATGCCTTTGCATGCCTCATACCTGATGGATACAACAACTACTACCTTATTTTTGTATAAGGTTGCTTGACCCTGTCATGATTTTTAGTGTGAGTATTACCTCCATTATTTTGGATATATTGGTAGCCTCACTTTTTCATAGCATAGGAAACAAAGAACCTAGGTTACCCAGAGAATATTTTGCGATACCTGGTAGTGTACCTAGCCCAGAGCGTAACACTAAAACAAGAGAAAGGTTCAAGTCGGAATAGTCGCATCTGGAAAAACAACAAAGTAGAAATATGTAAAGCATGCTGATCTAGACATTGCACACATTTTTTTATTTTTAATAATTAGCCATTATTAAATTAAATGAATGATTTCATAATCAACTCACCAAATATAAGAATAAATATAAACCATAAATTCAAAGGAATAAGAGAAGCCAATAGTATACAAACAATTGATTATGTATCCAGATTATAAATCACCTTATTCAAATGACCATTGATACTATGTCAAATGTGCAAATGTGGCAGAGGGGTTTCTTGGATTGATAATAACCATTTTATTATTGATGTTTGTAGAGTGATTAACAAAAATGTGTAACCCTTTTAAATATGTAATTGTTATAGTGATAGTTTAGCTTATTATATTTAAATATTTATGGTAAACATTTTATTATTGATGTTTGTACAATGATTAACAACAATGTGTAACCCTTTTAAATATGTAACTGCTACAGTGCTAGTCTAGCTTATTATATTTAAATCTCAAAGTAGATAAGCACGAAATCATGGAACACACAGACCAGATGTTGTGGGGTGAAATATAAAATTAGGTGACAAAGTATCAAAATAATAATATATTATAGCTCAATTAAATCCCAAACTATATTGTCATTGCTGAATTTCATTTTTTTAACTCGTGTATGGTATTCAAGAACGAAATTGTATCTGATTTTCAAATTTCAATGATAAAAATGGTTAAACACATGACAGAGGTGATAAATATTCTATCAAGAAAAAAAATTATCTTATTTTCAAATTTCAACAATAAAAATTGTCAAACACATGACAAAGGTGATAAATAGTTTATCAATAAAAAAAATTTATTTGATTTTCAAATTTCAACAACAAAAATTGCCGAACACCACAGAGGTGATAAAAGGTGATAAGTAATCTATCAAGAAATTCAAAGGAAATTTTTTGTTCCACCCAAGAAATAAAGCATACATTGTGTGATTATTGGATTATCAACCTATGTTGATATTATCTCCTTTTTTATATTATATAATTGGGATTTGAATGGATTCTTTTAAATCTGAGATGTTGATCAATGTTGTCATACTTTTCTCAAGAGGCTTGCTTTAATCTATAGAAGGCTTTGACAACGAATGCATGGGTTGTTCCATGTACACTACCTTTCAAATCTCTATTCAAAAATGGATTATCAAATTTGATTTTTGATATCCATTGGATGAACCTGTCATCCAAATTCTGTTGCAATTACAAATAGAGACAAAGGTGTGCTTATGTAGGTAGTCATTGATAATTGGGATTGAATTATGTAAACATGACATGACAACCCAAAATAGTAAAAAATAAAATACTCATAGACACAAAAAAAAACAAATTAACTCATAAAAAAATACCAAAAAATAAATTTGAACCAGATTAACACAACAAAATGTTTGTAAAAAAATTTAAATAAATCCAAAATAAGCTTTCCATAAACAAATTTAACCCAAAGAAATAAAAACAAAATTAACCCAAACAAGCTACCAAAAAAATTTAAACCAGATTAATGCAACTCAACCTCACAAAAAATAAGATTACAGAAATATATATATATATATATATATATATATATATATATATATATATATATATATATATATATATATATATATATATATATATATATATATATATAACAAAGTCAGTTAGTGTGATATCTATTCCAAAAATAAACGTAGAAAGCTCCATTATAGGGAGGGTTTACAGAGAAGAGGGCTTGAGGAGATAAGAGTGGAAGCGTAGTCCCGGTTACCTAAAGACTTGTTTCCAAAATTTTCAGAGTTTCCGACTACATTTTTGGCATACTGCCTTACAAACTGAAAAAGAACAGAGACACATTTACATAAAATAATGGAAAAGGATTATTATATGCCGATTGAAGATCCTTCTTTGTATTATGAGGTCTACTAGATATTGATTAGAGCATTTGTTGTTGTGTTGTGCCCTTGTGGTGCCCTTATTGTTCCTTTGTTGTTCCCTTGTGCCCTTGTTGTGCCCTTTTTGTGCCCCTATTGTACCCTTGTTGTTCCTTTGTGGTGCCCTTTTTGTTCCATTGTTGTGCCCTTGTTGCACCCTTGTTGTGCCTTTGGTAAATATTTTGTTTAATGCCTTGTTGATTAAAGCATTTGTAGGTAGAAAATGTTTCTTCCTTCTGTATGGATTGGTGAAGGACTGTGCCGAGATTGCATAGTTGTGCTGCTGATTGGAGGGTCTTGCACCTCTTGAGGAGAACAACTCTAAATTCGAAAAAATCAAGGATGACAAAGGGAGAGGCTTTGGAAAGAGTTCTGCAGGGCTACACAGAGGGACAAATTAGCTAAGATAGATACTGTTGAGTGTCGCTATGCTTTGCTGAGTGTAGGGGTTCATTGAGTCCTCAGGAATGTGAAGTGCTGAAGAGGAGTATCAACATTGATACAAAGAGATTTGATATGGGATTTGGAGAGGAACTAATGAGACACAGAAAGCATCACAGGCCAAAACTGCAGACGATAGATGACTAGCGATGAATAGAGTGGGGGAAAGCTTCCAAGCAGAATGAATCGAGGGGGGAGAAATGAATTAGGGGCAGGGATGAAGAATTGTAATAGAGGAAGCACAAAGCTTGACGATCGTAGGAAAATGAGCCTAGGGGATATGAAGGCAAAGACAAAGTCTAAGGAATCTCTAAACGCAAGTGTGGTTGGGTAATTCCGGTGAATTGAGGTGGGTGACGCAATGGTTATTATTTAAAGACAGGGAACCAATCGATTGTTTTCATGGGAAGGAGGAGACATGAGATAAGAATCCAAGAATGATCAGTTTGGATCTTGTTGGTGCAAGAAAATATTCAATTTCCAGGCTTGTTAAGGGCATTGCTGATTTTGAGAGATATTCCTTCCTGCATGCTTGATTTTTGATATATTTTCTTATTCATGGGATTGGTCTTTTGACAGGATCTCTGTCCATACTGGCCTATCCCATTGTTCTATCAACTGCCCTGTTTTCTTGACTATCTGCACTTTTTTTATTATTCCTTAATATGTGATAATAGGTAATTTTCCCAATCTACTTTGCATATTGATTTATCCTTTCTAGAATATGGCGTAGGGCTATTTTTTTTTTAAATATTTCCATTGGCCATTGTCTGTATTATGATCGATGAATCTGCAAAGATTATTGGGTTAATTATCCTTCTTTCTTTTAATATTTTGACCCCAATGAGAATCCCATAAGATTCCACTCTTTTGTTAGAAATAGTGCCTAATCCTCAATCATATGATATGGTGTTTCTCTTATCGCTAGTGAGTATAATTCCTCTTTCCCTTACTTTTCTAGGATTCCTTTTAGAAGCCCCATCGAAGGAGAGGAAGGGTTTGTTGATGGTGCTAATCCAGTTATGGAATTCTTCTTTTGTCACCCTTATTTTCCACTTTGGTTTTCACTTTATGTGTGTGGGTGTTATTGCAAAATTGGACATGCTGCTTACAAACCTTGCCCACTCTCTATCTTCTACTTGAAGCTACACCCAATCAATTCCTTTTGTTCCTTTAATAGAATATAATTCGGAGACTTTCCACCATGTTTTGGATATCACCCTTTCCACTTTTGGATTTTTATTCTTGAAAATCTTGTTGTTTCTGGCTAACCATATATGTTGGCATAAGAATGAGGGAATGTTGGACCAGCACCTTTGCACAATGATTTTATTTTGAGAGAGTAAGGATAATTATTTTTCCAGTTAGCCAGAAAATCATTGAGTGGGATGGTAAATTTAGATTTGATTCTAATGGAGAGACCACACCCTTCCAACATTATTTGGTGAATTTACATTCTATGAATAGGTGTTGAATGTTTTCCTCCTCCTGTAGACACAATATGCACTGAGAGGGCCTAAAAATTCCTCTTTTTTTCAAGTTATCTGCAGTGAGGATTTTTCTATGCAGAAGGATACATATAAATATTTTAATTTTAGGTAAGCTTTCAAATTTCCAAGCAAGTTTCAAGAGGTTCCAAATTTTTTGCCTCATTGTTCTTGAAGCATTGCATATCCTAATTTTAAGGTATATTCCCCTCCTGTAGGAGTCCAAATGTGTGCATCTATTTTTCCTTCGCTCCAGTGGGGTTGCACCTTTTATCAGGGAAGTCATAGTGTCCCATTTATTTTTTAATTCTTGTGGAAGATTAGGGATTTTCCACTGTTTCCATATTCCATCAAAGTCCCACTATGGTATTTTTTCCAAGTTGGAGAGGCCCTTTTAAGTCATCCAGTTCCTCAGTCTTAAAATTTCTTGGTTGTTACACAATGGCTCACTTCCCATTATGTTTTCCATCCACCAATTAATGCTTTTTCCATTGCCCAAAATTCTTGAATTTTTTTTTCTGATCAAAGGTAACACATTGACAATGACATTCCAGATTTGATTACAAGGTCTAAGAGGTTCATTCCTATCCAAGATGGAGATTCTTGGAGCGCTTAAGTATTTTGACTCTAAATCATGCTTCCACTAACTTCTTTCCCCAGTAATGAATCTCCAAGAAATATTGGATCCAAGTTCCATATTCATAAAACCAGGTATTTTGACAGAGATATCTCCATTCTTATATTGCGTCATTACTTTACTCCATTTGATTAAACTAAATTTCTTGGTTTCTGTTTTTCCTCCTTGCCATAGAAATCCTCTGATTATAATTTATATTTTATTATGTATGCTTGTAGGGGTAGATATCATGGAAAAATGATAGAGGGGAAGGGAAGAGAAAATGGATTTAATGAGGATGACTCTGTCCTTTTGATTCAACCAAATCATTCCCAAAGAACGGATCTTCTTTTTCATCTTCTCAGTGTATTTGTTCCATATCTTATTTTTCAGATTTTTCTTAGTAATTGGCAGCCCAAGATATTTGAAATGGCTCCAGTTGGCTTGGAAAGTAATTTCTAAGATTTGGGACATTCTTTGAAGATTCCTGTGAGGAGTGTTCTAGCCAGAGATGCAATTTTTGTCATTTTTCACTAGTCCTCCAGAGACATGCATAAAATTGTTAAGGACTCTTTTGAATCTTCTTGCAACTACACAAGTTTCTCCTCCCATGATAAGGGTATCATCCACAAATAGCTAGCGGTTTATACTTTTAACCCCTTTTCTTATTGACAAGCCATACAAGGTGTGGTTTTTACTACAACGCTCCAACTTTCTACTCAGAGAATCAACCATCAAAATGTAAAGGAAAGGGGACAAGGGCAGCCTTGTCTTAGTCCCTTAGAGCTCTGGAAAAATTTGCATGGTCTTCCATTAACTAGAGGAGTGATTCAAGGGCCATTAGTGTAGGCTTTTATGATGTCAATGAACTCAGCTGAAAAGCCAAATTTTTGTAAGACTGTTGATAGAAAAGACGGATTTACTGTATCAAAAGCATTTTCCATATCCATTTTCAAAATGAATCCTTGTTCTTTACACACAATTCTGGAGTGTAAAGCCTCTTTTACTAGAATTATGTTGTCTACTATCTGTCTGCAAGGAATGAAGCCACGTTGGTTTTTTTTATTAGGGAGTGGAGAAGGGGTTTAATGCGCCTTGCTAGGATTTTTTTATATTATTTTGTATGATAATTTACAAAGGGATATTGGTCGAAATATGTTGGGTGTGGAGCCTGATTACCTTCCTTATCTAGATGTATCGCTGCTAGGGGGGTCTAGGGGTGGCGGCGACGAAATTTTGGAGCCCCTTTGCCCCCCCCTGGCGGGGGGTTTCGAGGGTGCTACCAATGAAGCTAAAAACATATGTAAAATTTCCTTGTAAAATATTTAATTTCATAGTCAATCTGGGTCGTTCATTAGGCGGATGATCTAACGGATGAAGTTATCTTTAATTTAGGGTTTTTTTTCCAAGAAGGCAACCTCTCATTTTGTATGAGGGTATTGTATTACAGTTGTGTATGGTATGTGTATTATGAGAGAGAAATAGAAAGGGGGACTATGAGAGAGTGTAGAAGATATTACAGTGGATCTGTTGTAGGTTGTGTCTCTTCATATTGCTGCAAAATATAAAGGAAAAACTGGTTGTTCGGGGTGAACGTAGCCCAAATTGGGTGAAACATGTATATATGTGTCTCTCTTGTTTTATATGTTTTCTGTGTTTGTGTTTCCGCATATTTTATGTGTTCCATTTCTCTGTAATATATAATTTTCTAATAACTGGTATCAGAGCCAAAGGTCTATTTGGCTGATAAACTCACAGGAAAGAAAGGTTCCTAGTTCGAGTGGGAGAAATGGCGGAAGATGGTAGGTTTAGGGTTGAGAAACTTAATGGCCAAATCTGCCCATTGTGGAAGATGCAGACATAAGATTATTTGTATTAGAATGATCTGTACCTACCATTGAGCATAAAATCAAAGAAGCTGTCGAGTATGACAAATGCAGAATGGGAGATTTTCGATACAAAGGCACTTGGAATAATACGGTTGTTCCTCATGGTGTCAGTAGCCTTCAATATTTCGAAGGAAACAACAATAGAGAGTTTAATTAAGGCATTGACGAAACTATATGAAAACCCTCAACCTCAAATAATGTATTTCTTATGAAATGTTTATTTAATATGAAGATGTCATATGGTGGATATGTTGTTGACCATTTAAATGAATTTAATAGGTTACTAGTCTGTTAAGTTCTGTAGGGGTAAACTTTGATTATGAAGTTAGGGCTTTGTTATTTCCGTGCTCATTTACAGAAAGTCAGAATGGTTTAGCTATGGCCATTAGTTACTATATCTCTGGATCTAGTACTTTAAATTTTGATGATCTTGTCGGTGCTATCCTTAGTGAAGAAATGTGACAAAAAAACTCTGATGAGACATCGGGTAATGCTTTGAGTGTAGAGAATAGGGGAAGAAAAATGGAAAGAGGAAGGAGCTCAGAATATCACAGTAAATCAGGGAAAGGCATATCCAAGTCCATATCAGGGATAGTGTGCTGGAAATGCGGAAAGAAAGGGCACCTGAAGAAACATTGTAAATCTCGGAAGGGAAAAGAAGGAGATGCATGGAAATAAAACAATTGTGAAGAAAATGTGAGAGGTGATGTGTTAACAAGATGCTTTGATTCTTTCTTTAGAAAATGTTACTGATTCCTGGGTGGTAGATTCAGGGGCCTCATTCCATGCCACACCTGATAAGAAATATTTTCATGACTATGTTCAAGGATATTTTGGACATGTTTGTCTAGGTGATGATAAACCCTGTAAAATAGTTGGAATGGGTAAAGTTCTTGTAAAACATCAGAATGGAAACCAATGGTTATTAAAGGAGGTAAGGCATGTTCCAGATCTGAAGAAATATCTAGTTTCAATAGCGCAGTTAGGTGGTGAAGGTGTTGTGACAACTTTCACAAATAAACCTGGAAGGTCACTAAAGGAGCCTTGGTAATAGCAAAAGGAGAAAATGTTGGTACATTGTATTTATGCAATGGTATTTCTCACTCTGTTAATGCTTTAACTTCCAAAGGAGCAGATGCAACATTATGGCATCATAGGCTCAGACACATGAGTGAGAAGGGGATGAAGATTCTTCACTCAAGAAATTTACTGTCGGGTTTGAAAAATATGGATTTGGATTTCTGTGAGACTTGTATTTATGGAAAAAAGAAGAAAGTCAGATTTATTAGAGTTGGGAAAGAAAAGAAAAGTGAAAAAATAGATATTGTGCATACAGATGTATGGGGACTTGCTCAGTATCATCTCTCGGTGGCTCTCGTTATTATGTTACTTTTATTGATGATGCAATTAGAAAAACTTGGATGTATTGTATTCAAAATAAATCTAATGTATTTGATACTTTCAAGAAATGGAAAGCTTTGATTTAGATTGAGACAAGAAATAAGTTAAAGTGTATGAGATCATATAGTGGAGGTGAATATTGCAGCAAAGAGTTTGATAGGTATTGTTCAGAGCATGGAATTTGCAGAGAGAAGACAGTTCCAAGAACACCACAAGAAAGTGGTGTGTTAGAATGTAATAGAACAATCATGGAGCATGCAAGGTGCATGAGATTGCATGCAGGATTGCATTTACAATTTTTGGCAAATTCTTTAGATATTTTTTTTATCTAATAAACAAAGGGCCTTGAAGTTCCGTGGATCGTGGTATTCCAGAGGAGGCATGGACAGGTAAAAAGGTAAACTACTCCTTTTTAAATCATTTTTGTTGTGAGGCCTTTGTCCATATTAATAAAAAAAATATAACAAAGCTTGAGGAAAAATCAAAGAAATGTTCCTTTATTGGATATGGTGTTAATGATTTTTTTTATCGCTTATATGATTATGAAAATCACAAAATCATTAGGAGTAGAGATGTAATATTTAATGAAAAGGTCTTGTATAAGAATCAGTTGCAGGAAAAGAAATAGGAAAAATAAAACAAACAATACAAAGTTCTTGATGAGATCACAGAAAAAATAAAGGTGCCTAAAAATAATAATAATAATCAACAAACACCACAACAACAACAGACACCTCAAACACCTGAAAGTGGTGTCAGAAGATCTACCAGGATAAGTATACCCCCTGAATGATACTCTCCTTCATTATATTATTTATTGTTGACTGATTCTGGTGAAATCGAATGTTATGAAGAAGCAATGCATGTCGAAACCTAGAAGAAGTGGGAGCTAGCCGTGAAGGAAGAGATGGACTCCTTAATACATAACTAGACTTCGGACTTAGTCAAGTTGCCTGCAGGTAAACAAACATTGCAGAATAAATGGGTTTTCAGTCTGAAGGAACAAGATGGAGGAAAACAGAGGTACAAATCTAAAATTGTGGTGAAGGGGTTTGCACAAAAGAAAGGTATTGACTTTGATGAAATATTTTCTCCTGTTGTTAATATGACTTCAATCAATACTATTTTAAGTCTTGTAGAAGCGAAAGATTTTCATCTTGAATAGTTAGATGTAAAGACAACATTTCTCCATGGAGATTTGGAGGAAGAGATTTATATGCAGCAACCACATGGATATGAGGTCAAACGGAAGGAAAAATTAGTGTGTGGGTTAAAGAAAATCTTGTATGACTTAAAACAAGCTCCAAGGGAGTGGTATTTAAAATTTGAAAGGTTTATGTCTGAACAAGGTTATACTAGATGTCACTCTAATCATTATGTTTATCTGAAAAAGAAAAATGATAGCAGCTATATTGTATTGTTATTATATGTAGATGACATGCTTGTTGTAGGGTCTAACATGAAGGAAATAAATGTACTTAAAAGAAAATTGGCAAATTCATTTGCAATGAAGGATTTGGGAGCTGCAAAACAAATCCTTGGTATGAGAATAACTAGAGACAGGAAAAATTGCAAATTAATGTTGTCTCTAAATGAGTACATACAAAAGGTGCTGGAAATATTTAATATGCAGAAAGAAAAACCAATTAGTAAACCTTTGGCTAGCCATTTCAAACTTAGTAAGGAGATGTGCCCCAAGACCCAAGAAGAAATGGATTATATGTCTAAATTTCCATATGCATCAGCAGTTGGAAGCTTAATGTATGAAATGGTCTACATAAGGCCTGATATTTCACATGCAGTGGTATTTGTAAGCAGGTACATGAACAATCCAGGAAAAGAACATTGGATGGCAGTGAAATGGATTCTCATATATTTGGGCGGTACCAAAAATCAAGAATTATTCTTTGGTGGTTCAAACATTGCTATATAGGGATATGTTGATGCAGATATGGCAGGTGATAGAGATAACAGGAGGAGCACTATGGGGTATGTATTTACTGTAGGTGGAACAACTGTCAATTGGGTTTCAAAAATACAAAGTGTTGTTGCACTTTCAACAATAGAAGCAGAGTATGTTGTTGCTACAGAGGCTAGTAAAGAAATGATTTGGTTACAAAGGTTTATGGATGAATTGGGTAAGAAGAAGGAGATGGGAAGGTTATACAATGACAACCAGAGTGCCATTCATCTTATAAATAACTCATCATTTCATTCTGGGACTAAACACATACAACTCAAGTACCATTTCATATGGTCAGTGTTGGAAGATGGACAATTGAAGCTGGAAAAGATACAGACTAGCCAGAATCCTACAGATATGCTAAAAAAAGTTATAACCAGGGAGAAGCTAAGATTATACTCATTTTCAATTCATATTCAAGTATGATGATGAAGATGAGAAACAGTCAGGTCCAAAGTGGAGTAAGTTTCCAGCAAATGAAGCAGCGGTGGAGTTGCTACAATCAGTCTCCAAGTGGGAGATTCTTGGGTGTGGAGCATGGTTACCTTCCTTATCTAGATGTATCGCCACATTTGACCCCCATTCTTAATGGGGTGGAAATGCCGCCCATCGTTTAATCGTTGCCAGGGAGGTCCAGGGGGGCAGTGGCAACATTTTGGAGCCCCCCTCCCCCCCCTGGCGGGGGGTTTCGGGGGTAGCGCCCCCGAAGCTAAAAACAAATGTAAAATTGCCTTGTAAAATATTGTAATTTCATATTTAATTTGGGTTGTTCATTAGGCAGATGATCTTATGGTAGAAATTATGTTTAATTTAGGAATTTTTTCCCTAGAAGGCAACCCCCCATTTTGTATGAGGGTATTGTATTGAGGTTGTGTATGGTATGTGTATTATGAGCGAGAAACAGAAATGAGGACTGTGAGAGAGAGTAGAGGATATTATAACATATTTGTTGTAGGTTGTGTCTCTTCATCTTACTGGATAATATAAAGTAAGAACTGATTTTTCAGGGTGGACGTAGCCTGAACTGGGTGAACCACATATATTAGTGTCTCTTTTGTTTTATATGTTTTATGTGTTTGTGTTTCCGCATATTTTATGTGTTCCATTGCTTTGTAATTTATAATTTTCTAACAAAATATGCTTAGAGAGGAGGTACGAGCATCTTTTGGAATAAGGGATAGGTAGGTAGATGTCGTAGATCTAACAAGAAAATGTATAAAAATGGAAAATATACCCAAGAAATAATACCATAGAAGTTAAAACTTCAGATCTTCATTAATATCAAAACCCTTGAGGTAGGGCAACACCATACATTCACTCCTTAAGGAAGGAGATCACTCCACAAGCCATGTGCTTGTCAATACAATAATCCTTGACATCTCTCAATGGAGAGTCTCTAGCCTCTATATAGGTTTCATACATGCAATACCATGGGTAGTTACCATGGGTCTCTCAATACCATACATCCAATACAATGGGCTTATCACTTTATTCCCTAGCTACATGTGGTCCCTTACATACTGTGGGTTAACCACTTTATTTATTAACTATGGCCCATTTATTTATCATTCTTATATTATTACATCATATTATTCCCTTGGGTACCTCACTCTATACCCTATATTATCCCCTCTAGGTACACTACATTACACCCCCCTTAAACATGTTTCGTCCCCGAAACATGAGAAGAACACAAATAATAAGATCTACTCAAAAGAGTATTCCACTGGTACCATTCATGTGAATCTAGCCATCCAAGGGAAAGGTGAACACTTGATCTAGTCGGTGCCTCGCTCGCTTGAGATGGAAGCGGGTTCTGGTGGTTCTTCATTGTTGATGTGTTTTTAGTGGATTGTCGCACCTCTCTATGTGCCGTCCAGGGGTTGTTGTCCTTGTTGCTAATTCGTTTCCGCCTTGCTGGTTGTTGTCTTGCTGGGTGATGTGGGTGGTGATATGTTGAAGCTTTAACTGATGTAATATCTTTCCTTAATTCCTCCATTATTGTTGATGGAGTGGTGTCTGGTTCTTTTGTTGGTACTTGCTTTGATGTCTGTGTTTGGCTGTCTACCATCAAAGGCTCATCATCTGATGTGTCTGTGTCGTTAGATATTTTTTCTTTTTCCTCCTTGATCTCTGCATGGTTCCTAATGCAAATATCGTGCAATGTAATTTTCTTCTTTTTATACCAGAGCTTCATGAATTTCTTTTGCACATTAAAATTGACAGTACCAACGGATTCCATCTAAGGATGTCCCAAAACAACATCCACAACAGCCATATCTGAAGCATAAAAATCAGAATGAAACACATACTTATCCATATAAATCTTCAAATCTTTATAAATTTGAACATCTTCATTATCAACCTGTGTGTTTTCAATATGCTTTGCTAGAACTTGCAATTTTTTAGCCAAATTCACATTGATACAATTATGCTTGCAACTAGGAATGATAGACACAATGATATTATCTTTCTGAATACTTCCATGAACTCGTAATATGGAAATATTAGTAGAAAATAAGTCTTTATGGCTCTTGCTGTCCTTCTTTTCGGCTTTAGACCACTTGTCCAAAATGACTTTTTCAAGTTTTTTCTCGGGAAGTTTCCTCACTGCGCTGTCAAGTGAGGTCCACCATTTATTTGCCTCATCTTTTAGATGAAGCCCTATGGAGCATATCCAAAAAATTCGGTATTGAGCCTTGAGATGTAAAAAATCTTCAATAGTAGGGCCATCATCTTTTCCTGTAAACTTCATCTTGCGAGAATTCATAAAATAAAGTAAGGGTTTTGAAGAAAATCACTTACTTTGGAAAAAAATTAAAATTGACATTACTCGGTCAATATAACTCAGAATCCTTAATAAAAACTATTTTTTAAAATGGAATAGTCATTCTGCATCTAATCATATGACTGAAATCCCGATCTAGGCACTCTGGAAACAAAGATTTGCATTGCAACTGTCCCGTCGTCACAACATTTCTGAAAAAATGGCTGATTTTAAATCACTGATAACTCCCTCATCCAGACTCCAATTTGACCGAATTTTTTTTTGAAATCAGGTGATTTTTCAAGGGGAGCTCAGATCTATAATTGATTTTCTGAGATTGTGCACCAAAATCTACTAAAAATTTCAGGAGATTCGCCGTACACAAATTGCCGTCAGAAACATTTCTGCAACACAACTGAATTTAAATCAGCGATATCACCCTCATCCGGACTCCGATTCTATTGATTTTTTTTTTTTTTGAAATTGGGTATTTTTCCGTAAGGAATATAGATCTAATATTTATTTCTGAAAAATTTTCGCCAAATTTTCCAGATCTGCTCTACAAACTCACTGCCCAAAAATTTCCTGCAAAAAAATGAAAAAACAAATCTCCAAACTCTGCCCAAGAAAGTGCTCTGATACCACTTGTAGTAGATCTAACAAGAATATAAAAATGGAAAATATACTCAAGAAATAATACCATAGAAGATAAAACTTCAGATCTTCATTAATATCAAAACCCTTGAGGTAGGGCAACACCATACATTCACTCCTTAAGGAAGGAGATCACTCCACAAGCCATGTGCTTGTCAATACAATAATCCTTGACATCTCTCAATGGAGAGTCTCTAGCCTCTATATAGGTTTCATACATGCAATACCATGGGTAGTTACCATGGATCTCTCAATACCATACATCCAATACAATGGGCTTATCACTTTATTCTCTAGCTACATGTGGTCCCTTACATAATGTGGGTTAACCACTTTATTTATTAACTATGGCCCATTTATTTATCATTCTTACATTATTACATCATATTATTCCCTTGGGTACCTCCCTCTGTAACCTATATTATCCCCTCTAGGTACACTACAGTAGAGTTTGTGAATCCTCCCATATACTTTTTTTTAAAACATACATGATTGTCTTTAGCAAGTATTTTTTTATCAATTTCCAATAGGAGGGATAGAATGAGATGGATAATCTATCCGGTCCTTGAGCTTTATCCGATTGGAGACTCCAAATGGCGGCCATTACCTATTATTCTATGACTTCTTTGGTTATATCATTATTCTTTTCCTCATTTATTGTATGTGGGATGTGTTTTAAGAATTCTTCCGCCTCTACTTGCCCATTTTCTGCTATTAGCAGAGATTTTCATGTCCTCTAATCTCACCACCTCCCTTTCCTATGATTTTTCCAATGTTATTTTTTATCAATCTGGTTTTTTTTGAATTGTGGAAGATTGTTGTGTTCTTATCCCCTGCTTGGATCCACAATTATCTAGACTTTAACCTCCAAGCCTCTTCTTCCTTCCTATTATTTCTGTATATCTCCCAATGCAGCTCTTTCTCCCTTATCTGATTTTCTTTTATGTCCTCCATATTTTCCAATCTCTCTTGAGGTTTTACCAATTATTTTTCAAATCCTCCTTTTCCTTTTGTGGTTCCTTGTAACTTGTTTTTTCCCACTACTTAAGGCTTGTTTTGACACTCTTTAATTTACTTTCCTTTAAGAAGCTGGGTGTGCCATTTATTTTCTGCTTCCAAGATTTTGTGATTAACTACTTTGCCTCTTCGTTGTTGTTCCATAATTGATTATACCTGAATGGGAGAGGCCCAAATTTTTCAAAGGAGCCCAAAAATAGAGCCACCAGTTTATGATCTGAGGCTACTGAGGGAGTGATATTGGAGGTTACCAAACTGTAGTTAGATATTATGATGTCCTTAATTAAAATTATGTACAGCCTTTTCTTTATATTATCTTTGCCTAGCCTCTTATTATCCCAAGTGGACTTTCCATTTCTAGGATGGATATCAAGTAAATTGTAGCTCTCAATGAGCTCTTCAAGAGTTTCACGAAAGGCATCTGGATGGAAATAACCCCCTCTTTTTTCATCGGCTTTTAGGACTAGATTTAGATCTCCTCCAAGAATGAGATTTTATTCTTTTACATGCTGCATATTTTCTTTTAGTGATTTCCAACATATTTCCTTATCTATATAATGGTTTGGGCGTAGAAATTATAAAGGATGATTTGGCTTTCTGTAATTTTACTTTTTAACCGATCTTTATCCGGTGTGAATCCATTCTTAGGTTTTGTAATTCTCACTTATCTTTATGCCAAATTGTATTAATTCCTCCTGATGCCCCAATGGCGGAAAATGTTGTTCCTTCATATTTTTCATTTTTTGAATGATTTTTTCCATTTCTTGACAATTTTTTTTGTTTCCTAGATCATTAGGATGTATGGTTTTTCCCTCGTTATAAGATCCCTTATTATGTTTAATTTGGAGGGATGTCCTAAGCCTCTGCAATTCCAAGAGACAAATATCATTACTTATTTTGATTTGTTACCAAGGGGCCTTTCCCTCGATGATTTTGTTGGCCTTTCTATTTGCTTCTAGTTCATTTTTCGAGGTAGATTTCCATGTGTTGTTGAGCACCGAGTGTAAGCTCTTTTTCTACTGCTTCATCTCTTAGTTCCTTGTTTTATTTTCTTCCTTGTTTCTTGGTGTTATCAGTTGATTCCAATGATTCTTTTGCCTGATTTCTGGTGAGGATCCTTTCTAAGGAAGGGGGAGGGACTAGGAGGGAAGGGAGGGGTAGCCACAAGGGGAGGGCCAGAGAATGTGAATCCTGTTGGGCGGATTAATCAATCTTGTGGAAAAGACTGATCTCCCTAGTACCAAAAGGTAATATAGCAACAAACAACCAAATAAACCTATCTTTCTCTAAGAATATACAATTTACAAAAATCACTATAGAGGTTTCAAAGAGTTACCATAGGTCCAATGCTCATTTGTAGTAGTTGTTGTCCCTCGTGCACTTGAAGGATTTATCTTCGTAAATCTGCAGTCACAAAAAAGAAAACATTAAATAACACCTGTATAGTAAACATCATAAATCATGCTTATCATGGTGATCAAGGAATCCATGAAATAAACAGTTAACTAACAGCTTATTGAGAAAAATGAATTCATTTGTATTAACTTTGAAAGAAGGAAAAACTTACAACCTTAATAGCTCTCGATGCTAATGTGCTCTGTCTCACAGAATCTCCCACTGGAGCAAGCTCGCACTCCAACCTGTAGCATTTATAGAGTGTGTCCATCCCTCTCACAAAATCTCTTTCAGCTGTCTAGAGTTCCAACTCACCAATACTTAACCTCAAATAATTCAAAGCTTGAACTCCCTTTGAGGCTACCCAATGCCTCTTTTTATAGTGGAAAAGAGGAGGTTTCAGTTCCAACTATGAAGGGATAGAATCCTCCTTCAAAGGGATAAGCTCCTCACATCAAGGGGTTAGCTCCATAAGGTAAGGGATACATGAACCTCAAAAGAGCGGTTCTGCCACCCCAAGATTCTTTCTAGAGGCTTCTATAATTTACTGAAAGTGATATTTTTGAGTTTACTTGTGCCTTTTTTATCTTTACAGGGGTCTGCACCCATAACACAGAGAAAGTGAATTCAGGTATGCAGGAGACATGAACATTAGGTGCAGGACTGCAGGCAAGATATAGAGAAAGTGCAACACCAAAGTTAAGGAGATTTTTAGGAACTTTTCTTTGATTTTCATGGCTTGACATGAGGAACTGATATGTTAGACTTGAAAAGGAGGAAGTATGAGTAATAATGAGCTCATACACATAGCAGAATGTCAGGATGACAATTTTTACTGCAAAAGATTGCCCCCTAAAGTGCAAAGACTGGAATAGATGAAGCTGAAGTCTGTCATATATGAAGAGTGCAGTACTTTATCATTTCAAGGATCATCCTGTGGACACCCCAGTCAGAACCTGTAAAAACATTCAATGCAAAATATATATGTATAAATATCATCACTGAGGTAGGCATTCCCATACTTAGATCAAAACTAACTAGAAACTGATTCAAACTGTTCTGATACAGGAATGATTTTGAATACATCACAGTATAGACATGTGTAGACACAGTATGGACGTAGCCATCTGTTTATGAATAGTCTACTGTATAAATGATAACAAAATTCCTCGCAGCCTGGATGGTAGAAACTAGATCTAGGGTCTTGATTTCCGCATCTCGAACTAGTACGATTCTATCCATGTGAATGAATGTATCGAAGTCAAACATGGTAGAAACCACTTGATTACTAGTCAATGATGTAAATTGTTAACAAGTGTGAGAGTAACAACCAGTAATGTCAATGGCTCTCAAAGTATTCAATACAATCCATGAAATGTGAATGAATGAGCTGAAGTCGAACACGTCACAGAATCATTCGATCGAAGGTCAATGATGCAACCTGTCGTCGAAGGCGAGAAACCTACCGTTGAGGCATGCAGATTTCAAGGTATTGACGATTTCTAGATCAACTTCCTAGATAATGAGTTGTCATCAATAGAAAGTGATCCGTTGTAGGAAAGCCCACAACACGAAATCATAGATCAAGTTTTGAAGAAATATATTGGAAAGAACTGATTCAGGGATGGTAAAAATGGATGACAGATATTTTGTAGACGAATGGTTTATTTGAACTGTCCTCTTGAACACATAACAACACTACAGATGGCTTGGTGACAATTGACCCAAAGTTAATACCTAGAAACCAGCTGAAAACTTTCAATATGGTTTGATTAACTATTAGGCAAAGGATTTCCCAACCCAGGTGATCAAAAGTGTCGTGTTCAAGAGTGGTTAACTGGATTTTTGAAAAATCAAAATACAACAAACAAGTTCATTTTTCTCTCTTTTCCCCCACCATTTCTGGCAAGTACCTCTTTATTTTTGACAAGATTGAGGAGGATAACATTTTCTTGTTTATAAGCTCATCCTTCAGATGAGTCCAAATTAGTTTAAGATTCGAACCCTAAGAAGGAGTAGTTAGTTCCTGTTTTGAATTGAATAGGTCATTTACTATAATATTTTAACGATTCCAGTATAGGAGAAACTCGATGTTTTTCAATTTTAGGGAGTCAGAAGAAAAACTTAAGAAAACTCCGTGGGTGTACTTTTTCGTAAATTTAGTCTCTCCAGCCCGAAAAAGGATAAAATAATGCAGGAGAGAACTCTATTGACTGTAATTAGTCAACATATACCTTTTTCATAAATAGTCCATTTCAATCCGTAAAAGGGGTAAACTTATACTGAAGGGACGATCATTCATTTATTTTAACGAGTTCTAATATTCAAGTGCTCGGAAATCTTTTCATGTTTAGAGAGTCTGAAAAGGGCTTAAAAGAGGACTCCAAGTTTTCGCTTTTTCATAAATTTTTTGAAAGAGTCCGAAAAAGTGATAAAAGTATGCTCTTTGTTGAAAAATGATCAATTCTCCTGAAAAATCCAATTTCTGCACAAAAAATTGAAACATTACACATACCTGTTTAAGATAAATAAAAATTCTTTCAAAAATAACCTTTTTAAAAGTGAAAAATAAACAAATTAGAAATTCGTTTATTCGAAAAAACTTATAAAAAGGGCTTTTTTAACTTCATTTTTACCATTTGAGTTCAAAGTGAAAAGGAAAAGATTTTGGGTAAAAAAGTTCCTGTGAAGATTCTAGAAAATCCATCCAACGAAATCGAGAACCATCTGCTCCCGGTAATCCATGACCTCCTAATATTTCATTTCATCCATTTACATTTCATTTTAGGCTTTAGATTTCATTTTTAAGAGAAAAATATGTTTAAAAAATCACCCGCGGGGGTCCGCAGGTGCAACACATGGGCCCTGCGGACCCCGAATTTTTCCTACGTAGAAAAAAGTCATGGGTCCGCACTTGTCTCACGGCGCCCGTGCGTTCCTACGCACTGTGTATGAGAAAAAAGTGCGGACCCTGCACAATTAAATTTCAAATTAAATTTTCTCAATTGCCGCCCAAAATTTTTCAAATTAGATTGTTTTAATATATCTTTTTATGCATTGTAGGAGATACAAGATGCTAATTTGGAGAGAACGTGAGCATGAAGACATAGATGACGCCGCAATGCTCCATTTGCCTACAATGCAGGCATTAAGAGCATGCGGTTTGTATAAATTTTGGGCCATTCAGGGCATGAGGGCACAGGTAGACCTCCTAACATGGCTAGTGAACAGGTGGAACATACAGGACTAGTGTTTCTTTATTGGTGGCCATCGAATCGAAATTAAGCTGGAGGATATTTATTTTTTGACTGGTTTGTCCAAGTGGGGCAAACAAATTTCTCTGTTTGGGACTAGGCTAGGTGGCCAGACTGTCGCTAGTCTTTGACAAGAGTTCTGTAATGATCAGGCAGACCCCATGGACAAACGGATTGACGTAAAAACTATCATCCGTCCCGAGCTAAAAGTTATTGCATTTACTGTCACCAGACTGTGTGGGAGTGCAGCGTTGTATGTGGCTACTGGTTCCCAAATGCGCATTGTTGTAGACTATTTTCGAGGCACCATTTTCAACTGGTGCGAAGCTGTGTTGGCCAACGTAAAAGGCCAACAAACCAGAGCAAAGAATGGAAAGCTAAATAACTTTGGATATGGATCCATTGTAGTCACCTTTTCTCTAGAGAGGATCCCCATGTTAGCTTCGCAAAACATTCCTGTTGATGCTGGATGACCTCGAGAACCTAGGATGGTTCATTGGGTTGCATTGTTGGTCCGTCATGCTACTGAGGGCATCGAGGTTGTTCGATTTCCTTCTTCATATTTCCATTGGCTGGAACGTCAAATTTTTGTTATAGAGGACTTTCCATACGCCGGGATAGATTTCTGCAGCGACCGAGAGATGACTCTCCCAGCAGGGGAACAGTGGGATGAATCAGGTAAAATCATTTTCAACAATTTCTAAGTTCTATTTTTTTTTTTTTAAATCGTCTTGAAATTAATAACCAAAAGTTTTAAATGCAGATGTGGGCCCACAGAAACCAGCCCATCTCCAGCCTTATGAAAGGAGACAACCAGCTGCAGCCGCCCCAGCCCCAGCAGGCCAATCAGCAGAGATCCTGTCTGATTTAGAGCATCACCTAGAGCGCCTGACTCTAGACATTCCAGAGACAGACATAGATGATATTCCACTCAAATTACAGAGATACGTGATTGGTGTCCCAGGACCTTTTAGGAGGTTTCTATGTAGGGTGGCCCGGGCAGTGGTTTCTTATCGTGATCACCATCAGTGATAGGATGATCATGTCGTAGACTCATATTTTTGACCTTTTGTATTACCATTTTTGTTGATCATAAGGTGTTTCCAACCTATGATCGAAGATGATGTATATTTATGAAACACTTCTATACTATGATATATCACTATTTACTAGCTATCTATGTACATGTTATGAATGTTGTTTAATTTACTGTTTTGATTATTGAAAATGTTGATTTATCATACTAGAAGCAACTGCATCTGCTAATGTATTTAAATGTCTTGGAATGTGCTGATATTCTATGTAATAAAATTCATTTTCCAAGAGACGAACTCTTAAAAATAACCGTAATAACACTGGATTTCTAATGGCATAAACCCTGTTGAGTTGTAATACAACAAGTTCAGAATCCAACCTAACAATCAAAATCTGAATTCAAAATGATATGGATTCAGATAATAACTCAATCACTGCACTATACTCAGCAATGTTATTCGTTTTTTGACCAAGGCTTTTCCCATGCAAGGATACTAACTCGTCAGAGGGTGAATAAATAACCCAAGCTGTGGAAGAAATGTTTCGTGTACTACGACAAGCACCATTAGCAAAACCAATGTAGATTTGAAGAGACGTCGACATCTACAATATCAAGAGTAAAACTCAGATAAGCAAGAATAGTGATAAAAAACACACTTCAAACTAGGCACACTTTTCTAATCTAAGACACACCAGCAGTAAAGAAATCTAAACTAATAAAAAATCTCCACACCATGTTTAAGCATAATATCTCTTCAAATGAAGCCCATTTTTGGGTTTATCTAAAGAGACACTGTCAAAATCTATTAGCTCATAGGCCCTTTTTTCCAGTTTTCGCTTAACAATGAAAGGACCATGCCACATAGGCATGAATTTTCCAGCTCCTAGCTTATCGTTGGCTTGATCATAAACTAAGACTAGGTCTCTTCAAAATTTTGAGGTTGCACTTCTATCACACCAGCTTATTCATGAGGAGCCACGTTTTCTATTGCAAAATATTTCATCGATTCTCATCCAACCTGAGCTGGCACAAAAATGTTTCTCCTCTTCAGATTTAGCTGAGTAATTTACGGCTAACTTCAAAGATCTTACTTTCGCATTTCATCAAAAAAAGAATACGCCTTCCAAAATCCAACTAGTTGAAGGGGAGTGAAACCAGTTGATGTTTTTACTAAGGTTCGATATGCTCAAAGTGTTGAAAATAACATGGAATGCCAATTCGACTTATGAATACCAATAATTCGTCTAATCATAGTGACTAAAACTTTATTGATAGCTTCAACCAGACCATTAGCCCGCTGATAATACGGAGTGGAACTATCGTGGCGTAGGCCAAGTTGATTTGTCAGTTCATTCATCATGATATTCCAAAAATGACTTCCATGATCTGTAATAATGGCTTGAGGAACATCGAACCTAGCAATTATGTGATTGAATACAAAAGTTACAACAGTCTTTCTGTTTTCCGAAAATGTAGGCATCGCCTCGGCCCACTTAGTAAAATAATCTACTGCTAAGATAATATACGCATGCCCCCTGGCCGAGTGAGGGTTACATGTAATAAAGTCAATACCCCATTTTGTGAAAGGACCGACAACAATTATAGGGTGAAGAGGAGCAGGTGGCATACGCATCTTACGATCAAAGAGTTGACAATTGTGGCATTTCCGGACTACATAAATACAATCTTTGAATAACGACGGCCAGAAATAACCAGCGCGCAATATATTTTTGGCTGTGGAATACCCAGACATATGAACGCCACATGCTCCAGAATGGCAGTCATTTAAAACCTTCTCAGCTTCTTCACGAGTAAGACAGCGTCGAAAAACAGAATCCGCTCCACGACGATAGAGTGTATCACCAATAATATTGTATTGTTGGGATTGGAAATGTATTTTCCATCGCGGAGATCATGAGATGTCAGGCCGAAAAGATTGGGTTTGGAGATAAACGATAATATCCCCATACCATGGATCCAGAGTACTGATAAGAAATAAGGATTCGTCCGCAATGGGCTCCTCCGCCATAGTTTCGGTACTAGTAGAGGGGAAATCACACATCAGTTCAGCAAAAACAAAAGATTTCTTTGCATTGGATTTTTCAAATTCCAAGTCAAATTCCTGCAGGATAAATATCCATTTGGAATACTTTCCCCCTGGCAATTGTTTGGTTAAAATGTACATCATAGGGTTACAGTAAGAAATTACTGTGGTTTTGCATAATAAGATGTAGTGTCTAAATCTTTGGATAGCTTGAACAGCTGCCAAGGAAAATTTCTCCACATGTGTGTATTTGATCTCAGTTGGATGCAAAGTTTGACTAAGATAGTAAATCACATGTTCAGTTTTGAATTCGTCTTCCTGAACTAAAACCATTCCAATTGTGGAATGAGAGGCGACGAGGTACAAAACATAGTCCTGGTTGTAGTTGGGAGGATGCAATAATGGTGCATGGGTCAATGCGTGTTTAAGTGCATCAAAAGATCGATCAGCGATCTCATCCCAAAAGAATGGAATGTTCTGTTTCAGCAACCGGGTAAAACCCTTTGTTAGCTCGGCGTAGTTAGGAATGAAACGACGTAAAAAGTTTTCTTTCCCCTGCAAACTTTGGAGTTGGCGCAGAGTCGAAGGAGGAGGTAAATTGACAATAGATTCGACCTTTGACGGATCAACGTGAATGCCTGCTTTCAAAACAACAAATCCCAGTAGGCGACCCGATTCTACACAGAAAAAACATTTGTGTGGATTGAGCCTAATTTGATAATGCCTACATCTCATAAAGATAGCTCGTAAATGAGTGATATGGTCGGCCCTACGCAATGAATGAGCAGGTAAATCATCGAGATAAGGCTACACAATGTGCTTAATGTCATGAAATGTGTAAGACATAGCCCTTTGAAAATTTGCTCGAGCGTTCTTCAATCCAAAGGGTAGTTTGCAATAAGAAAATGTCCCCCACGGACAAATGAAAGTTGTTTTTGGCTGATCAGCAGGGAGTATGTTTGTTTGATTGTAACCGGAAAAACCATCCATAAAGGAAAACATTTCACTGCTGGCACAATCATCAATTATTTGATCGATATAGGGGGTTGGATAATTGTCTTTAGGAAAAGCTCGATTAATATCCTTATAATCGATACATACTCGTATCGTTCCTTGTTTTTTAGTAACAGGAATAATATTCGATACCCAATCCGTTAAAGGAATTGGATAAATGAAACCTACACGAAGTAATTTCTCAACTTCAACTTTGATAGCAGCAGATTTTCTAGGATGTATTTGACATAGATGTTGATGAACAGGTTTGGCATCCGTGTAAGTCTTGATTTCATGTACGACAATTGATGGATCGATTCCTGGAATTTCTTCATAGGACCAGGAGAACACATCACGGAATTCTTGAAATAGGGCTTTATAAGTTTGAATTTCATCTTCCGTGCAACAAGCACCTATATGAATGTTTTCAATTATTCTTGGCTTTACTTAAATGCCAATTGGAATTGTTCGAGAGACATTTTCCAAATTTAACTCAGAATCAGGATTTTGCAATGGATTCTGCGGTTCTTTGACATATTCAACAGTAAAAATTGAAGAAAAATCATCTTCAAAATGATCCAGCTCAAGTAAAAATGAAGATCGATGGTGTAGATCTTCCCATGGTAAATCGTCAACAGAAAAAATTTCACGAACCTACTCATCAGTATGAACAAGATCAGGAAATGTCGTTGTGGCTGAACTAGATATAGAAAGTGATTCCTCATGGATCCCATTCATTGGACCAATTTCGGTTGAAGAGGGGTCAGAAAGTGACTGTACAACCTGATATGCAATTTCAAATGGACTCAAAGGCATCATGCCATCAAATGAATCTAACTCGGAGTCGAAAGGTACGACCCAAGGATCATCAAACATAATAATATTTGATGAAATCATATGAATAGTTGTGATAGAAGGCGATACGTTAGGAGGAGGAATGGAAAAAGTTCCTAGTAAACCAAAATCTTTAATCAAACCTACTCCAACATCCTTGTAAGGGATAGCCGCTTTACCAATGTGTTGGATTGTTTCTGTAGAGGCTGGATCAGAAGAAAAATAAGTTAACTGATCTATTGTAATGATCCTTCCTTGATGTGGAAATTTTATAAGCCGAAAGACCGAAGAAATAATAGAAATCATAGCATAAGACCAACTGCAACCCAGGAGAAGGTTGTAATCTAGAGGGGCATCAACCACTTCCACATCTAGATTAACGATTTTACCTTCGATCCCTATGGGTAAATCCGGAAAAATACCAAAAGGGTGGAAACCTCGGCCATCAAAAGCCTTTAGAATCGTCAGAGACTGATTGAGTGTAGGAGAACCAAGTGATTTCCAACACTGGATCGACATAATACACGTTGAAGCTCCCTCATCAATCACAGTCCGAAAAATCGGTCTGTTTTTTTCTAACACTGGAATTTGGAAAGCCATTTGGTGAGGTAGGCGAGGTGTAATATTCTCTAAATCGAAGATTATAAGGTTTGAATCCTGAATATCGACAGCTCCTATGGTAGAAAAAAGTAATTTACGTTGTATTGGGCATGACTGCAACACTTCCAAAGCTGACATTACTGAAGGGAAAATAGCTAAATCTTCAACAATGTTGTAATTCTGAGCAGCTCAGCTCTCGCACGTGGATTGAAAGCTGATTTACGAAGAACACCTTTAGCAGGCGGTTTGATTATTAAGTCTGGATTTGGTTTCTCGATCTGTAGCGGACCAGAAATAGGAGGAGGTGTAGTTGATGTGTTTGCGCTATAAGATTCTGCTTCTTTACCATCAACAAGATTCTTATTACCATAATCTTGCGATCGCGTCGCAATCCTTACATGAGACATCATCAGAATAGGTTCTTATGAGGCATTCGAGGTAGAACCAACCATCTTACTATCTTGAGTCGAAAAAGGATCCTTCAGGATAGCAGGTTTTTGTGAACCTTTAACGAATTTTGCAACCTCTGCTCGATGTGGGCATTCCTTAGTAAAATGATCCTCATCACAAATGTAACAAGGATAGTGAGGTTTGCATTTTTCATCATTGGATTCGTTTTTATCAGTTTTGTCTTTTGAATTCTTTTTGTTTTTATTCTTCCTTTTATTTTTACCACCGGATTTAGATTTGGCCGTAGATGTCTCTACGACATGAATGTCGGCAGAAATTTCCGGGGAAGATTCTCCTTTTGGGGAATCAGGTAAAGTTATAATAGGAGAATAATTATTTGAAGATTTCTTCTTGCTTTTAGTATTGACTGTACCAATCATACCATCAGCGGCATGAGACCCTGAAGGAGTTGCAGCTATTTGACCTTGTTTTGGAAGATCGGGTATTTTTTCATGTAAAGTACTTGACTGTGTATAAACGAGGTCAAGGTACTGAGCTTGAGAAATCACTTTCTCCTCAGTAACAACTCCAGCCATAGCTACGTCTTCAGTGATTTTGGGTAACAATGATTTAACAAACCATTCTGCCAAAATTTGATCCGGAATGTAAACTTTCACCGAATGCCTTCTAAGTCTCCATTCATGAATATGATCAGAAATATATGTGGACGTGGATTGCTTTAGTGAAGTTAATAGTTCCGTGCCATTGTCGTATCTGACAAGAAATTGAAAATGAGTCAAGAAGGCAGTTGCTAACTGACTGAAATTATTAAAAGAGCCTCATGGTAACTCAATGTACCATTTGGCGGCAAGACCAATAAGATTTCTTTGGAAAAGACGCAAGCGAATTGAATCATCAATTATATAATTAGACGCACACCAGAGGTGATAAGTCATCACGTGATTTGATGGATCCTCTCTTGACTTACCTTTGAATTTTGGTATATCACTAGGCAACTTATGCGGCATTAGCGGCCAGTACGGATAATAAAAAATTGGATCATTCGTAAGGCGCGTCAAATCAGGTAAATTCAAAGTTGCAATAAATGGTAATTGACGGTTAGGGTCACAAAAACCTTGAGTAGCCAAAGCGGTTCCAGGAGGAGGATACCCAGGATAACTGGGAATCAGATTTGCATTAGGAATTGTGTAACCTCCCGGATGGCCAGGATTAACCAGATCAAACTGGGGTTGTTGAGGCTGTTGATAAGTATAGCCAGGGTACGGTTGATACTGATAATTTGGATTTTGTGAAACGGGACTGAATTGAAGCTGTCCCTGGTACGGTTGATACGTGAATTGCGGTTTACTTGTGACAACTGTACTTGTACCAGCTTGTCCCGCAGGCATCTGGACCGAAGTCTGAACTAAAGGTCCTGACTGGGGTACAGATACTTGGGGGATTTGCATGGATGTAGGGATAGAAGAACTCAGAGCTATAGATACTCTAGAAATAGGTGTTATAGGTTGAATAGACATTGCAGCAGTTGCAGCAGTTTGAGGCAGAGTCTGAGGTGTACTAGGCCCAGATTACTAAACAAAACTAGGTGCAGGAGTTTGAATAGTAGGCTGGATGGGTTGCTAGGTTGGACCAGAAACCAAAGGCTATCCAGGTTGAGAAGGCAACTGCACATTAGGCTTCATAGGCTGTTGATATTGGGATGGATCCCACACCATATTCATTCTGGGGTTTTGTCCCGTAGAAGGTTGAATGTAAGGACCATAGCCTGGTTGAATGTAGGGTTGATAAGTAAGTGGTAAATTTCCGGCTCCTTGTACAGATGATTGACCAGAAGGCTATTGGAAACCTTGAATTGGGTACTGAACTTGAGGTTGATAACCCTGAGGTGCGTACTGAAGCTGGGGTTGATAAGGACCCTGAGGAGCATATTGAGTTTGGGGTTGGCCTTGGGGTATGTATTGTCCTGAAGGTTGATAACCTTGAGGTATGTACTATCCTTGAGGTTGTCCTCCAAAATAATATGATTCCAGAGTTTGTCCTGGGAAAAAGCTACCTTGAGGTTGCCCCCAAGGTAGTAACTGACTACCTGACGGTTTCCCCCCAGGAGGTAATTGACTGCCCTGAGGTTTCCCCCCAGGCAGTAACTGATTTCCCTGAAATTTCCCTCTAGGCAGAAACTGACTGCCTTGAGGTTGAGGATTCAGAATATTACCAGACATCATAAATATTTTCTCTGCGTTCGACGTTTCAGTTTTAATTCCATTAAGACTAGATGATAAAACGTTTTCAATCGGTTGAGGAGCTGCTCTCAAGAAAGTACCAGACAAAGCCTGATATCTCGAAGGAACAGAAGGACCATTGTGTAAAAGTGCTTCCGGTGTCTGGGAATACATGGATGACTCTCCTGCCATAATAGATGACGGATAGTAACCTCTGGGTGTAGGATGAAATGGAATTCGAGGTGGAGAAAAAGCAAGACCCAGATTCTCTAAAAAGTTTGTCAAGGATAGATACCAAGCGTCAGTTCGAATAGGGCTATAGAAAATAGATTCACGCTCCCTAATATTTAAGGACTAAGGGGATTCGGGAAGAGATAACTCTTCATCTGGACTAGTAAGTTCTTCAATAGAAATGAGGCTAGATGGAAGATCTTCAGTGACAATATTTCTTACCCTAGGTGAACCAGGATCGCTAGAAGTTGGTGTAATAAATCCTGAGGATGTTTCCAAAACATAAGGTTCAGTTTCAGGTTCAGAGATTTCAGGTTCGTCAGCTAGTTCACTGGAAGGAGAAATACTATCGGTAACTTCAGAAATTGAAATCGGTTCTTGAATGTGTTCTGTTGTGGGTATTTGATGATCAGGATGAACAACTATAGATGAAGTTCCAATTTTTTTTAATCTAATTCTATTGCTACTAGATGATACTATAGCACGAAGCCCTTCAAGCTAAATTGGTGTATATTCAGGGGGCTTCCCTTAAAGTCTCCGGGATTGTCTCGGTAATTCTGCCACGATTAAATATTAAATAATCACACGCAAACAAAGAAAATTTCAATGAAAACACCTAAAGTCTCTAAAGAAACAAACAACTGAATCATATGCTTAAAAATCTAAGAGTTCAAACCACACACAAATAGTAACTTCCTGTACTAAAAACACTAGTTGGTGATGAAATCCAACTTAGTAGAAATTTAATACAGAAAGGGTGTTTGGAACAGTTACCTCGACAACCTGCTTAATGAAACAGACTGGCACAAGTTTCTTCACAAAACCATCTCATGTGAAGAGAACCCCCCAGAGAGTCCAAGTGAGTCTAGTTGATGCCTGCTCCAGGTACAGTGAGATCTTTCCTTCACCGTCACCTTAGGAAATAATCTTAAACTTATGGACGCTAAGGTTACCAACAGTAACAAATACAACTGGGGGAACAATCTACGATCCGATCCCACACGCAAGGGCAGAGTAAAAAAGCTCAATCCCCTTGAAGGTTCCTCGACATGGTCAATCCGAGGTTTACCAACAAGTGACCCCAGGCTCCTCGACAATGGTTAATCCGAGGTTTACCGCTTGTAATGTGTGCAAAATCTTCTATATTTCCCAATAAAATAGAATTGATTGTCTCAAAGGTTTAGACATGATCTCGTGATTGACTTCTTTAAGAGAAGCTTCCCAGATTTTACCAATTACAATTGGATTTATTTCCTACCGCAAGATTTATCTACTTGTTTGTTTTTACTATCTTGGAGAGTTAATTACTCCCTACTCCAAGATACTAGCCTAAGCTATGTTGGTGATAAGAGCCCTAGAAAATAAAAAGAATGCTAGATGAATTTTAATTAAGCGTTAATTTTATGAGCTGTTTATTAAGTCAATAGGTACGGAAATGAAACTTTGATGGTGTGAAGACTCGACTTCCAAAAACACTAAAAATGCACCTAAAAATGATAATCAACTCGTTTTCTTTCAATGAAATTCTAGCTAAAGAAAGAGTTCGAGAATTCAATTCTTTTAAGAAACAATTCTTTCTTTGAACATAAAGAATAATTGGAAGAAAATATTTTTGTCTTTTCAACACTAACTCAAAATGAGACAAATTATCAAAGCTCACAATAAAATCCTTTCACTTTCAAAAACTTGAAACTACAAAAACAATTTTCCTTCAGAAGAAATCTACAAATTTTTAAAAGAACTCAAAACTACAAAACTAATTTTGAGATCTACAAACTTTAAAAATCTAATTGAATAAAAGCTTTAATATTTTTGAAGAATTTTTTACTTATTTGTTCAGTAAAATAAGGATCTATTTGTCTAGAATAACAAACAAATAAAAAACACTCAGATATGTTTTTTATAAAAAATGAAATTCAAAACCTATAACAAATTTTTTTCGAAGATCTGCAAAGAAACAAGTAGATTTATTTCTCAATAAAGGATGGATTTCACAATCAGGTCAGACTCAACAAAAAGGAAAAAAGACCAATGTAATTTGAGGTATTTCAAACTGCCAATGCTTTGAATCACTACAGAGACCAAATGAAAAGCAATCCAAAATGCAAAACTTCTAGAAAATCATCAAAACACAGATACTGATGGAATTCATTCACAAAAATCTTTTGACAAAAACAACGTCAATCTGGGAAGATACTAAAAATTCTAAATCAAAATAAAGATAAACTAAAGAAAGAAATATGTAGTTTTTCAAAATTTTAACAGGGTCCGCAGGCTTCCAGAAGTAACAGGTGCGGTCCCGCACTGTTTACTTAAGGAAAGTGCGCAACTGTCCGCACTGTGCAAAATAACAAAGTGCGGTCCCTAGAAAAACTAAAGAAAAACACAAAAGATTTAAAAAATTTCAAAAACAGAGAAAACCTAAGCTACCCAGGTAGATATCTATCAATCAAAAACCAGGAAAAACTTTTCCTCAAATCAAAATAAAAGAGAACCAAAAACAACAAGTTCTTTCCCCAGTGGAGTCACCAATTTGTTGAGCGGATTAATCAATATTGCAGACAAGACCGATATCCCTAGTACCAAAAGGTAATCTAGAAACAAACATCCAAATAAACCTATCTTTCTTGAAGCATATACGATTTACAAAAAGCACTATAGATGTGTCAAAGACTTACCGTAGGTCCAATGCTCGTTTGAAGTAGTTGTTGTCCCTCGTGCACTTGAAGGATTTATCTTTGTAAACCTGTAGTCACAAACAAGAAAACATTAAATAGCACCTATATAGTAAACATCATAAATCATGCTTATCATGGTGATCAAGGAATCCATGAAATAAACAGTTAACTAACAGCTTATTGAGAAAAATGAATTCATTTGTATTAACTTTAAAAGAAGGAAAACCTTACAACCTTAGCCTTGATGTTGAACAGGCCTTCCTGGGGTCCGAAGCAGGAATATCCTCTACTCTGATAAGCTCTGCACTCCTCCAACCGAGATAGATAGAGGTATGTGATCTCTCCTCACAAAAATCTCAGTTAAATGAGTCTGAAACCCAATAACACTTAACCTCAAATAATTCTAAAGCTTGAACTCCCCTTGAGGCTACCTAATGCCTCTTTTTAGAGTGGAAAAGAGGAGGTTTCAGTTCCAACTATGAAGGGATAGAATCCTCCTTCAAAGGGGTAAGCTCCTCACATCAAGGGCTTAGCTCCATAAGGTAAGGGATACATGAACCTCAAAAGAGCGGTTCTGCCACCGCAAGATTATTTCTAGAGGCTTCTATAATTTACTGAAAGTGAAATTTTTGAGTTTACTTGCGCCTTTTTTATCTTTACAGGGTTCCGCACCCATAACACAGAGAAAGTGCGTTCAGTTACGCAGGAGACATGAACATTAGGTGCGGGACCATAGGCAAGATATAGAGAAAGTGCGACACCAAAATTAAGGAGATTTTTAGGAACTTTTCTTTGATTTTCAAGGTTTGACATGAGGAAATGATATGCTAGACTTGCAAAGGAGGAAGTATGAGTAATAATGAGCTCATACACATGAGGAAGTGAAAGGTGAAGTATTCCCTTTTTCAAAATCTGATAACTATTTTCCCTTGTGTCATTTGAGACCAGTTTCTCTCAACCCACTTCTGAACTATTTTTGGTGATGGCCATAAACCTGTGAACTTTCCAACGAGATATTTTTATGATAATGATAAGGAAACTCTATGAGGTAGTGTTGGAGGAAGATTGATCTTTGGGCTTCCGTCAAGTTTCTTCACAAAATTTGAAACAACAAGGCACGTTTACGGAGGTTCCATCGAGGAGACCTGAGAGACAAACACGATTTTTGAAGTGTCACGAGGAGGTTGTTTATCATTTTTGGGCTGGTTATCGGTATGAGGAGCATCAAGAAGTGGATCCCCACCCAGATCGGTCTCCAAGGGGGCCATGGCGGTGGAGGGCAGAAGCGAACATTCAAACCATGCTCTAGCATCCTAGGTTAGGCAACACGCTAATATTACATAAATAAATTTAACCTAAACTAATAGAAATCAATAAATTCCCAAAACTAAATGTCACATCATATAAAAGCGAACAAAAGTAAAAATAAGAAAATATAACCCAATAAAAAAAAATTAAGTTGAAGAAATGTCTAATCGCATCCAAATTGACCCAAGATAAAGTTAAAAACCCATTGGCAAAGGCAGAGAATACAAGTAATATATTTCAAAAATACCAACCTGAGAGGAGTCCAACTAAAGCTAGAGGTGAAAATAACATGAGATAGATTAGTGTCAAAGAACAAACTGCCAAATTAAATCGCATTTTTCATAGAGTAATGCATTAAAAAATCAAGAGAGCTAAAGCTAAAGACTTGTTACCACAAAAAATTCGTGAATTACATGCAATATGTGCAATTTGTAGCAAATTTCAACTCTTGACATTTTACATCCTGTAATTTTTTAAATTTATAATCTATCACATTCTTAGTTGACTATATTGTCTTCATTTCTCCAAACAAATTGTTGATTTAGTTGTACAATGTCAGGGTTTTGACCCATTATACTATTACATTGTCCACTTCACCATTTTTCTTATCAGCAATATGAGCCGACACTACCAAGCCATGTCACCACTATACCAATTGTCCATAGTGTAGTCTCAAGGTTGTTATAGGGATTTTCTATCCCAAGGATTTTTTCGTTTATTTACACATAACATCACCAATATTATCGTATATGAAGAAGCAATAAAATAGTTCAACCAAACTAAGAAACACATGCCTACTTGCAGATACAGAGACTTCATGGTGGAATAAATGATGTTGAGGGTAACAAGGGTAGAGTTTTGATATGATCCATGGTATGTTCCAAAGAATGGAATGATGAGACACTTGCCCCTCATTGTAGGTCCCACATGGAGTTATGTGTAAAATTATTAATTTTTTATGTTCACAATGGTTATATACAAATAAAACAATGGTGAGTTATAATATATAAAATTTTCATGGATGACATTTGCCTCGCCACAGATGCAAAGGAAGAAAAATATATTGATAAAATTCGATGGAAATTTTTTTTATTCAACAACTTGAGTGATCTTTCAGCTTCCAAAAACTCACATTAGGGGAATTTTGAGGTCTAAAATGGGCCTCCTAAGAGAAATTTCCAGCTAAAATAAATTTTATAAGAACAAATAGGAATCAAGATGATGATGTCAACCATGGGGGATGATTCAACATTTTTGGAGTAAAAAATTAAAAATATTAAAAACTAATAAAATAATAAAACTACTTTTTCAACTTGTATTTTTAACATATCTCCCTAAGGTTTTACTCAAATTTCGAGCGAGAGTACTTTTTGGATGAAAAAATTAATTCCTCATTCAAGGAGTACCGATGTTGCATAATTTTGATGGACCCTGTTACATGAAAAAATTGAAATACATGAAAAAACGTGACTGCAATCATGTTTTTCATGTATTTATCATTTTTCATTGAGAAGTGTTCATCGAAAGTATGAAACATGGGTACTCCTTGGATGGGGAATCAAATTATGCATCTAACGAGTGTTTCCACTCAAAAATTGAGTAAACCCATATGGAGATAAGTTGAAAAAATAGTTTCTTCTTTTATCCCTCTAAAATTTGATGATGTAATATAATCTTATTTTATAATTTCCTTAGGAGGCCCATTTTATACTTCAAAATTCCCCTAATGTAGAATGAACCATTCTAGTTTTAAGAGGCATACGGCTACCAATTTCCCCTTATATATGTAATATTTGCTTTCAAATTTCGTTCTCATCATATATGTGTATGTTTCTCATCTTTTTATTGTGTTTTTAAAGATGTCCCATTGTTAGAATCATGACCCATTAACAGAATAATTTTGTAGGAATTTACACGGTAAGTTCCTTAGATCAAGAACCAAAGGTCACCGCTCACAAACAAATCACAAATCAGTACACCAGTATAATCACGTGCTTAAAACCCTCGAAGAGGGAAACAGTCCACGGCCTAAGCCAACGCGACCACTTCAAGAAATTTATTAATATAAAAATAAAAGTTACATATGTTTCTCTCATAAACGGTTAGCAGAAAAATGACCCTCCATGCTCTTTAAATAGAGATCATGGACCAATCGGGTGTTAAGCCATGGATCAAGTGTCGTTAATATCGAGGAGAGAGATAACCATAAAATCACTACAAATCATGATCGTCGGATTATAAGTTACAATATCCCCCCTTAAGAACAACTTGGGATAGGATTGAAGGATTTACAAAAGTGACACAAAAGGAGCCTATTTCCTATGTGTCAAAATATCCTAACATCACCCCTTATGAAAAAATTGGGATATGATTAAAGGATTTAAAAAAGTGACACAATAGGAGAAGGAAGGAGGCATTAGAGCTTATCCCCCCTTAATGACAACTTTCTTGAACTCCAAGCATGGATCGAAGTTTGGTAAACTTTTCTTCTATGAGAGCCTTTGTAAAGATATCGGTTACTTGATCATTGGTTGGACAATACTGCACTTCAAAAACATGATCATGAATGAGCTTTCTAATGAAGTGCATGTGGAGTTCAATGTGTTTCATACGTTGTTGCTGAACTGGATCTTTACATAGCTGAATGGCACTCTGATTATCACACCAAAGTGTTGTGGGATGATGTTGATGAAGACCAAATTCAGAAAGGATCTGACGAAGCCACATGGCTTCCTTGCTGGCTTCAACTACACCATGATACTCTGCTTTTGCTGAAGAAAGAGAGATGACAATTTGTTTCTTACAAGACCAAGTAATAGGTCCTGAACCAAGAGTGAATACATATCCTGCAGTAGACTTTCGATCATCAGGGTCACCAAACCAATCAGAATCAGTGAAACTAATCAACAATGGAGATGCTCCTCCACTGTAATGAATCCCAAAATGAACTGTACCTCGAATATATCAAAGTATTCTTTTAGCTGCTTTCCAGTGACTTTCATAAGGTTGGTGCATAAACCGAGTGACAAGACCAATGACAAAGGAAAGGTCAGGACGGGTATGGGTTGGATACAAAAGTTTACCAAAAAGTTGACGGTATAAGGTAGCATCAACTTCAGGGGTAGTACAAGTGACTGAAAGCTTGAAACCAGAATGAAATGGAGAAGGGGTCGAATTACAGTCTTCCATGTGAAAGTGGTGTAGAAGATCACAGGCATACTTGGAATCAGAGAGGGTAATGCCTTCCTTGGATTGCAAGACTTGAAGACCAAGGAAATAATGCAAGTGTCCTAAGTTTTCCATTTCAAACTTCTTTTTGAGGCTAGACTTCACATGGTTTATATGGTTTGGATCACTACCAGTAAGGATAATATCATCAACATAAAGAACAAGGATGGTGAAGTACTTACCCACTTTCTTGGTGTAGATAGTGTTGTCAGAATGACACCTAGAAAAGCCATTATCTAAAAAATATCTATCCATTTTGGCATACCAAGTCCGAGGAGCTTGTTTGAGACCATAGAGAGATTTCCTAAGGTGACAAATAAGGCTAGACTCGTTTTGGATAAAGCTGGGGGGTTGTTCCATGTAGATTTCTTCATGCAAATTTCCATGTAAGAAGGCAGATTTAACATCCATCTGATGGAATTCCCATTTAAAGGAGGAAGAAAGGGAAAGAACAAGGCGGATAGAATTCATTTTTGAAACAGGGGAGAAGGTTTCAGTATAGTAAAAAATCCTTTAGCAATAAAACGAGCTTTATGTCTATCCACTTTTCCATCTGGTCCAAACTTTGTTTTGTACACCCATCTGCATCTGATAAGTTTTCTTCCTTTTGGAAGAGGAACAAGATCCCAAGTATCATTCGCCAATAAGGAATGATATTATTCATTCATAGCTTCATCCTAATCTGGATGACCGAAGGATTCTTCAAAGGTTTTTGGATAAGGATTTTTTGGAACTTGAGCCAATAAGGAAGAGGCTCTTTCGAATTGAGAACGAGTATGTCGTCGATCTGTAGGGTCACCTGCAAGAGAACCTGTTGCATCTCGAGTAGAGCAGACCCATCTTGGAAGCTTTGGAGTAAAATGAATAATTTCAAGAGGTGGAGGATTGTCATCCTCGCTATCATCATATGAAATAGAAGGAATGCTATTAAAAATAGAAGAGAGAGAGAGAGGTGGCACATATGTCGTATCAGGCTCCCAGGCCAAAGGTGGCACATCCGTCGAACTAGGCTTGAAGGCCAATATATTTTCATCAAATTTTACATCTCTTCTAATGATTTTATTTTTGGATTTTGGTTGAAGAAGTCTATAACCTTTGACATTTTCAGAATATCCAAAAAAAATGCATTTTTCAATCTTAGGTTCTAAGGCTTTATGTTTCGCATCTGGAATATGGGCCCAAGCATCACTTCCAAAAACATGAAAGTGACTTACATCTGGTTTGATTGAACTCCAAGCTTCCTTTGGAGTTATATTCTTTAAAACCTTAGTAGGAGTGTGATTTACTATGTAATTTGCACAGTTAATGGCTTTTGCCCAAAAATTGAGACTAAGTCCTTTAGATTGAAGCATACAATTAGCCATTTATTTTAAGGTGTGATTCTTCCTTTCAGCAACACCATTTTGTTGTGGAGTATATGGAACAGTGTGTTGCAATTGAATGCCATGCTCAGTGCAGAAGTTCATAAATTTTTTGTTAACATATTCTCCTCCATTGTTTGATATTAACTTAAGAATTTGATGTCTAGATTATTTCTCAACAAAGGCCTTAAAGGCCAAGAACATGTTAAAAACTTCACTCTTGAGTTTTAAGAAGTATACCCAAGTGCTTATGGAAAAATCATCAATGAAAGTTAAGAAGTACTTGCAACCAAAGAAAGAAACAATAGGAAGTGGACCACATAAATAATTGTGCACAAGCTACAAAGGGGCTGAAGCGTGCCAAGAGGCACGTTTGTCAAAACTATCCCGATGATGTTTTCCGAGTACACATTCAGAGAAAACACCATCTCGGCAAGATACCATAGGAAGACCTATCACCATATTTTCTTTACATAGAGTTTTAAGAGAGCAATAGTTTAAGTGACCAAATCGTTCATGCCAAAGTTTGCTCACTTCATCATTATAAGCAACAAAAATGGAGGGAAGACATGATGACCCAAATTTGTCAAACTTATACAACCTTGTGGAATCATCAGCAATGCCAGTAGCTAAAATATGTTCAGGATCTTTGAGGTCCTTGATTACAACTTCATGAGGTGAGAATTCTACTATTTTCCCTTTACCTGAATGAGTTATCTGATAAACATAGAGAAGGTTGCATGAAAAGGTAGGAACACATAGTACATCATTAAACTGACCATTATCGAGATGAATGGTTCCAAATCCTACAACACTAAGAGATCTATCATCACCAACATAAATATGTTTGGTGTTACAATCATTGAAATAAGAAAACATGGCTTTCTTTTTTTCCATGTGGTAAGAAGATCCAGAATCAATGAGCCAGTCATGAGAAGGAGGAGAGGAAGATACATTTAATGCATAACTAGATCTTGATGCTTGACAACCACAAGCAAAAAGTGCCATTCCTGAGGATGAAAGTGAAGAGTGCTCCAAATTGATGTCGTGCTTCTTCATTTCTACTTCTAAGGCTTCCATCTTCTGAAAACATTTGGACTCTATATGGCCATCACGATTGCAAAATTTTCAATGTCTATCTGTCTTCTTCCATTTTTTTTATTGGCCTTATCATTTTGGTGAGTTGCTTTTTCAGTTTGCGGTTGAAATTTCTTAGGACACTTGTTTGGTTTCGGACCATATTTTTTAGGATACTGCTTCTTGGGATTCTTTTGATATGATTGTTGTTGGGCTGCTAAGGCTTTCTTAGAATTGTTTCCAAGAGTGATAACACCAAGGTGTAAGATTTTTTCTCTTTCTCTTATAAAAGAATCACAAAAGGAATCAAAAGAGGGATTCTTGTAGGTGGTTCCTAAAGAAATGATGGTTTCTCTAGTGGAATGTAAGGCGGAAACAAATACAGAGTATGCGGGGTCAATCTTAGCAAGAATGCAATAGATGAAGATACCATCTTCATTTTTGACCTTACACCCTTCTAAAAGAAGTCTAAGGGTCTTGAATTTGGACAAAAATCTTCAATAGAGGAGAAATTATTAGGGTCCAAAGTAAGCAACTCATTTTCAAGCTGGTGGGCCCTAATTTGGATTTGAATGCCAAAAACAGTATTTAGCTTTTCCAGGGCTTTATCAGGGGTGTCAATGTCAAGGATGTGAAATTGAAGATCTTGAGAAATGGACATTCCTATCAACTCTCATGCTTGATCTTGTTTATTTTCCCATTTAGGAACTTTATCATCATCAGAAGGTTTAGTTTCTTGACCTGTGGCTATTTTATAAAGCCCTTTACTTTTAAGTATATCTACCATGTGAGGTAGCCATTGTAAATAATTGGTGGTGTTAAGAATAATCAGGCATGCACTTTCCAATTTAAACAATGAAGCTAAGAAAAAGCTGAAACAACTGCCCCAATGGAAAGATCTTGAAAAATTAGGTTGTTAAAAAAAAAACAGCTCGAGAAACGGCTTCCAGATGAAGAAGTTACGCCTTTTGAAAGATTGAGGCAAAAGGAGCGTTAGTTTGTTGTACTAACACTCTGTTTTGGAGGAGCCACAACGTTAATAACGCACTTGTCAAGAGAAGAGAGCACATTAGTGTCCCTTTACTAATGCACAAGTCAAGAGTAAGGAGCCGGGTTAATTTCCAAACAATTTTTTAAGAAAAATAACTCTCTTTAATCTGTTTGGTTATCAACTGTACTTTGGTGTGCGTGCTTTTCCTGCACACAAAACCGAGAAAACAAAGAAATGAAATCCTTACGGCAGAATGTTAGGTTTTCAGTTAGCCTTACCAGAAACTATCTATTTTACTATTTCTGATTTCTCGATATCGCACAAAGACGTGGGGAAAGAGCATACGTAGTAAGAAAAAACTTCTTCCTATTTTTGATTTGTTGAGATCGCAACCAGTGCAGGGAAAAGAGCATACGCAAAGAAGATGATATAGATCTGGAAAATAAATAAAACCTAAAAACTGAAATAAACAAAGGAAACTGAAATAAGCAGAACTATTAACAAATATAACTTCAAAACAAATACCTTATGCCTCCAGATCTAAATTGAAATAACTTGGGCAACCAGAAACATTTTCACATGAAATGAAAGGCGTTCCTCATTGTAACAGATGCTCTAGACACAACAGAGCAGTTTTTCAGGCCCGAAAAAGTTCAGAAATAGTAGATATACAAAATGGTAGTCGCATGCAGTTAAATTGGCTTCGGATTTGGATCAACAATGGATGCGGCCCTCGAAATAGCTCTGATACCATTTAGGAATTTATAGGGTAAGTTCCTCAGATCAATAACCAAAGGTCACCACTCATAAATAGATCAAAAATCAGTACACAAGTATAATCACGTGGTTAAAACCCTCGAAGATGGAAACAGTCCACGGCCTGAGCCAATGCAGCCACTTCAGGAAATTTATTAATATAAAAATAAAAGTTACATATGTTTCTCTCATAAACGTTTAGCAGAAAAATGACCCTCCATGCTCTTTAAATAGAGATCATGGACCAATCGGGTGTTAAGATACAGATCAAGTGTCGTTAATATCGAGGAGAGAGATAACCATCAGATCACTACCAATCATGACTGTCAGATTATAAGTTACAAATGTACATGGTAAAGAAACACACTTTACCTAACTCTACACTAGACTAAGTTATTCTTAACTATTTCCTATGTGTCGGAATATCCTAAAAAATTTTACCATTAATTTAGAAGCTTTGTAGACCTTTGAGGTATGAATAACACTTGTAGACCTTTGAGATATGTGTAGGAATTTACAGGGTAAGTTCCTTAGATCAAGAACGAAGGGTCACTGCTCACGAACATATCACAAATCAGTACACCAGTATAATCACGTGGTTAAAACCCTCGAAGAGAGAAACAGTCCATGGCCTAAGCCAACGCGGCCACTTCAGGAAATTTATTAATATAAAAATAAAAGTTACATATGTTTCTCTCATAAACAGTTAGCAGAAAAATGACCCTCCATGCTCTTTAAATAGAGATCATGGACCAATCGGGTGTCAAGCCATGGATCAAGTGTCGTTAATACTGAGGAGAGAGATAACAGTCAGATCGCTACAAATTGTGACCATCAAATTATAAGTTACAAATGTACATATTAAAGAAACACACTTTACCTAACTCTACACTAGACTAAGTTATTCTTAACTATTTCCTATGTGTCGGAATATCCTAACATCCCCCCTTAAGAACAACTTGGGATAGGATTGAAGGATTTACAAAGGTGACACAAAAGGAGCCTATTTCCTATGTGTCGAAATATCCTAACATCCCCGCTTAAGAACAAATTGGGATAGGATTGAAGGATTTACAAAAGTGACACAAATAAGAGAAGGAAGGAGGCATTAGAGCCTATCCCCCCTTAATGAAAACTTTCCTGAACTCCAAGCATGGATCGAAGTTTGGTAAACTTCGCTTCTGTGAGAGCCTTTGTAAAGATATCGACTACTTGATCATTGGTTGGACAGTATTGCACTTCAAGAACATGATCATGAATGAGCTTTCTGATGAAGTGTATGTGGAGTTCAATGTGTTTCATGCGCTGATGCTGAGCTAGATCTTTACATAGATGAATGGCAGTCTGATTATCACACCTAAGTGTAGCTGGATGCTGCTGATGAAGACCAAATTCAGACAGAATCTGATGAAGCCACATGGCTTCCATGCTGGATTCAACTGCACTGTGATACTCTACTTCAGCCGAAGAAAGAGAGATGGCAATTTGTTTCTTACAAGACCAAGTAATAGGTCCTAAACCAAGAGTGAATACATATTCAACAGTAGAATTTCGATCATCAGGGTCACCGGCCCAATCAAAATTAGTGAAACCAATCAATAATGGAGATGCTCTTGCACTGTAATGAATCCTGAACTGAATTGTACCTCAAATATATCTAAGTATTGTTTTAGCTACTTTCCAGTTACTTTCATGAGGTTGGTGCATAAACTGAGCGAAAATACCAACAGAAAAGGAAAGGTCGGGACGGTTATGGGTTAGATACATAAGTTTACCAAGAAGTTGATGGTATAAGGTAGCATCAACTTCAGGGGTAGTAAAAGTGAATAAAAGCTTGACTCCACATTGAAAGGGAGAAGGGGCTGGCTTATAGTGTTCCATGTGAAAGTGGTGTAGAAGATCACAGACATACTTGGATTGAGAGAGGGTAATGCCTTCTTTGGATTGCAAGACATGTAGACCAAGGAAATAATGCAAGTGTCCTAAGTCTGTCATTTCAAACTTCTTTTTGAGGCTAGACTTCACATGGTTTATATGGTTTGGATCACTTCCAGTAAGGATAAGATCATCAACATAAAGAACAAGGATGGTGAAGGACTTACCCACTTTCTTGGTGTAGATAGTGTTGTCAGAATGACACCTAGAAAAGCCATTATCTAATAGAAATCTATCCATTTTGGCATACCAAGCCTGAGGAGCTTGTTTGAGACCATAGAGAGACTTCCTAAGGTGACAAAAAAGGTTGGAGTATTTTTGGATAAAGTTAGGGGGTTGTTCCATGTATATTTATTCAGGCAAATCTCCATGTAAGAAGGCGGATTTAACATCCATTTGAGGGACTTCCCATTTAAAGGAGGCAGCAAGGGAAAGAACAAGGTGGATAGAATTCATTTTGGAAACAAGGGAGAAGGTTTCAGTATATTCAATGCCTTCAACTTGTGAAAATCCTTTAGCAACAAGATGAGATTTACGTCTATCCACTTTCCCATCTGGTCCAAACTTTGTTTTGTAAACCCATCTGCATTTGACAAGTTTTCTTCCTTTTGGAAGAGGAAAAAGATCCCAAGTATCATTCACCAATAAGGAACAATATTATTTATTCATAGTTTCATCCCAATCTGGATGACTAGAGGCTTATTCAAAGGTTTCTGGATAAGGATTTTCTAGAACTTGAGCTAATAAGGAAGAGGCTCTTTCGAACTGAGAATGTGTACATTGGCGATCGACAGGGTCATCTGCAAGAGAACCTGCTACATCCCTAGTAGAGCGGACCCATCTTGGAAGCTGTGGTGTAAAAGGAATCATTTCAAGAGGTGGAGGAGGATTTTCATCCTCAATTTCACCATCTAAACTAGAAGGAATTCTATTAAAAATATAAGAGAGAGATAGAGGTGGCACATATGCCGAATCATGTTCACAGGCCAAAGGTGGCACACTTGCCGAACTAGGCTCGCAGGCCGATATATTTTCATCAAATTTTACATCTCTTCTAATGATTATATTTTTGTATTTTGTTTGAAGAAGTCTATATCCTTTGACATCTTCAGAATATCCAACAAAAATACATTTTTCACTCTTAGGTTCTAAGGCTTTAGGTTTCTCATCTGGAATATGGGCCTAAGCATCACTTCCAAAAACACGAAAGTGACTTACATTTGGTTTGATTGAGCTCCAAGCTTCTTCTGGAGTTATATTCTTTAAAACCTTAGTAGGAGTGCGATTTACTATGTAATTTTCACAGTTAATGGCTTCTGCCCAAAAATTGAGACCAAGTCCTTAGATAGAAGCATACAATTAGCCATTTCTTTTAAGGTGTGATTCTTCCTTTCAGTTACACCATATTGTTGTGGAGTATATGGAACAATATGTTGCAACTGAATGCCATGCTCAGTGAAGAAGTTGATAATTTTTTTGTTAACATATTCTCCTCCATTGTTTGATCTTAACTTAAGATGTCCAGATTGTTTCTCAACAAAGGCCTTAAAGGCCAGGAACATGTTAAAAACTTCACTCTTGAGTTTTGAGAAGCATACCCAAGTGCGTCTGGAAAAATCATAAATGAAAGTTAAGAAGTACTTGCAACCAGAGACATAAACAACAGGAAGTGGACCACGTAAATCACTGTGCACAAACTGCAAAGGGGTTGAAGCGTGCCAAGAGGCACATTTGTCAAAACTATCCTGATGATTTTTTCCGAGTACACATCCAGAGCAAACACCATCTCGGAAAGATACCATAGGAAGACCCGTCACCATATTTTCCTTATTGTTGAGGCCTTAGAAATCCATGGCAACAACAAGGGGGATAACCACCCAGTTTGGACGTTAAAGCAGTTCCTTTTCCATTTGGGATAGTGGCTCCGACTGGGTTTAATGGGACCAGTTTCCCAGATTTGGGTTTTTGTATGATTGTTGGATTTCTCTCAAAATATTTGCATGAAGAATTACTAAAAAATTAAAAAAAAATATTCTAGAATGCAAAACTTTGAATTAAGTCTAATCTAATCTAACCCGGGATAATATTAATTTTATGAGATTTAGAATGATATCTATTCGGCCTGTGATGATCTAGATCATTCACAGACTTAATAGAATAATACTTTGTAAGATGATTCTTTTGAGAAATAATTAATCAAAAGAAAATGTAAAACATATCGCATATATTCTGATGATCATATATAAAACAAATCAATTTCTATCTTTATATCGCACAATAGTGCAACTAATATTTCAAATAGAAACAATTGATTTCATACATAATTCATGAAAGTTGAATTTATCACTAATGTTTAAAACAGAATTTAGCATACATGATAATAGTACCAGATGTATATTGTCCTATTCATCTGATCACCAATAATAGGCCACAATCAATCCTTCTATCAATGAGTCTTTCAAAGAATACAAAAGTGCATCCACGGTGATCAACAAAATGATGTATAACTCAAAAGGTCATGTTCCATTATTTCATCAAGGCATCTACAAACTTACAATAAAGCATTCTTTGTAAATGTTCTTAATAAAATTCTGGACCCTTCTCTAAATTCATTAGAAGGGTTTAAATACTACATTAACTACTTACAAAAATAGATTATGCAAAATATCTTATGAGGTGGTTTCCAACAACCTTCCTCATTCCTAGTGCCTATTTTCTAAAATTGAAATTATTAAAAACAAACTAACTTATAATCATGCCCGATGATAGATTATTGTTAGCTCTGCTTTTATGATCACAAATATCTGACATCGGCTGAACCTGTGGAGGCTTCCCGAACTGCGTCTTAATTTTCCCAGCAAATATAACATCCTGTAAAAGTGGCTACATTTTCTGTATGGAATCTAGAGAGAAACTCAATGTCATTACTTGACTATGTTGTTTAACCAGGAATTGCCAGTATGATTCCAAATCAGTCTTCTTCAGTTGTGCAAGCATTTCTTCTCGGATTTGATCTGTGTTTTTCCAACTTTGTTCTAAATATCTAATATCAAGAATTGTTTATGATTTCCTTCTTTAATCAAACCAGAGGTATGCAACACGTGATTAATCATTTTGACCATACTCTTTGATATACCTGCTGCTCTGGCTATGGCCAACTCTGCCTGTTTTGCCTGTTCATCCCAGTCAGTAAAAGGATAACTTTGAAAGTTTCTTTGATCTTTGGGAGACTTGAATTTCTCCCTTCCTCTGAATCCTTCATATTTTTTAAGCTCTTCTCTCAATTCTTTAATCAATGTGTTTTTGCTAGATAAGTCATTTTCATGATTTATCTTAAGATATTAAATTTTAGGAGTTGCTTCTCTACCTTCTGATTCATACTGCTCCTTTATTCATCCAATTTTTTTTGTAGCTACATGATATTATCATATTTTTCTTGAACCAAAATGTATACTTCAACTGTCTTATCCATCGTTGCAGTAGTGTATGCTCCAGCAAATTGTGATAGCCGAGTCAGATTTTCAATTGGATTTGAAGGAGTGTCTTTCCATACAACTTCCATTACTTCATTTCGTGGAGGTGTTTCAATCCTTCTCCTTTTTATTTGTTTCCTTACTACAGCTTTATGCAGAGGGATGTAGAATACATCTAGTGGAGGGATATCAGTTACCTTCAGAACAATATCATTGGTTGGAAACACAGGAATGACTTCTATATCTTGGGAGGTTATCCTAGGACTTTCAATGATTTCTTTTGCTGAAATTGTTTGTCCCTTTGAAGTGTGAAATTTTGTATCTTTTTGTGAAGATGATACCTCTGGGGTATTTATCAATGTGTTGCTAACTGGAGTCCAGATTTTATCTAGTTCACTATGACTTTGTGAATCTGTTTGTTCTGTCCTGATTTCTTTTCTTGCTTCAGTCGTATAACTGGTAACCAAGACATTTTGAGGGATACGTCTGAGTCTTTGTTCTCTATACTCATTGAATCTCTATAATTATTCTGCATTTAGGTTCAATTTGACAAAATTTTGGACTTCTTCAAAAGTACCAACTGATTGCAAAATATCTTCAAATCTATCAATAGTGTGTATGATAGGTTTGACTTTAACTGACTGAGTAAACTTGTTAGCAATCTTCTTTGGGTCAAACTGACTTGAGGGTAAAATGGGGAGCTTCAAAATCTCAATCTTCTAACATTCTTTCAATGCATGATTGAAATTACTGAGGGTGAATGTACCACATTGAATCGGAAAAATTAGCCATAAGGATTTTTTACTATCCTTCAAAGATTTGGTGAGTCCATTACCAACAGTTTGGTAAGAGAATTCTCTTGCCATTAATTTATCAGAAACATACAAAGGAAGAATATGTGGGGTGGAGGAGCTTCCAAATACTCTAATATATGAAAATGATTCTTCAACAAAACATATGTCTATCATTTGAAGGTCTGCAAGGGCTTCCTTAGTGAACCTAAGGCTCACTCTGTCAAATATAAATTGATGTAATGGTAATACAACTCTATAACATAGCCTATGAAAATGTGGTGTATAATTATGCTCCCATATATCTTTATGACTTAAATGAATAGGGGTGGGATCCTCGGGAGTCAATTTCCAACCCATAACTGGAAAACTGGTAGAAAAATAGATAGCATAAAAAATATATGCACTCATGAAAAATTGAGGGATAGGTTTGGAGGAAGAAGCTCTTGTTTGGTGAGATTCATTAATCGCCTTAGCTAGATTTTCAGAAAGAATGGTTGCCCAATTCATGATATGAAAAATAACACAGGAATCGATCAGGGGAAGCCAATTTATGGAGAATTTGGTATTATCAGGGAGACCATATAATCTGAATAGCATCACGGCTGCAAAATTGTAGGGATTTTCCAGTGAGGCGATAGGGTACATACCTAATTTCTCATGTTTGAACTTGTTATCCAATTTCCTCCAACCCTGAATTGTCTTGAAAGGGTCATCATTGTTCTTTGCAAATTTCTCAACAAATCTATTATCATAGATGTCCTGTGGGTCAGGTAGATTGTACATTTTTTTCAAGTCTTCAGCTCTAAAAGAACCTAAGATTTCATTCTTAGCGGTTCTTAAATATCTGTCCTTAATTGTTTAATTGTCAAGCACCCACCTAATCATGTCATTATATGGTAAAAGAGTAGCCCTTGCCACTATCCTATGAAGGAAGGAACATGTAATATCTTTAAACTGTAAATTTGAGGATCTTGCATCATCAACAGTCGCTTTGACCTCCACTACTTCAGTGTCTTCGTCTTCAAGAATGGTATAGATAGCTTGCCACTTTGTGGCACCTCCATCAGCAGTGCAAACTATATTTGAGACTATCGGTGGCATTTCTGTGTATTCCTCTTCTGCAACAGTCTGTTTGTTGTGATTTTGCATTACTTTGCGGATGGACATATCTTGAAGGGAAATCCCTATTAAAACAGAGTAATGATCAAATGATGGAAGATATATTTGAAATGACCAATTCGAAAAGAAAATATCCAGGAAGCAGTTGTTCCATTAATTATCTGTAACCAAACAATAACTATTTACATTGGGATGATAAAACACACTTAATCATTTCTGACATGATTTATTTCATGTAAAACCTTTATTTAAAACCTGTCAAATCTATCGCATCGCGCCCTTTAAATATGTCTTTATGAAGCACATTACATTTTGTTTATGCGATATGAAATTTTGCGATATCACAAAATCGCAAAATCGCAGTATCGGAATATCGCAAAATCGGAGTTATCGCAAATCGAAACTTTGGTAAAGTTTTCTTAAAGTTTCAAAGATTTATTCGCGATGTGCTATTTATGTTGTTGCTTTTGAAACTCTGATCACTGATTGCAGAATTGGGATATGCTGTTTTCTTACTTATCTTTTAATGAAAAATATTATGCAGGATGCGATTTGTGATAGGGTATTTTCAAGGATGTTTAATTAATTTCTTTTGTTTTTATGTTTTTATTAAATAAAAGCAATAATGTTTTTTGGAGTTTGATTTTTTATCTAAAATGAAAAGTACATTTTTAATAAGGGTCCCTATTTCTATTTATCAAAGGTTAAGATTATTTTGAAAAATAAAAATGGGGGGAGTTGTTGCATAGCACAACAATTGGCGATTCACTTGGGAGAACCAGATATCTCTAATTGGTTTATTTTGATTTCTAAACATTCAAAACAAGAAAAAGATATAAGAATAAAAATAGTATGATTCATGAGTAAATCAGTGTTTTTTCAGAATATAATTTATTTACCTATCTCATTTCTTCTTAATTAATCCCTTTTAGTGATAATACATACATATCTATATCAATCAGTACTCAAATTTAAAAATATAAAGTAGGTATTCTCTAAAATTGGTTTCATAGATTTTTACTCATTTATCACAGATAGAGCCACTATTGCCAGTAGGCGTTTATAGCCTCGACAAAGTTATCTTTTAACCAATAATGATTCATGGTCCCATCTGAATTTGATTTCTTATTTCAAAATATAATTTGACGTGTAATTGAATTTCTTTTTCTTTGACACATTTTCAAAATCATTGTCTAGGTTTGGTGGCCTTATAGTGACAATGTCATTCATTATTTATTTTTTATAATCATTTAGTTATTACCTTGTTGTAGTATGCACTATTGGTAATATCAGTCTAGATTATTTCTTTATGATCATGATAAGCAAGCTCGCGATGAGACTTATTTTCTTTTGAATTTGTACATCGTATATATTTCTTTTTCTTTTTTGAATTATACTTTGAAGAAGAAATTTTATCAAGTAGGATGAATCATTAGCTCGTTTAAGAGTTATGGATGATAATTATAGAGTTGGTAGATACCTTTTTGTAGAGAATCCTTGCAAATTTAAAAGTTTCCTTTTTTTACTGATACATAATAACTATATTTTATGATATCAAGAGTCTTTTTAGAAAGTAAATGCCTTTTGTAAATTTCAAATTATTTCAAAAAATAGATTTTATTCAATTCTCATAGTTATAATCATATTTTTACTTCATTTATTTATAGAAGCGAAAGATCAAAATAATTTATCAGAAATTTTGAAAATTTGGATCAACCAAAAATGATGCTATTTTCAAATTTTAATTTTCCTAAAGCAAAAATTAAAATTTAAAGCTTAATCTAAGAGAAATATTTTTTAAGAATTTGACCATTCACAGGCAAGGAATCTTTCTTACCTGATAAGTCTTGCAACAAAAAGGTGGATAAGCCTATTTTCTCAATGATTTGAAATGGACCAAGCCATAATCTTTGGAATTTGGTGTGCTTACCCTTTTCCTCATGTGTCTTATCCCATTTCAAAAAAAGGTCTCCAATTTGAAAAGATTTTGAGCTGGTGGATGCTGTGTCAAACGAGGCTTTCACTATTTGTTGATGATGAGTATGTATGGCTTTGGCTTTTTCTCTTTGTTCTTCCATCCTAAAAATTTGATCTTGTCTAAGTTGAAGGGAAGAAGGATTTTCATAAATAAAATGCACTAAAGCAAATGATGGTATTGTTATATTTGTGGGTAGAACTGCTTCTTTCCCATAAAATAACAAAAATGGAGAAGTAGCTATTGAGGCTTTCTAGGTAATTCTATCTGCCCAAAGAGCAAATAATAGTGCTTTGTGCCAATTTTTATGATTTTGTTCTATATTTCGTTTGATGATTCTGATAAGGTTTTTATTTGTAGATTCAGCTAATCCATTACCTTGTGGACAATAGTTAGCTAATTATTTTAATTTAAAACCTCTTTTCAAAGAAAATTCAATCATATCATTTCCAGAATAGTAATATGCATTAAAAAAATATCAAAGCTTATGGGAGGCCAAACCTGGTGATTATGATTTGATCAATAAAATCTGTAATACTTTGTGTATTAACCACCTTTAATGGGATAGATTCTACCCATTTTGTGAAATAATTTGTTGCAGTTAGAATATACTTATGTTATTTAGAAGAGTTTGGAGTTATTTCACCTATGATATCTAACCCCCATTTTTCAAATGGTTGTTGGATATTTACTGGTTGTAGCGGAAATGTTGTTTTCCTTTCTCTCCCTATTGCAGCTTGACATGCTTTACATTTTCTCGTGTATTCATGTGCATATTTAAATAGAGTTGGTCAATAGTAACCAACATGTAATATTTTATGAGTTGTGGTGTTTCCTCCGAAATGACCTCCATCTGGTCCATCATGTAATTCCTGCATTACTTTTTCAGCTTCAGTTTTCTCTAAACATCTTAATGATATAGAATCATAATTATTTATAAATAGGACATCTTTTTTTTTTTTCTAAATTACGCTATTTCTATTATAAACATAAAAGTACAAAACTGCCACGGCTCAGCTGAGGAAGCCTGAGACCGGGCTTGATGTCCACTGTCTGTCTAGCTATAGAGCTGCCCATTAACGGGAAACCAGCTCTTTTATCAGAGTTGCCACCGCCCAGGAACTGGGAAACCGGTGCAAAGTCACTTACATACGTATTGACAAAACTAAAAAGAGCCAAAAAATACATGCAGCTTTGTCTGCTGTGAGTGACCATTGAAAACAGAAATTTATCAAAAATTCTAGCACATAAATCATACTGAGAATTGGTCCTGGAGCATTTAGTCGGAGTCCGGATTCTCTTCCTCGATTCTGCAGCCATAGTGTTCTTCCGAATCCTCTTCAGCGTTCTTGTCAGCATCTTCACCTGACGGGCCAGCTTCAATCTGCAAGTGCGCCTATCCCGGATGAGCAGGGACAGAGGCAAGAGGAATTCCAAGGGGGTGCGCGCTAGGACCGGGTGCAGGGCCAGAGGGGGGCTCGAAGTGAGGCTTGGAAGGAGAGTGCACAGGGTTAAGCGGCTGAACAGGAGGGAGAGTGGTCTCTTCGCGGAGAGAAATCGTGATGAGGGCAGTAATGGAAGGCCGAACGAAGGCGCAATCGAAACCCAGCTCCGCGTGTTGCGTTGATTGCCTTAGATAATGACTGCCAGGGCGCGAAGGGGAGGCGGAAGCCTGAAGCGGGGGAGGAGACAGAGTATTCAGAGCAGGAGCACGAGGCGGGTGCGAGGGCTGAGGAGGCGCCGGGGCAACGCTCTCATGGAGACGGCTAGCAAGATCAACATAAAGGGGGATGGGATGCCTTTCAGCATGTTCCATGGAGTAGTCGACATTAGAATTGGAGGGTCGTTCACTCATGGACCTGCCTCGAGAGGCCCCTTTCCTGCAAGACATTCTTTGCCTGAGCCTGGGCATACTGAAATTCCGAGAGGAATCAGACCAGTTACCAGAAGGAGCTGCAGGAATAGAGTTAATTTGACCAACAATAACAGGAGAAGTATGAGAATTGAACAGAACAGGGCAGAAGTTACTATTCGAGAAATGATGGCCGGGAAGCGTATCCAAACAACAATGCAAAGAGCGGCTGCAACCTGTAGCTATGCGAGCCCCATCTATTGCACAGCCGCCCGGGCAATGAGAGCGCAGAGGTGACAAAGGGCAGTGAGCAGAGCCAGAGCAATCAGAAGAATGCGAGCAGTGGTGCTCCATTTGAAGTCTGGTGCGGCGAGCAGGACGGATCAAATGACGGCGAGGAGGAGTTATTATTCAGCGCTTTGGATTAATGAACTTGGCATTAATAACACCATAGGGGGCCATGTGGCCACCCCAGGTGAACCTCCTTGGTTTTTGAACCAGGCCTGGAGGCCTCTTAACCCGAGATGTCATCCGCATCCGGAATTGTCTGATCCATTCGCACCAGCTTGATGCATTCCTGAGTAGAGTTTCTGTCATTTATGATTTGGATAGAGCCGTGCTTGAGAAAGTCCGGACTATCAACTCCTAAATTGGCCATGAGATCCGCGACCCTGTTGCCATCTCTCTTGGTATGAGTAAAAGTGATAGCTTGGTTTGCTTTTACCCAATTGCTAAGAGCATCAATTCTGGAAGCTAATCTCCAACTGGTAGCTACCTTGTCTGAGCTGGTTCCATGGAGCAACTGATTTTCGATGCTGATCAGAATTTGAGAATCACCTTCCACAATTAGGGGCAGGAAGTTGTAGAGGCGAGCTAAATTGAGACCTTGCCATAGCCCTTCCAACTCAGCAGAGTTGTTTGTGTCCCAACCAATGGATCCGTAGAAGATGGCCTGGATTTCGCCTTTTCTAAATAGGACATCATCTATGAGTTGATATTGATTTTCTTTAAGTCTCAGAGCACGCTTTGTTGTATAATTGAGATATAATGGAGCATATCCATTTTTTAAGAAAAATTTCATATCAACATATTGTGACTGAGAGTCATTTAGGCTTACCTCAGACAGTTGTATTTCATTTAATTGGTCTCCTTTTTTTGGTAAATGATAGGCTCCAGTTAACATCTTGCAAATACCTTGACCTTTAACAATTTTAGTAGGATGTATCTCTACATCATATTCTTGAAGTGCAGTGACCCAATTTTCTCTCTTCTCTTCTACTTCTTGTTGGATTAATAATTGCCTTACTACTGAGTAAGGTACTATTATTTTTGTATTTATTTTTAGGAGAAAAGGTCTAAAACGTTTCAAAGCTTTGAATACAACATAAGCTTGTTTTTCCAAAGTTGAATAATTTAACTCAGCACCTTGAAGGTTAGAACTAAAAAACGAAATTGGTGCTTAAATGTTTTGATCATTTAGCTGTGTTAAAACTGTTGTGTTTAATGTATTAGAAGAAAATGTATATAATAAAAATGGCTTAAGAAAATTAGGAGTCGTTAAAGAAGGAGCTTCGATGATAGCCTTTTTAATCAATTCGAAAGAATTTCTCTCATATTTTCCCCATTTAAAAATTGAATTTTTATTAATCATTGATTGTAGGGGTAAGATGATTTGGGAGAAGTCAGGGACAAATATTTTTACAAAATTAATTTGTCCTAAAAATGATTGCATCATTTTTTTATTATGTGGTAAAGGGATGTTTTCAATTTCCTAAATTTTATCAGTCTCAATATACATTCCTTTTTTAGAGACAATGAACCTTAATAATTTACCTTCTGATAAGGTGAAATAACATTTTTTAGGATTCAAGGAAATACCGAATTTTCTACATATTTCAAAAATGTGTTTTAGGTGATTAACATGATTGTTTCTATTCTTAGAGTAAACAGTAATGTCATCTAAGTATATAACAAATGAGCTATCGATTAATCCTCTGAAAGCTATATCCATAGCATGTTGAAATGTAGCACCAGCATTAATCAACCCAAATGGCATTTTTTGGTATGCATATGTTCCCCACTTTGTCCTGAATGTTGTCTTTAATCTATTATACGGATGTACCATAATTTTAATATATCCTGAAAATCCGTCGAGAAAAGACATCAATTCAGATCCTGCAACTGACTATAATATCTGTTCCATGGTAGGCAAGGGAAAATTATCCTTTTGGCAAGCTTTATTCAAATTTCTAAAGTCTATGCAAATCCTAATGTCTCTATTCTTCTTTCTAACTGGGACCATTTTTGACACCCATTTCAAATGTCTAATAGGAAAAATAACTTTGGCTTTGAGAATTTTATTTAATTTAGATTTAATTTGACTTTCTAAATTTGGGTGGATCTTTCTAAGTTTTTGTTGAACAGGCTTATCATCTGAGGTCATAGGTATGGTATGCTGAATTATAGAAGTATCATATGTCTTGAGATCTGAATAATCTCATGCAAAGATATCTTTAGATGTTTTCAAAAACTTAATGAATGAGATCCTTTCTTCAGGTTTTAAACCAAGACCTAAGTTGATGTTTTGAGGTTTTTCTCGTGTACCAAGATTACTGAATTCAAATTTTAGAGTAGAACTCTGGGTTTTTGAATTGATGATATTTTTAAACCTATCTTTTAAATCATAGATATCTTCCATTTTGACTACAGATTTGGGAATTGGATTAGTATTTTGTTTATCTTCAGTTTGTAAGTCACGTTCATGTTCATCTATGATTTGACCTTCATTAGCTATGTCTGATGTAAGAAAGTCTACTATATCTGCATCATTGTTAAATACTCTCCAATTTGTTACATTGTCAGGAATGGAAGGCCTAAAAATTAACTCAATTGAAAATCTGTCTGGGCTAAATTCTTTAGATGGGATAAGCTTAGATGTTACATTAGCAAGTAAATCAGCACTTGCATTTTGTAATCTAGGAACTGTGGAGATATTAAATGCAAAAAAATGGGATGTAAGTCTCTGAGCTAGAGTTTGATAGTGTTTCAAATGTCCAAAAATACAATGAATTGTATTTCTGACCTGTCTAACAATTATTTCAGAATCTCCATATACCTACAAAAATTTAACATTTAAACTAATAGCTTTGTACAGACCTTGTATCAATGCTTCATATTCAACGGTATTATTTGTGCATTGGAATTTGAGTCTGCAAGCTAGCATTGTTTTCTCTCCTTGTGGATAGATTGAAACGCAACCTGCTCCTGCACCATCTTCTGCTTTTGAACCATAAAAGTATAAAGTCCAAAATAAATATTTTTTCAAAATTTTATTGCTAAGATTAACACATCTAGAAGTGTATGTTTGAGAAAAGTTCTCAATTTGAGAGATAGAAGTGTTTATTGAAAAAGGTGAAATTTGGGCATTGAATGATCCAAGAAATGGTTTAGCTAAATAATTTCCAATAATATTATTGGTGAAAGCTACAGGCTCATTTGTTTCTTCTAGTTTAGTGACTGTATGTTTCATAAATTTTTTGTGATCAACTCTGATTTGATTTGGTTTACCATTGTATGGTAACCACATGTGTGACCAATCGATAGTGAAATATCTATGTAAATTTTTAGACCAATCCTTGCTTAAAATAAGACTATAAAATTCAGGGATGTCTGTGACCAAAATATCAATTACTTGCAGTACCTTTGGATTGGATGATAATCTAATGGATACTAACAACATTTCTCCAATGACTTCTAACTTTGTTCTATCTAATTGGACTATATGTACAACAGATTTTTGAGGAGTGATATTCAATTTTGTACACACTATTCTTGGGATAATGTTTGAAGAAGCTCCTGAATCAATAAGACAATTATGAACATTTTTGTTGAAAATCTCATACGTCAAAAGTAAAGGAGGAGTGTGAGAAATAGATCTATCACCAATTAAAACCAGATCATTGGGATTTACTTTTTTTGGAGATGACGAAGGTTTTCCCATATCTTTAGAAGCTTGGGCTCTAACTGGTGGTTGTATAGGATCTATAGGGATTTCCTTGAGTTCTCTAAGTAAAATTTTCTGTTCTTGTTTAAGTTTGGTCATTTCATGTAATGAAATATTTAATTTGCTATTTTTCATATCTTCAACTATATTATATTGCACTGTATCTAAAACTATCAAAGTTTTGGAAGTTGTAATAGGATCAGATGAAATGGGATCTGTCTAGACAGTTTTAGATATTTTGACTGTTGTTTTCTCCTTTGTCGGGAGAGATTTTTGTTTCTGATTTAATATAGTTGAATCAAAAGAATATTTGCTTCTTATAGACACATGAATAGCTTCTCTTTCTTCTTTTGTGGGAAGAATTAAATCCCATAACCCATTTAGTTCAACTTCTTCCTCGGACTTTGGTTCTTGTTCATATGGTGAGGGATCTTCAGTATCTTGATCAGATTCGGCATTTGAAATAACATTTGGAGGTTGAGATGTTGAAGAAGGATTTTTCTTAAATGGGCGATATGATTTCTTAGGTACTGATGATTCATCAACTTGTTTCTTTATATCAATCATGTCATTTGACATAGTCTTTAACACTTTTTGAAGACATTCAAGATTGAGTGGATCTTTTGAGACTTTCTTTTTCGAATCTTGACTAAATGTCACTTTATTTGATTTCATGTCTTCTATCTCTCATCGTTTTTATAATGCTAAAATTATTTTCTCAACAACAAGAGCTTCTTTCATGTTTTCTAAAAGGGTATCTTTACCAGCTCTATCTACAAAAATAGCTATATTAGAAGGTAAGGAAGAAATATACCATTCTATTTGTACATCAACAATAGGCTTGGAAGCGGTTGGGATTTTGTTTAATAACTTGTTAAATTTGGAGTTGAAATCTTTGATCCTTTCACCTGAACTTGTTTTTAGATTAGAAAAGGCATTGATTAAAGATGCAACAGTTATATCATCTCCAAATTTTTAAAGAAAAACTTGTTCAAAAGTTTCCCAATCGGAAATAGATCTTGCTGGAAGTGAAAAGTACCAGGATCCCGCAGATCCTTGTAAAGTATAAGGAAACAATCTGACTACAATATCTTCATGAGAAACTGTATTAAGATTCATGGCTAACATAAAATTATTGATATGTTCTTCAGCAGGAAGACCATCATCTAGATCATATTTTGGTAGCCATTTTTCAGGATGATCTGGAAGAGGATTTGGATTTTCAATCAATACAACACCAGGATTCGTCCAAGATCGATTAGCCATAATTTGGTTTTAAGTTTGTGAAGATACAAAAGTAGATCCATAAGTAGGAGGGATGGATGTAGAACTTACAATTGGAACATTACTACTTGTGATAATACTAATTGTTTGAGTAAAGGAAATGGAAGAATAAGAAGATGTAGTTTGAGTAAGAGGATGTGAAGAAGTAACCCAAGGAAAATTTGATGTGACTTCACTCGTATCTGATTTAGATTTGGATATAGAAACCTTTTGGGGATGTGATTCTATTGGAAACTCAAAAGGAGGAATTTCAAGTCTTTCACTTTTGGATTGGGTTAATATACCAGTTTATTTAAATAAGGAAGTAATGCTTTCTTCAGAAGATTTTGGATTAATAGGCTTTTATGAAGAAATAGATATTCCTTCTAATTTCTGAATTAAAGACTGAACTTCGGGAGACTCAGGAGTGAATTCTGAAGCAGATGACTGTCGAGATATTTCAAAAGATGAGTGGAAAGTTTCTACAATTTTTGGTTTTTGAGTTGGTGATTTAGAGTTTGATTGGGAAGTTGTAGGATGCTTTTGGGGAGATCGACTCTTATGAGGGCTTCTAGTTTGAGGTTTATATTTATATGCCATTCATAGTCAGGCCCTCCTTCTAGCGCCAAAAATGTTGAGGCCTCAGAAATTTGTGGCAAAAAAAATGGGGATAACCACCCGGTCCAGACCTTAAACCAGTTCCTTTTTGGTTTGGGATAGTGGCTCCAACTGGGTGTAATGGGACCAGTTTCCCAGATTTGGGTTTTTGTATGATTGTTGGATTTCTCTCAAAATATTTGCATGAAGAATTACTAAAAACTAAAACAAATTTATTCTAGAATGAAAAACTTTGAATTAAGTCTAATCTAATCTAACCTAGGATAATATTAGTTTTATGTGATTTAGAATGATATATATTCAGTCTGTGATGATTTAGATCAATCACAAACTTAATAGAATTAATAATTTGTAAGATGATTCTTTTGAGAAATAATTAATCAAAAGAAAATGTAAAACATATTGCATATATTCTGATGATCATATATAAAAAAAATCAATTTATATCTTTATATCGTACAATAGTGCAGCTGATATTTCAAAAAAAAACAATTGATTTCATACATAATTCATGATAGCTGAATTTATCACTAATGTTTAAAACATAATTTAGCATACATGATAATAGTACTGGATGTATACTGTCTTGTTCATCTGATCAGCAATAATAGGCCACAATCAATCCTTATATCAATTATTCTTTCAGAGAATAAAAAAGTGCATCAACGGTGATCAAAAAAATTATGTATAACTGAAAAGGTCGTGTTCCATTATTTCATCAAGGCATCTACAAACTTACGATAAAGAATTCTTTGTAAATGTTCTTAATAAAATTTTGGACCCTTCTCTAAATGCATGATAAGGGTTTAAATACCACATTAACTACTTACAAAAATAGATTATACAAAATATCCTTTGAGGTGGTTTCAAACAACCTTCCTCATTCCTACTGCCTATTTTATAAAATTGAAATTATTAAAAACAAACGAACTTTTAATCATGCCCAATGATAGATTACTGTCAGCTCTACTTTTCTGCTCACAAATATTTGACATCGGCTGAACCTATGGAGGCTTCCTGAACTGCGTCTTCATTTTCCCAACAAATATGGCATCCTGTAAAAGTGGCTGCATTTTCTGTATGGAATCCAGAGAGAAACTCAATGACATTACTTGACTATGTGGTTTAACCAGTAATTGCTAGTATGATTCCCAATCAGTCTTCTTCAGTTGTGCAAGCATTTCTTCTCGGAGTTGACCTCTATTTTTCCAACTTTTTTTCTAAATTTCTGATATCAGGAATTGATTTATGATTTCCTTCTTTAATTAAACCAAAGGTATGCAACATGTGGTTAATCATTTTGACCATACTCTTTGATATACCTGATGCTCTGGCTATGGCCAACTCTGCCTATTTTACCTGTGCATCCCAGTTAGTAAAAAGGATATCTTTGAAAGTTTCTTTGACCTTGGGAGACTTGACTTTCTCCCTTCCTCTAAATCCTCCATATTTTGTAAGAACTTCTCTCAATTCTTTAATCAATGTGTTTTTGCTAGATAAGTCATTTTCATGATTTATCTTAAGAATTTCCATATCTTGCTTAAATTTTAGGATTTGATGCTCTACCTTCTGATTCAGACTTCTCCTTTCTTCATCGAGTTGTTGTTGTAGCTGCATCATCTTATCATCTTTTTCTCGAAACAAAATGGATACTTCGGCTGCCTTATCCATCGTTGCAATAGTGTATGCTCCAGAAAATTGTGATAGCTGAGTCAGATTTTCAATTGGATTTGAAGGAGTGTCTTTCCATACAACTTCCATTACTTAATTTCCTGAAGGTGTTTCAATCATTTCTCATTTTTCTTTTTTTCCTTACTATAGATTAATGGAGAGGGATGTAGAATACATCCAGTGGAGGGATATCAGTTACATTCAGAACAATCTCATCAGTTGGAAACACAGGAATCACTTCTGTATCTTGGGAGGTTATCCTAGGACTTTCAATGATTTCTTTTGCTAAAATTGTTTGTCCCTTTGGAGTGTGAAATTATGTATCTGTTTGTGAAGATGATAACTCTAGGGTATTTATCAATGTGTTGCTAACTGGAATCCATATTTTATCTAGTTCACTCTGACTTTGTGAATCTGTTTGTTTTGTCCTGATTTCTTTGCTTGCTTCAGTCGTATAACTGGTAACCAAGACATTTTGAGGGATACGCCTGAGTCTTTGTTCTATGTACTCATTGAATCTCTATATTTATTCTGCAGTTAGGTTCAATTTGAAAAAAAATTGGACTTCTTCAAAAGTCCTAACTGGTTGTAAAATATCTTCAAATATATCATTAGTGTGTATGATAGGTTTGACTTTAACTGACTGAGTAAACTTGTTAGCAATATTCTCTGGGTCGAACTAACTTGAGGGTAAAATGGGGAGCTTCAAAAGCTCAATATTCTGACATTATTTTAATGCATGATTGAAATTATTGAGGGTGAATGTACCACATTGAATTGGAAAACTTGGCCATAAGGATTTTTTACTATCCTTCAAAGATTTGGTGAGTCCATTACCAGTTTGGTAAGCAACTTCTGTTGCCATTAATTTATCAGAAACATACAAAGGAGGAATATGTGGGGGAGAGGAGCTTCCAAATACTCTAATATATGAAAATTATTCTTCAACAAAACATCTACCTATCATTTGAAGGTTTGCAAGGGCTTCCTTAGTGAACCTAGGGCTCACTCTATCAAATATAAATTGATGTAACGGTAATACAACTCCATAACATAGCCTATGAAAATTTGGTGCATAATTATGCTCCCATATCTCTTTATGACTTAAATGAATAGGGGTGGGATCCTCAGGAGTCCATTTCCAACCCATAACTGGAAAATTGGTAGAAAAACAGATAGCATCAAAAATATATACACTCATGAAAAATCAAGGGACGGGTTTGGAGGAAGAAGCTCTTGTTTGGCGATATTCATTAATCGCCTTAGCTAGATTTTCAGAAAGAATGGTTTCCCAATTCATGATATGAGAATTAACACAGGAATCAATCAAGGGAAGCCAATTTACGGAGAATTTGGTATTATCAGGATGACCATATAATCTGCATAGCATTGCGACTGCAAAATTGTAGGGATTTGCGAGTGAGGCGATAGCGTAGATACTTGATTTCTCATGTTCGAACTTGTTATCTAGTTTCCTCCAACCCTGAATTGTCTTGAAAGGGTCCTCATTGTTCTTTGCAAATTTCTCAACAAATCTATTAGCATAGATGTCCTGTGGGCCAGGTTGGTTGTACATGTTTTTCAAGTCTTCAGCTCTGAAAGAACCTAATATTTAAATCTTAGCGGTTCTTAATTGTCTATCCTTGATTGTTTAATTGTCAAGCACCCACCTATTCATGTCGGTATATGGTAAAAGAGTAGCCCTTGCCTCTATCCTATGAAGGAAGGAACATGTAATATCTTTAAACTGTAAATTTTAGGGTCTTGCATCATCAACAGTCGCTTTGACCTCCACTACTTCAGGTTCTTCATCTTCAAGAATGGTATAGATATCTTGCCACTTTGTGGCACCTCCATCAGCAAGGCAGACTGTATCTGAGACTATCGGTGACATTTCTATGTATTCCGCTTCTGTAACAGTCTATTTGTTGTGCTTTTGCATTACTTTGCAGATGGACATATCTTGAAGGGAAATCCCTATTAAAAGAGTGTAATGATCAAATGATGGAGGATATATTTGAAAATACCAATTCGAAAAGAAAATATCCGGGAGGCAGTTGTTCCCTTAATTATTCGTAACCAAACAATAACTATTTGCATTGGGATGATAAAACACACTTAATCATTTCTGACATGATTTATTTCATGTAAAACCTTTATTTAAAACCTGTCAAATCTATCGCATCGTGCCCTTTGAATCTATCTTAATGAAGCACATTACATTTTGCTTATGCGATATGCGATTTCGTGATATCATGAAATCGCAAAATCACAGTATCAGAATATCGCAAAATCAGAGTTGTCACAATATCGGAACTTTGGTAAAGTTTGCTTAAAGTTTCAAATATTTATTCGCGATGTGAGATTTATGTTGTTGCTTGTGAAACTCCGATCGATGATGGCAGAATCGGGAGTTTGCTATTTTGTTACTTATCTTTTAATGAAAAAAATTATGTGAGATGCGATTTGCGATAGCGTATTTTCAAGGATGTTTTATTAATTTATTTTTGTTTTTATGTTTTTATTAAATAAAAGCAATAATGTTTTTTGGAGTTTGATTTTTTATCTAAAATGAAAAATACATTTTTAATAAGGGTCCCTATTTCTATTTATCAAAGGTCTATATTATTTTGAAAAATAAAAATGGGGGGGAGTTGTTGCATAGCACAACACTTACATAGAGTTTGAAGGGAGCGATAGTTTAAGTGACCAAATCGCTCATGCCAAATTTTGCTCACTTCATCATTATGAGCAAAAAAAATGGAGGGAAGACATGATGACCCAAATTTATCAAACTTATACAACCTTGTGGAATCATCAGCAATGCTAGTAGCTAAAATATGTCTAGGATATTTGAGGTCCTTAATTACAACATCATGAGATGAGAATTCTACTATTTTCCCTTTACCTGAATGAGTTATCTGATAAACATAGAGAAGGTTACATGACAAGGTAGGAACACATAGTACATCATTAAACTGACCATTATCGAGATGAATGGTTCCAGATCCTACAACACTAAGAGATCTATCATCACCAACATAAATATGTTTGGTGTTACAATCATTTAAAGAAGAAAATATGGCTTTATTTTTGGCCATGTGATAAGAAGCTCTAGAATCAATGAACCACTCATGAGAATGAGAAGAGGAAGATACATTTAATGCATAACCAGATCTTGATGCTTAACAAACACAAGCAAAAAGTGTCATTCCTGAAGATGAAGGTGAAGAGTGCTCCAAATTGATGTTGTGTTTCTTCATTGCTGCTTCTAAGGCTTCCATCTTCTTAAAACATGTGGACTTTATATGGCCATCATGATTACAAAAGTTGCAATGTCTATCGGTCTTCTTCCATTTTCTTTTATTTTCCTTATCATTTTGATGAGTTGCTTTTTCAATTTGCGACTGAAATTTCTTAGGACCCTTGTTTGGTTTCGGACCATATTTTTTAAGATACGGCTTCTTGGGATTATTTTGATATGATTGTTGTTGGGCTGCTAAGGATTTCTTAGAAGCATTTCCAGGAGTGATAAGACCAAGGTGTAAGATTTTTTCTTGTTCTCTTATCAAAGAATCACAAAAGGAATCAAAAGATGGATTCTTGTAGGTGGTTCCTGAAGAAATGGTGGCTTCTCTACTGGAATGGAAGGTAGAAACAAATACAGAATATGCAGGGCCAAGCTTAGAAAGAATGCAATAGGTGAGGCTACCATCTTCCTTTTTGACCTTATAACCTTCTAAAAGAAGTCTAAGGGTCTTGAATTTGGAAAAAAAAAGTCTTCAATAGAGGAGAAATTATTAGGGTCCAAAGTAAGCAACTCATTTTCAAGCTGGTGGGCCCTGATTTGATTTTGAATGCCAAAGACAGTATTTAGCTTATCCAGGGCTTCATGAGGGGTGTCAATGCCAAGGATATGAAATCGAAGATCTTGAGCAATGGACATTCCTATCAACCCTCATGATTGATCTTGTTTATTTTCCCATTTAGCGACTTTATCATTATCAAAAGGTTTAGTTTCTAGTCCTGTGGCTATTCTATAAAGCCCTTTACTTCTAAGTATATATACCATGTGAGGTAGCCATTGGAAATAATTGGTGATGTTAAAAATAATCGGGCATGCACTTTCCATTTAAAAAAAAATGAAGCTGAGAAAAGCTGAAACTAACTGTTCCAATGGAAAGATCTCGAAAAATTAGGCTAATTCAAAAAAACGGCTCAAGAAATGGCTTCCGGATGAAGAAGTTATGCCTTTTTGAAAAAATGAGTTGAAGATGCTGAATAGTTATGGGAACGGTTTGAAATTTGATGATGAAGTGCGACTTTAAAAAAAAATCCTGCCCCTTTTAACAAAAACTTTTTACAAAAGAAGCTTGAGAAAGAGACTTGAACCCAAGACCTCTATTCTCATAAACTAACTTCTCACCAAGTGAGATAGTAAAAGGATTCTGTAATTGTTTGAAAGGAGGAAGGGTTCTTATTTTTTTTAACTCTTCGGTGTGCGGGCCTTTTCCTACAAAAAAACACAAAAAACAAAGAAAAAAAAACGAAATGCAAGCCTTACGGCATATTTTTATATTTTTCAGTTAGCCTTACCGACAACTATCTATTTTTTCACTATTTCTAATTTCCCGAGATTGCACAAAGACACGGGGAAAGAGCATACATAGCAAAGAAAATCCCTTCCTCATGTTTCTGATTTGCCGAGATTGCACACAGTGCAGAGCAAAGAGCATACTCAGAGAAGAGGGTATAGATCCGGAAAATAAATAAAACCTAGAACCGAAATAAATAGAGGGAACTGAAATAAGAAATAAGCAGAACTTTTAACAAATAAAACTGCAAAACAGATACTTTATACCTCCAGATCTAAACTGACATAGCTTGGGCAACCAGAAACCTTTTCACATGAAATGAAAGGCGTTCCTCACTATAATAGACACTCCAGACACAACAGAGTAGTTCTCCAAGCCTGAAAATGTTCAAAAATAGTAGATCTAGAAAATAGTAGTCGCCTGCAGTCAAACCAGCTTCATATTTTGATCAACAACGGATGCAACCCTCAAAATAGCTCTAATACCATGTAGGAATTTACAGGTAAGTTCTTTAGATCAATAACCAAAAGTCACCACTCAAAAAAATATCACAAATCAGTACACCAGTATAATCATGTGGTTAAAACCCTGAAGGTGAGAAACAATCCAGGACCTGAGCCAACGCGGCCACTTCAGGCATTTTATTAATATAAAAGGAAAATTTACATATTTTTCTCTCATAAACGGTTACCAAAAAAATGACCCTTCATGATCTTTAAATATAGATCATGGACCAATTGGGTGTTAAGCCATGGATCAAGTGTCATTAATACCGAGGAGAGAGATAACTATCGGATCACTACAAATCGTGACCGTAAGATTATAAATTACAAATGTACATAGTAAAGAAACACACTTTACCTAACTCTACACTAGACTAAGTTATTCTTAACTATTTCCTATGTGTCGGAATATCCTAACAATATGAAGAACACCAAGAAGCTTAAATAAATCGATTTTCCAAGTCTTGTTCCTAAGCCAAGTTTTGAGTTTTGAGGGTTTAATGGAAACTTGAAAATTAGTACATAATGTGAAGTACGAAATCCTTTTTTCTAGTGCATTTTCAGCCTTGGAAGAAGAATGTTGAGTTTCTAGAGTTTAGATTACTCCTTTACCATTAACTATCTATTTTAATTTGTTTGTGTTTGAATTTCTAAGATGCATTTTGAGGGCATGAAAAAAAGGGTTACTTTTCCTTCTCAATTAGGAAAAAAAGGTTAATTCCCTTCTCAATCAGGATAAAAAAGGTTACTTTCCCTTCTCTTTAATGCTAATTCCATGCAGTATGAATAACAAATACTTGATATGTATTTCCATGGCAATGAATGACTTGCTTCTCACTTGTAAACTACTATACTAGTACAATTCCCATAAACTTGTGGAGGAAAGGAGAATTATTGGTTAGTAAATCGTGTATGCCTCCATGAGAAGGTGAAGCAAACACGGTATGTGAAATGTATGATCTAAGGCATAATAATGTAGTTTCTACTACATGAGGTCAGGCAACATGCTCCGAACATGGTTACTATATTGGTAATAGTGTTTCTCCTTTTCAAGCAGCTTTAATTGGTGAATCCTATAAATTCCATGCATGCTTCACAGATCACAACTATTCCACTCTTGTCTTCAACTATGTCCTCCACCTTGACGAATAAATTTATCTAGTAATTTTTCTTATTCCTTTTTGTATGCATTTCAATTTTTAACTGACAATGGTAATTTGCATAGATTCTAGGTATTTCCTTCATTTTAAGAAAACTTTAAAGTGACTATTGGCACTAGAAAGCATAAAACGCAGTGATTCTTATCAACATTTTCATATCGAATGTCAAAGGGACATTAAATAAAACTCTCTATTTAATTTGATAGTAATTAGTATTTTTTTGTTTCTAGAACTTAACTTATAATTCTAGAAGCTATAAAAATGTGTGCAATTATAAAGGGTGAAGGCTTCGTGAACAAACCTATGCTTTTATGATTTCAAAAGTTGTAAATATAAACCATTACTATATATGCTATATTTTATTCAAAATGAAAATAACTTCTTTCTCTGAAATTTAATGGATACACATATGCATTGTATTCCTCCTATTTTTTTCAATTAAAGAATTTTAGTCGGTACATTGGGAGCATTGACTGTAACTGCAAATTTTTTTCTCAGGCTTTTGTTTCTTTATAGTTCTTTTATGTCATCTATCTACAATGCTTAGAAAAATGTTCAAGAACAATAAAGAGAAGTAGGAATAAATCCAAATGACAAGCTCAGGTGCAGTAAACTGAGATTCAAAACTACAAACAACCCTATTATATTAAGCCGTGAACTAAACAAAAATTTCTTTTGGGCAGTAAAATTACGTAGACAAAAGTATGAATTGGAATATGGATGTTATGAAATATTCATTTGATGTAGATGCGGCCTGAAAACTCAAAAATCACCATCTGGGTTATTATAGAGAATATTCTAATTAAGTTTAATTTGTTCAACATTTCTTAGAATGAACAAATAATTGATATGAGAAATTTATTCACACTAACCATAGAGATAGTGATGGAGGAAACAATAGCTACAACAATCTCCATTGTGGAACAAATGATGTTGGACAGAAATAAGAATGAATTTATGGTGAAATATATAACCAAATAAGAGTGCAGGCATGAACATGTTTGGAAGCAGTTTCATTTCTGGGGAGCTATATAACCAAATCAGAGTCTAGGCTTGAACTTGTTCAGAAGCAATTTCACCTACCTCCTTCTAATGGAGAAGGAGCATGCAACTTGCCACTTGCCACAAAGTTGTGGAATACATTTTTCCACGAAGTTGTGACTACATTTTATATGTAATGCGGTGGATTTGGATACGTGTTGCATTGGATATGTATTGTTTTGGAGAATGTAAAACTTTAAATGGCTTCCAAAAACTTTAAATGTTTTTCAAATAATGCTAACTACAACTTAGCATTAAACTAGCACTAAAGTGAAGTGAAATTTGAAATTATCCTAAGTTTAAAAAAATCATACAACTTTCCCACAATAAGAGGTCAAAAACTAAAACTTTGCATGAAAATTTGTTTGATCAAATATTTCTACTCAAACATTGGTTAAACTAGTGAATACATGGTTGGTCAAAGTAATTTAATGTTCGCTCAACGTAGAGTGATTTTTATAGTCCCTATGTGCCAAAGGTAGGGACTAATAATGGAGGGATACAAAGAAATATATATTTTTTTCTTTTGTTGACAAAGGATTCATGCAATAGATAAAAATAAAGGTGAATAAACCAGTAATTAGTGGCATATTCCTTGCCATTTATTACTAGTGACCTAGTGCACTTTTAGGGAAGTGTCCCATATTCTAAACTTTAGATGAACACCCTATCCCATGCATATGACTTCTATACAACCTAAAGGGCCACCAATATCCACGTACAACCTATATATGTTGTTAATTAACTATTGGAGGTGCACACAACCATAGGTGTTGGACATGGGATCCCCTTGAAGAAAGCAACATAGAAAGACTCCGCAGATCAAGGAGTAGAGCACGCAGTGCAGTGTCTATTTTGAGTCATATGATATTTGGGGTGGGTAAAAGTCCCTTATTATGTAATGGGATGGGATTATTTTGTGAACATTGGACTCCGCCCATTGTTTTGGACCATGATATTGTAAATGAAAAATCTATATAAGGATTCTAGATAGAAGTCATAGGCAGGGAAAGAAGCTTAAACGATAGATATAATGAGATTCATTTGGATGTAAGATTTTTTTGAGTCAAAATTTGTGTTTTTTGTTAGAGGAAAGGCTCCTGTAGCTGTGTGGGAAGAGACCCTAGGAAGTCTGCAGTTGTGTGCACAAACCTTTGCAGCTATGTGCACGGGTTGGAACTGAATGTATGAGAAGGATGTAGCTATTAATGAAAGAACTGTTGGATATATTTGAATTTTACTGATGTGTTTTATTTTACTCACTGTCTATGAATATCTATGTTGAATAAGGGTTTTTATCTGTACTTAAATAGCGCAGTATGGTTTATGATTGTTTACTTTGTTTAATGCATGAATAAGTAAGATCACGCGGTCTGTTAGTGAGTTCCACATATGTGTTTAACATTTCTTGTATTATTTATATATCCAACCTGTGAATCTTTGTTAAGAAGTAAAAGCCATAAAGCCACAATTCTTTATCCCTCTCAATGCATAAACCTGGTTCTATCATCCCCCTATATTGCCTCAGGTGAGACTTCGATCTATGCAAGCATGTTGTTGCTGAAAGGGTCGATAATAGTGGGTTTTTTTGGACTACGCAGTCACTTTGAACTTGGGTCTAGGCCCCATCAAGCCAAAAAATGGTTCCATTGTTGGGATCTAACTAAGGGATAGTTAGGTGTGGAATCCATCTAAGCAAGAGACTGAAGATTGGGTAAGTCTGAAAGAATGTGATTTCGTTGTGCAAGAAAATAGAAATCCGTGTATCTCTATTGAAAATTGGTTACAGAAGTATATCTATATAGATCAGTATGAGATTTTTTTCACATCGTTTGCTAGTGATATGTACGAGTGGATATCAAGACTAGCTGCACAGAAGGGTCAGTTCAATAATAAACTAACTGCGTGGACCCCATAAATGATGGAGAAGTTGAAAAATATTAATAATGAGATCATGAGGGTTGTTGATTATTGGATAGACAGTATCCTTGGAAATTTTATCACCGAGTTCGCGGTCGATAATTCAATGTATTATAGCGAAGCAGAGCGCAATTTCTTCAAAGTCCCTAGAGGTAAGTACTTGAATTCACTGAAGTTCTGGATTTAAATGCTATTGTGTGAAAAGGGTATACTACATATGTGCTCGGATTGATGTTTGAAGAAAGAGAACCCAGTGCTACGCAAAGCGGAAAAATGTTTAGGTCCAGTTGGGGAATGTACATTGAAAAGGAATATAGTTTGCTATTTGGGTGTGGAGAAATAGAAAGCAACCCCGCTATCCTGAGAAGTCTAAGATATGAAATTCAGCAAAGAACTACGAATATTTCCCAACCTTCCACCCCCATCATCACTCCATCCCATTATGTTCCTCCACCTACACCTCCCCCATTCACCATGGTCAAACCCCCGAAGATGCCTGTGTTTAAGGGATCAGATGCTCTAGAACATTTTTGGTTTGTTGCAGAAGAGATATGGAGTTCGCAGAATATTACAGATGAAAATATGAAGATAGAGCATTGTCCCGGTACATGAAATATGTTACGACGAATGCAAATGCTTTTTTTTCTGAGACAAAGACTGTGTTGAACGTTGAATTCAAGAAACCAAAGTCGCAGTACCAGTGTATATCACAAAGATCAAATAAATTAAGAATCTGGCTCTTGAGACCGTATGGGAGGTAGATCATAGGTTTAAGACACCATTGAGCTATATTAGTTTCAAGATATCGGAGGAAAATAATAGATAATGTTTCATTGCTGCATTGTTTCCTCATCTCAGATTTTCACTGTCACAACAGAAGATTACTACTCGGGCTGAAGCACTGGAGATCACAATGAAGCTTGAAGCTTTTCCAATAGTTGATACAAGCATAATAGTGCAACAGATTGAGACTCAGCTAGCGAGCTTGCATATGGAGCTCGAAGATCTAAATAAGGGAAAGTCGGTTTGATATAATATATGGTCATAAGTCTAGTGTATCAAGTGAAAAGCAAAGGGCCACTATAAAGAGCAATGCCATGTTTATAGAGAGTATTTGGGCATTGGGATGTCAAGTCCATTAAAACCCGGATTGAATGTTGGGCCAAGAGTAGGGCCCCATGTATGGTGTAGCTCATGTGAAGTTGTAGGCCAACATTCTACATATTATTTTCACCTACTGCAAAATTTAGTAAGATTGTCGAAAAATTTGTTCTCTAATTTCTATAGTTCGGTGGGACATGATGAGAAACATTGTAAGAGCTATGATCCAATGATGCAAAATAATCCTAGTGCATATCAAATGCAGGTAGAAGGGTACAAAGCTTCGGGTTCGGTGACTGCATGAGGAGGTTTCTTAGGCCGATGGCATGGTTGGGGAGGACGCATTGGCCATGGATGAGGTTAGATGATATGTTACAACTGCGGACATGTTGGACATTTTTCTAGGGATTTTTTAGAATCCTCCTGTTGCTTCTTGTAAGTATTTTCAACAATTTGGTCATGAAATCAAAGAATTTCCCATTTTTTTAGCTAAATCGTAGGAGAAGCGCAACTAGTAGCTAGTTGAGAATATACAAATGATGAGGGCTGAACAATAACAAGAAGATTTAAGAGTTAACATAGTAACACATATTGGTGTGAATATTGGAGGAAATCATGCGGAATAAAAAAGGATTGTGACAGAGACATGGGTAAGCAAAGTTGAAGATAAGAATGTTGGATTTAATGTACAGCTTGAGAAAGAGGCATTCATGGAAGCAAGAAAGACATTTATGACTCCTAAATATTTTCCACCTACCACGTAGAGATAGCTATTTCCATTGGAAAATAAGCCTGAGGAGAATGTCGAAGTAAAGTAATTTGATCAGTCTATCTTGGCATCCTTCTTAAAAATGTGTGTGAAATTTATGAGGGACCATAAGAGTGTAGAAGGGTTGCAGGAGCTGATATATAACTATGCTGGCAAGGAAAAGTTGCAACTAGAACAACATGTAGTAAATAAAATGTACAAGAGCAAGAAGATAATTGGTCAGGAGATGCAACTGACTACGCAGATTAGAGACTATGATATGGATCAATTCATTCTATGTCTAGGATCAGATGCCAACGTACTACTAAAGAAGACATGGGAACGAATGGGAAGGCCTAAGCTGCAATGGTCACCAATTCAGTTGAGGATGGAAAATCAATAGAAGATCATTCCTCTAGGGTGATTGCAAGGGATTAGTGTAGATATTGATGGATTTGGCGTGTTTTTCAAATTTGAAGTTATTGAGATCATTGATGATAGTAATATGTATCCTGCATTGTTGGGATTTTAATGGTATTACAACATGGATGCTATAATCAACCTGAAGAAGATGCAGACGATCTCTGAAAAGAATGGTACCCGAGTTGTTGTGACATTAGATCCTTCTGAAGGTGTGCACTATACAGAGCATGTCCAGCATGAGTATGGGGATACAAAGATTGGTCAGATATATAAGCTTACTATGCATGATGAACATTGGATTAATCCCACCACGAATGGAAGAATATGTTGGGAGGATGATAGTTCATATGTTTTAGATTCTGATGAAGACCTGGAGCATTGGCATGATCGTTTGCATGAAGTAACCACTAAGTGTTGTAATAGGGTTACCAAATCTCTACGTTGTGTCAGATCGAAAGCACGTGACTTACATTTTTATAATGGCATGGGGAATTTTTTCTTGTTTCTATAATAATTTGAGCAAAATGTGTCGGAATAATAGAGGTATGAAGCATTAGAATTCGCATTGAGGTCTACTCCATCCTAACGGTGGGGTGCACATAGGGAAATTTTAGGAGGATAAGAGGAGTTTTTCAAGTTTATAAGGCCAAGGTTTGGTCAGGTTGATATGAGGATCGTGGAGAAGTATGATGGTCAGAAGGTTCCTCGCAAGAATTTGGATCATTGGGTTGAATATTGGCGCATCGAACCTCAACCAGAATGGGTGCATATGTTCTTTCATTCCTAGGAGACAATACCTCAACAATGGTATCTCGAAATAGAGTTGTGCCATAACACTACAGATTGGGATGAGATTATAGAAGGGTTCTTATTAACACATAGCTTTGATGATGGTTGGGAGTGAATTAATGAGTCTCTCCAAGAAGTAAAGGTGGAATTATTTCACATTACTAAGGAGCCAAGGACGTTGGTACAACTTAATTGGTATGCGTAGTTGGAACAAACCCATGAATGTTACAATTTGACCGCAGAGGAAGGTAAGGAGGATTCGCGTGACATTAATATTCCTGAGTCTGAAGGACAGCGCAAGGTTGCAGGGCCCAAGATAGCAATTTTAGATGTAGCACAACCTGTCAAGATTCAAAATTCAACATAGGCTCAGAGGCGGAGCCCAAATTTTCCAAGATAGGGGACTATTGGGATGATGACACAATTAGCAAGGTCATTGAGCTACTACATGAATACCTAGACGTGTTCCCTACAAAATTATAGGAATTAAAAGGAATTTTGGGTGATCTTGGAGTGATGCACATCAATTTGAAGCCTTATGTGAATCTAGTCAAGAAGCACCCATATCGGTTGAACCTAAAGTACAAGGAAAAAGTGAGGGAAGAACTTGACAAGATGCTTGACGTTGACATCATTGAACTAGTCGAGGATTTTGAGTGGGTTATCCCTATGGTGGTACAAGAAAATAATATTAAGGGTGAGATATGGATTTGTGTTGATCTCTGCAAGTTGAACAATGCATGTATCCACGATCCATTTTTGACACCATTCTGTAATATCCCTTTTTAGGATTGCTCAGCAAGGCATACCTGAAAAACACATTTTTTAGGAATGGATGCTATGAGACTTGAACCCAGCACTTGGATCCCTTATAATAGAGCATCTAAGTCTGAAATCCAATAGGAGGCTCTAAATAAATCCTCTTATATTGTTTAAACAAGTCTCCCACCTCTAAGGCTCTCTAGAAAATGCCCGGTAAAGGGGGCTGCAACAACACTTTACACAAGCAAGGAAATGATAGTGTAATTCTTAGTGAGACATGTCATATGAATATTTAATCAGCCATTATATGTATGTACAGCAGAAAATGTAGACAAATTCTTGAGGAATCTATTACTCGAATCAAGCAAAGAGACTCAAGAAGACATATTCATGAGAATAGAGAAACATTGCTTTACATAGTTTATTCCAGGCTAAGACTGCGCATTTTATAGGGGATAATGCAGTAGTAAATACATAAATATACATATGCAGCAATTTAAGCTCAAATAAATATGGGGGAGAAAGCTCTCAATCCCTGAAAATATGATACATCAATCCCTTAAGAGGATTGGCTGGAAACTAGACAAAATGGCACTCCTGCAGAAATGCCAGATTTGTTGAGCACCAGCAACTCAAGAACTGGAAATATAAGGAGATTTTTGTAGATGATGAACCATCTGAAATAAAATCCTTCAATTTACCTTCCAAATTATAGGCTGATCCTATCATTGAAGATCTCACTTCCTGATAAAATACTGCAACCCTCACTGCAAATGATCTCTAGGAATTGCGCAGTAAAGGAAGAGGGATGCTCTTCTGCTGATGGAAAATGGTTGGCCTGATGCCAATGATGATGGTAATTAGCTCATAAACTCCCTCACTGATATCCCAAAGGAATGGAGACTCCCTCCTCTGAAATACAATGCCGGAAGTGGTGTTGAGGAACCTTCACCTGCAACACCCAACAACACAACTCAACCACCAATGGAGACTGCGTTGGAGCTGAATGGAATGATTTGGCCACAAGCCAGAATATGGGGAATATGAAGAAAAAGCTCTTACAAGAGCTACTCTATGGAAGAGATGGGATTCCTGCCCAGGAACACCCAATTCCAGCAGCACTGCATCTCAGCTAAACAGCTGGAGAATGCACTTGTCAGAGAAGACAAGTAAAATGATAATAAAAAACATGAATAGCTAGGGCTGCCTCATTATCCTTTTAAACAAATGAAGGGTTCCTTGCCATGGGCCCCACACCTTAGGTTTTCCTCCCCCAAGTGATCTTTTCCTCATGCAAACTATGCTACCCCACCAAGTGATCCTTATCTCTCATAATTGCGCAGTTGACTTGGCTTCCTTTAGATTTATCCATCTACAATTTATCTCATTTCACACATGGGGTGTGAAATATAGTTCTTTCTTAATCCCTTTTCACATTGTAAGGGATTTTTATTCAGATTTTATTATCAATGGTTTTTCTTACCCATTTATTCTCCTCCTAGTGCAAAACAAAAGTTTTTAATATTCCATGAAATTTTGGAATATTACAGTCCTCCCCTCCCAAATGTTGCTTGTCCTCAAGAAACTGCAAGGATAGAATTGTAGGATTTCCTCATCCGCCAACTGTAGCATCTACTTATGATGAAATCCTAATGAAGAATGAGATGTTTTATCAACAAGAGTCTCCATACTGCTCCTCCCAAGCATGTAAACTAGCCAGAGTGGCTATCATCATGAACATGGAATGTACTCAAGAAGGCACAAGGTTCTATCCAGAGGTTCCCTTGAGGCATGGTGTCAAGATATATTGGGAAAATATTCCCCTCATGTGGATCCTCCACCCCCAAGCAATCATCCATAAGAATATATTCACCTCTAGATAAGGCAACTGCTGAAAATCCTCTTCCACCTTGAGCTCCAACAAAGAAGGTGGGCTAAAAATCTGCAAGTGGTAAGCATCATAGCCTACCCCACATTGTTAACCTCTCCACTTATGACAAATGTAGAGTGAAGGCTGATCTTGGGCTACAAAAATGTGGCTTTCCAATGTCAAGATGAAGTCTAGGTCTCCAAAGGTCCTTCCTCATACATTGTGAATCAAGCCGGCGCAATGCCTCTCATATGTGATGGACAGGAGGTCATCATCATATGGCACCCTATCAATCATGTGGCTCACCTCAAGGAAGGAAAAATGTTGAACTATGGTGGCCACATCATCTCCCATGCTCTCATTAGAGCATGTCGTGCAAAAAGTATGGGGATCTTCTCCCCCAAAGGACACATTCAACCCATGTGCCTCTCTCCTAATCATGCTCCTAACAATAATATAATAAATAGCAGCATAAGGAGCCAAAATGAAAGTCATGCTGGCTACCATATGTAGCAAGTGAGTAGGACAATGATCCCTCATATGCAACCAACGCAGTTTGAGCATAAACTTCAATAGAGAATTACAAAAGATGTGGTTCTTCAACCATCGGTTTTCTGCTACATCCTCCTCATGTATTTGGAGAAAATGAGTGATGTATGATGCATGGTGATAATTTCCTCCAAAATAAAAATCTTCCCCAAGTCCACCAAGGGATAGGTCATCAACATTTCCCATGGCCTCAAGTAGACCATGCAGCCTCAAAGTAAGAGTGCTCCACCTTGGAGCAACATCCTGCACATATATGGTTAAGGAATCAATAGATAAATCACATAAATGAACAATGTCCTTACCATGATTTCTGATCATGCAAAGGGGACAACTCATAGGTGATTCTCTCCTTCTCCTCCAAGTGAAAACACATGATTGTACCAACCCCTTCAAAGAGTGGAGTGCATATATTTCTCCCCTGCCAAATGTACAAGTGGCAAAGTTGTTTCCCTTCCCTTGCTTCTCTTGCCATAGCGCAAAAACTGTAAGGAGACTGGGTAATAATGATAGTGAGAGAATTCTTCTCTCCTCTTTGTTTTTACCCAAGGCTCCCAACGCTGTGATAAGCTGCCCCAAGGTCTCCTCACTGCTGAAATTAAAGATTGAGACCTTATTGATTGAAGCATCTATCCTCTTCATCTGAACCAGTGGTCTCCTTAGTGTAATGTCTCCACTTAATGAGACATTCTCATTTGAAGATGACTTCATATATAGTTGAGCAATTATGTCCGTGCCTTCACTGTGAAATCCAATCACCTTACTAGGTGCATTAACCTCTGAAAATGTACAGGAATGTGCCCTCCTCAACACATGATGCTGGCTCTCTTTTCTATCTTCTTCCTGAGTCTTCCTGGTTCCACACATCTTCCTCCATGGCACATATGGATCATGAAGTGTGCCCTGATCTCCATGCATGAGATCCTGGGGACCTTCTTATAAAGATACAAGAATCCCTTTATTTGGAGCAAAAGTTCCTTCTTCCTTTGCATGAGGCACTAGATGATCTCTAGACTTAGCAGTGTTGTTGCCCTTTGTTTCTACAATAAACTTGGGCAATACCCCAATGATTTGATCCACCTTTAAAAAAGAGACCCCTTTGTTCTGTGGCTCAAAGGTGTGGGATGAATTTTTTGCCCCCAACAAGGCATGATGCAAGTTTTCAGCTCCTCCAAGGGTTTCCTGAGGTGGTACTACATTTCTATGCAGGGTTTTTGTTTGAGTCTCTTGGTCTGACTTCATCACATAAGTCTCAAGAGTGTTCTGGGAAAATATTTTCACCAATGACTTAGTGAAATTTACATAAGATGAATATTAACATTTTCAAAAGAAATGGACTCAATTTTCCACCATGCATGGGCCTTACCTCTCAAATGCAGCACTACAACCTTGATGGTTTCTTCTTCTGAAATGTGGTGCTGCTGTTGGAAGGTGTTTAGCTCCTCTGCCCAATCTTTGGCTGAACATGAAGATGAACCTCCAAAATTAGACAGATGAAATCTATCTTGCTTCTCCTTTCCCTTCACCTTAATCTTGCAAAACTCAGAAAAAGTGAGTTGATTTCTGAATTTCTGAGTGTGAGACTAATACTCCTTCAGGAAATCTCTAAGGGTTTCATCCTTAGTCACCTTTCCTCCTTCTTCCATCTACCCCATGGGAATTCTAGACCTTTGACTGTGCTGCTCATCATGGTGTGTGGCTGCATGTTTACCTTCACCATGTGAAAATCTAGGGCTTCCTCCGTTTTCAAACTTTCTTTGAGATTCTCCATCAATCTCCCTCTTAATCTTTCTAAAATCTTCATGGATGTTTTTCACAGATTTTGAAAGAATATTTGTGAGTCTATCCTTCTTCTTCCTTCCAAGAGATGAATTCTCTCTCCTGATCAACTTTTTGCTTCCTTCTAGTTGAGAATAAGAAGTGCAGGGGCCTTCTTTTTCTTTTTGCTCTTCCTCCTTGGGGAGGCTCTTCTCTATTCTAAAAATAGATGAGATAAAGCTCATCTTCTTCATCATCTTCTCCTGATATCAAACTCACAAGCTGTGCCAAGTTCGATGCTCTGATACCACTGTAATATCCCTTTTTAGGATTGCTCAGCAAGGCATGCCTAAAAAATGAATTTTTCAGGAATGGCTGCTATGAGACTTGAACCCAGCACTTGGATCCCTTAGAATAGAGCATCTAAGTCTGAAATCCAAGAGGATTCTCCAAAGATATCCTCTTATATTTTTTAAACAAGTCTCCCACCTCTAATGCTCTCCAGAAAATGCCCGGTAAAGGGGGCTGGAGCAACACTTTACACAAGCAAAGAAATGACAGTGTAATTCTTAGTTAGCCATGTCATATAAATATTTAATAAGAAATTATATGTATGTACATCAGAAAATGTAGACAAATTCTTGAGGAATCTATTACTTGAATCAAGCAAAGAGACTCAAGAAGACATATTCATGAGAATAGAGAAACACTGCTTTACATAGTTTATTCCAGGCTAAGACTACGCAGTTTATAGGGGATACTACAACAGAAAATACATAAATATAAATATGCAGCAATTTAAGCTCAAATAAATATGGGGGAGCAAGCTCTCAATCCTTGAAAAGATGATACATCAATCCCTTAAGAGGATTGGCTGGAAACTAGACAAAATGGCACTCCTGCAGAAATGCCGGAGTTGCTAGACAGCAGTAACTCAAGAAATGGAAATAGAAGGAGCTTGCTATAGATGATGAACCCTCTGAAATAAACTCCTTCAATTAACCTTCCAAATGATAGGCTGATCCTATCATTGAAGATCTCACCTCCCGATAAAATATTGCAACCCTCACTGCAAATGCTCTCTAGGAATTGCGCAGTCAAGGAAGAGGGATGCTCTTCTGCTGATGGAAAATGGTTGGAATGATGCCAATGATGATGGGAATTAGCTCATAAACTACATCACTAATCTCCCAAAGGAATGGAGACTCCCTCCTTTGAAATACAATGCTGGAAGTGGTGTTGAGGAACCCTCCCCTGCAACACCTAGCAACACAACTCAACCACCAATGGAGACTGCGTTGGAGTTGAATGGAATGCTTTGGCCACAAGAATTTCTACTCTCTGTTCGGAGGACCAATTTCAACTGGAAAAATCCTTCGAGACCCAGCACTGGATATTTATCAAGCTAAGGAATTACACAAGTAATTTAACCTTTTCCCTTTTCAATCTTTATGTCCCGGTGCTCTATTCTGAAAAGAGAGAATGTTGGAAATCTCTTTCTACCTTTTAGATCTCCACTCTCCCAAGAATATCATTTCAGCTGAAGATTTAAATATTATTCTGGATATGAAAGAAAATATAGGAGGCAGTTGTAGCAGGGACCAAATTCTCCCGCAGCTGAATACCTTGTTCAACAATGGGATCTGATGGACTTAAAATCCATGAGAGGATTCTATACTTGGCCCAATAATAGAGTAGGTGAAGAGCATATTTCTACACATTTGGACAAGTTTCTTGTCTAGAGTTCGTTGCTGCTAGAAAAGAGGTTCATCTCCTCCAAAATCCTCCCTAAATTGATCTCGGATCAAAATCGTATTATACTCCTCCTGGAAGAGGAAGAAACTTGGGCCCAATTCCATTCCGGTTCAATCCTCTTTGGATTGAAAAAGAAGGGTTATTTGATATTGTCCGCTTGTCTTGGTCCAAACCTGTCACAGGATCCCAAAGTTATGTGTGGGAGCAGAAACTTAAGGCCACAAAGCATGTTTTGAAAGAATGGATCAGAAGGCCCAATAAAATCCCAATCAATCAGAGAAAATAAGCATTCCAGCTGCTAGAGGACCTGCAAATGGAATTGGAAAGAAAATACATCACCTCTGCAGAGCTTGAGAAGGAACAGATCGCCAAAAGCAACTCCTATCGTTCTTTCTGAATTGAAGAGTAATACTGGAAAATTAAGTCACGCAGACTTTGGCTTAACGCAAGAGATCAAAATACTTCTTTATTCCACTGCCAATTTAGAGCTCGTCTATCCTGCAACCACATCTCAGAAATAACATCTACTGAAGGGTTGGTTTGCAAAGGTTGCGATCAAATGAAAGTGGTTGATGAGTCTCATTTCCAGAACCTCTATAGTAAAGGGAGTGTTGGCAGCGAAGAGGACAAAATTGATTTCCTCTTTTTTTAGCAGAGACGACAACTCTGTCCTTATGAAGCCTTTTACTGATGATGAAATCTACAAATTCATCTCATCAATGGAACCCGACAAGGCCCCTGGCCTGACAGATTGTCAATCCACTTCTACAGAATATGTTGGGACATTATCAAAGTTGATTTGCTGAGAATGATAAAAGGCTTCCTGAAAAAAGATAAGATGGGGGGAGTCATTAACTCTGCGTTCTTAGATTTAATCTCGAAATAGGTGAATCATGGATCCTTTGGAAGATCCAGGCCCATATCCCTCTGCAATGCTTCATATAAAATTATTTTTAAGCTCCTAGCCAACATAATCAAACCACTGCTTGGGAACCTCATCTCCACCTCTCAAGGAGGGTTTGTCAAAGGCAGACAAATCTTAGACAATGTCATTCAGGTGCAAGAAGCTATGCACTCCAGCCACCAACGGAAGGAGAAAGGGATTCTGATCAAGCTTGATATGGAAAATTCCTTTGACAGGGTCAACCTATCCTTCCTCTACAGATTCCTTCTCTCCTTTTTTTTCTCCCGTGAGTTTTTCAATCTGATCAAAGCCTGCACAGACAAGCCATGGATAGCACTGCTCATCAATGGAAGACCTGCATCTTATTTTCAAGCCTTGAGGGGATTAAGGCAAGACTTCCCTCTCTCCTCATTCCTGTATATTCTCATGGTAGACACACTCAGCATGAAACTAACAGTCGAAAAGTTTGCAGGGGTTTTTCTTGGCATAATAATTTTGAATGGATTGGAGCCCATAAACCACACCCTCTTCACTTATTACTCCCTCCTGATAGGTGGTGTAAGCATCAGGATCACAAACGCCTTAAAAAATATCCTCCATAGATATTATAATGTCTTTGACACCCTCATCAATGGCATCAAGAGCATTTTGTATGGGCGAAATGTCGAGCAGCATGACATCCACTGAATTTTTCAACACATGGGCTTCAATAGCTATGCACACTGGGATAAAATCAAATATATGTAGCTTCCATCAACACTTGGAGCAAACAAGAGCTCACTATGGGTAAACATTATCAGAAAAATAAATTCAAAAATCATTTCCTATGGAGGCCAATGGCTCACCAATGGTGGAAAAATAATTCTCATAAAATCAGTGCTATCTGTCTTACCTATTTACCAAGCCTCCTTTCTGTTGGCTCCAAATTCCATTGCAGAGCAGATCTCCAAGCTAATGCAAGATTTCCTTTGGTGAGGAGGTAAAGGAAACCAGAGGAATTTTCACTTAGTTAATTGGGAATTGGTGAAATGCCCAATCTTGGAAGGTGGTCTACAGATCAGAAAGCCCTCCCACGCTAATATTTCATTGGGCTATAAGATCCTTTGGAAAATATATCTAGACCCAAATCACCCAGTCAGTCAGATACTTAGGAAAAATTATGTCAAAGGCATCCCCCTAAGACATATGCATACTGACAACACACTGAAAGGCTCGCTGATTTGGAACCTATGCCACAGAGGCATCGATTTTTTCCATAATCACCTCTACCACATACCTTGAAACGGTAAGAAAATAATGTTGTGGAAATACAACATCATGTGTCATTCGCCTCTTGCCAATTATGAATATCTTAAAGAGATCCGCGAATGGTTGTCTTAGCATGGAATTCACAGACTTGAAGACATCTTCACCTAGGATGAGACTGGAAACTGGCATTCTTGGGCCTTTCCCATAATTCTGGAGCATCTGCAATTGCAAAAATATTTACTCATATTGGAGTTAATAGAATCTGCACTATTTCATAAGAATGCTTCATATTCTTGGGGCTGGGGTAACTTAGGAACCTACATTTTTGCACAAGGTTTTTTGCTTCTTCAAACTTAGAGAGAGATGAATCAACTTACAAATTTTTGGAAACAGGTGTGGGACTCCTTTAGCCTCCCAAAAATCAATTTTTACTTCTGGAAGTATCACAGGTCCTCACAGATGTGCGCTCTGTAGGAATGCCCTCGAAACTACAGATCACCTCTTTTTGGACTACTCCTTCACTAAATATGTGTGGAATTTTATCCTTCAAGGCCTCAATGTCTCAGTTCCAATCCAAATATTTGTGGTTGATTTATTTTCCACTAGGAAGGAGCAATATCCACATGCTATTTTCAGCAAGTCACTTTGGTATTGTGTTTGGCATTCCATCCCCAAATACGCCTATTGGAAAATCTGGCTTGCAAGAAATAAGTAGATTTTAAATAATACTTATTGGTCCCCTTCAACGGTGTTAGCCAAAGCCAAATCTATCCTCCTTGAAACTATGACTCATCAATCCCATAAACCCGAAAGCTCTCTCCTGCCTGAAGAAAAAAAATGGATGGGAACATTTGTTTATTGAGATAGAAAACAAATCTCTGTTAGTCCCTTCACCAATGCAGGATGGCTCTTAAAGGACTTGGATGAAATATTTCAAGTATGGTGGAGAAAGAAGGGTAAAGCAATGATATTTTTCGACAGAGCCCCCAAAGGAAATCCTAGGAAAATGGGTGTTGGTTGTGTTCTCTACTCCTCGGATGGCATAAGAAGAGATAGTTTCAACTGGGGCCTTCGATAGTGAACAAATAACCAGGCAGAAAATATTGGTTGGTTAAAATCCTGCCAAATTTCTCGTGAGAAAGGCATTAGAGAATTTCAAGCCTTTGGTGTCTCAGAAATCTTGATTAAGAAGCTAAACTCGGAAGATTAGTTCAACAATTCAGTCCTAAATAAGATCCTTCAAAGGTTGAAGTTCATGCTGCTTGAATTTTCTTCTTACAAATTCTTCCACATCCTTAGAGGCTCGAACAATGAAGCTGATATCAATGCAAATGAAGGATGCCTTCTCTCACAAGGTGATCTTAGAATAAATGATGAAAACCCTTTTCAAATCTACATTATATGAAATGTTGTCTATCATGTAACAGGAAGCTGGCTTGTTGCCTTGTAATGATGGTTGATTTGGCCCAGGCCCAACCAAATATTACCAATAAATAAAATATAACCGTTTCAGTTTAAAAAAAAATATTAGTGTTCTCTTTAAATTAATCTAGTTTCATTTTATTGTTTTAATTAATTAGAATAAAATTTGTTCTAACATGTTCTATAACTTATTTTATTAAATTGTTTAATGAAATTTTCTAATTATTGTTGTGTACTATATATTTTGTATACATTGGCACATTCCATGGGGATATGCATCCTCCCCCATTGGATGGAGCATATGAGAAGATGGGAGAGGCCTAAGAAGGTGAGGCACATCCTTAGGGGGGCGTGGACGTCCAGGCCCGTAGGGTTGGTCTGAGATTTTAGATGGACTATTGCGACATATTTTCCATATTTTTGGTTGAGGAGGGAGTCCTCCCTGCAAGGGCTCAAGACATCGGCTAAGATCCTAGGGTCATAGATCTCTATAGGGACTGTCTGTGTTGTCTCTTATGCATCATATTTTTGGAGCTAGTAGGTTATTGACAATGATTATGGATGCAAGGCATGCAGCGGAAGATATGTTAGATCATGATGATGAGGGTGGTGATCATGATCATGATGGAGAGAGTGGTGATCATGATTCTTCTGGTAGTATTACCCCATCAGATCATGGTCATGGTTTCGGTGATCCTTCTGGTAGTACACCTCCTCCTCATTTCCCTGATGATCAAATGTTAGAGCTAGAGGATGTGCCTTATGTTTCTCTTGACAAAGCATACTAGCCACCTCCTCCTCCACCTCGTAGTTCAACAGACATTGAGGCAGCAGTTGACCATCCATCGTATTAAGTTGTTGACCAACCACCTCCTCTTGATCCACCTCAGAGTTCGATAGACGTTAAGGCAGTAGTTAACCATCCATTATCTTCTGCTACAGACGAGGATGTCACTACTATGTATGTTGTATCACATATTTGATTAAAATATTTGACATGTTTGTATATATATATATATATATATATATATATAGGGTGCATTTTTTTGTTCATATTTATGTACTTAATTTACATGTTGGCGTTGTTGTGTGTATTGTTAGGTCATGTTAGATATGTTCATTTAATGTGTTTGTAGATAAATTTGTATGTAATAATAATTATTTGATATGATATGTATATTAATTGAGGATGTGTGTGGTGATGATGTTAGATTACACTGTTTTTGTTTTATTAGATGTGATCACGATATATTATTAGATTTGTGTGCTAGCTAATGATGTTTATATGTGCTAGAGGTACATATAATTAGATAATTGTAGTGAAATTGAATGTGCATATTAGATGATGTTTATGTTTGTTAGATGGTTATAATCATGATGTTTATTTTTATGAAATAATGTTTATTATAGATTATGTATTAGTGAACTTATATCAAACTTGTATATATGAAATTGTATGCAAAATGACTTACTTTAAAAAAATAAAATGCAAAGATATTTTTATAAATTACAAATTTTAGTATAGTTGAAACTATGATTGTAAAATTATGATAAATATTTTCTATTTCTTAGTTCATTCATATTCATTCTAACTTAGTAAAATATCTCAATACTCACAAGAAAAATATAATTAAAGGTAAAATAATTTAGTTAGTTCTTAATAAGACAAAAATGTGTAACTCATTCAATTTTTAATATAAATATTATTAATAATAAACTATTCAAAAATGAAATTTAATCAATTCAATATTGGTTTATAAAATTAAATCTATTGTTAAATTTAAAAAACTTAAGTCAATTTTTTATAATTAATTTAGATTTAGTATAACTTAAACAATTATATTTTTAGAAAATTTAATTTATTACTGAAGTTATGATATTTTCAAGCAATTTAAATTTAACATTTATAGCAACTCTTACCAATTTGAATTAGAAATTTCTCTCTCTAAATATGAGGATCAAGAAATGTAAAATAAACGCTTGTGAAGTTACTTGTAGTTGGGGATTTTCTCTATTGGAAGTCCTCCCTTAAAGAGGCAAGTGAACTTTTTTCTAGTAATAAAGATATAATATTTTGGTGTTATTTTAGTTCTTTATTTTCTATAATACTGGATTAAATTTAACTCTTTTCAATAATAAACATGAGTTAAATAATACAAAAATGATACTATATTATAAATACACTTTTGACAAATAATATAGTTGATTATTTCTTAATGAACAACTCAAAAATATTATTTTTTCCACATAATTATCATGAGATAGTCACTAAAATTCATGTTTTCACATTTCTCCTAGCTAATATTACATCATGTTCACAATCATAAAGACATGTCTATTTAAATAATTTACTTATAAAGACATACAAATAGATATTTATTTTACATAATCTAAATAGGAAAGAAAAATGCATCGCAAAGTCTATTTGAAAGTCAAACAAATACTTCTTAATCACCATCACATTATTTATCATTTAATTCTTAGCCATATAATATTTATTAATTCAAATTTTATTTATAATTACCATTGAAAAGAAAATTCAAAACTATTCCATTATCTATGAAAAAAAAAAATCGCTCATGGATCCATGTAAGCCCATGTGTTTATCTTATGGTCCATAAAAGGATGTAATCAACATTTTATACATGCATAAGACCTCATTTTACTTTACATAATGTTGCAAGAACTATAATTTAAATATAGTAAACATGACTTTGCCTCTCATGTCAATAATTTAATCTTACATATTAATAAATATTTTTTTCATTGTTAAAGTCCTCATAGAGTTACCACTATTGATAATTTATATTGATTTTGAACTAAACAAGAAGAAAAAACATGTGAATTGATTAATAAACCAATATGTATCTAAATCAAGACTAAATAAGTATCTAAATCGAGATTAAATCTTCAACGTTGTTTCTAAATTCACTATTTTCTTCTCTTTTTCCTATTTGAGAAGGATTGTCACCTTGAATCCTTAATATCATAGATATTATACACAATTGAAAATACTCAGTTTTAAGTGTAAAAATGTTTCCACTGCAAAACAACATGTAAAATTTTTTGTGAATCTTACCAATTATATAAAATTCCAACAAGATGAATAAGAAAACAATATAATTAACGAAGTAAAGAAAACAAAAACATACAACAATAGTATAAATGATGAAATAACAGAAGTACATATCACTCTCCATTGTCATCACCCTAATTATCTTCCTCGCTTGGCATGATAACGTTGTTGTTCTCAAAAATATGTTTTGATCTAGGGTTTTGTCTTAATATGAACCACCAATCCCTAACCAACACATCTGGATTAAAAATTACTTGGTTGTAGTGTTTTGGGAAAACATAAGGCTCCCTAGCTTCATGTCACATATTTCTAGAGTTGATAGATACCATCTCACTATAGGAATATTCCTTTACAGTATTCTGATAAAAGGTGTCTCGCCACTTGCACCTAAAAATAACACATTTGAATTAATAGAATTCCACTTGAATGATCTCTTGTATATTTCCAGTTTAACCTAATGTCCTCTGCATTAGGTTTTGATCATGGTGGCTAGCATGACTAGATTGGTCAAAATTGACTTCCACTCCATAGTCTTGTGTCATGCATCAATCATTGGTATCTATCGTGCGAAAATGATGTCCATATGCTTACATAGATGGGAACAAATGCACCTATAAAAAAAGTGAAGAAATCACAGTGTTATGTTTCTAATAACCCTAACATAATTAAAAATAATATGTGTGTGTGTGTGTGTTACAATTCAAACGTGTAGTATGAAGTTAAAACTACACAAAAAGATATTATAATTACCGAGTTGTTGCACCCAATCCCTACGTTTAATGCATCCTCTTCAGCACGTTGGTAATGACCAAACGCATTGTATTTCTCTCTAACTTGATCATAAAACCTATTGTTAGGGCATGTCATAGCCATATTTTCTTTTAAATGATGATAATAAGGCATGCTTCTACCATTCAACCATTTGAATTATTTCCTGTAACTGTCCCATTTCCTCGTCTTTTGTTCGTACAATGCAACCCATGGTTATGCTGCTTCCATATTGTAAATAATGAATTTGTTGATGGATTCAATTTTTTAATTCATTGATGAAATCAAACCAACACACACACACACACACACACACACACACACACACACATATATATATATATATATATGAGATAAAAATATGCATTAATATGAAGTTTAGTATGAATAGTTACTGTGCAGAATTTTAACAAATGATAATCCAATTACTCTTTATCATGCGCCACTTTCCATTAATTTTGAGAATCTCCTCTTCTTTTTTTTCTTCATCCCTTTCGTCCTCCCAAATCTTCTCACCTGGTGTGTTGTTGATATACTTGATGTACTCACTGGAATAATAGAAATATGTATACCCCTCTTCCATAGACCCCTCTTGGTTTTTCTCTTTGTCGAACAAAACCTTTCATTTTTTTCATGTACCTCTCTAAGAAGAACATATAATGATAAGAAACCACCCCAACTAATTCAACCTCATCTACTAGGTGAATTATAAGATGAACTTGCAAGTCCATGAAACTCATTGGTAGTTCCTTCTCTTACATTAATAATAAAAATAAATCTTAGTTATCTATTGACACCATTGTGGAATGTTAGCCATATGAATCTCCTTTGATGTGATCCAATGTACAAATGCAGATAATTTTGATATGGCACACCGTAGGTCTTGAGTGAAGTCATGGTTCACACACCCATGCACAAGCAGGGGATAATGAAACTTCACAATAAATAGTACAGTATACAAAAATTAATTATAAAATATTCCATTGCATAAAAATAAATAATAAAATAATAAAATCATGTTTTTTACATACATACTCTTAGAATGTTCAAATGGTCATGCAATTTCAACCCCAGCAAACGATATTCCACAATGAAGCAGCGTTGTAGTGAAGACCCATATAAAGAAGGTGCACTCACACTCATTATAACTTCCTTTGCCAAAAAAATATCATCTTTCTTTAAAATCCATGGGACATCACCTTCTTTGAAATACCAAGAGGGACCAACCTCTCCTCTAGTTTCTTGTCTTGGCCAATGTTCCTTTTTAGATTTTGAATAAATAAGATCTCTCTCAACAACCAATGTGTCACTTTCTTGTGATGATATGTGCCTTCATAAAGAATATGAAACGGTTTTAAAGATATGCATGGGATATATTCAGTCGAAAATCTTAATATGCTCCCAATATGGGAGCTCATAAGATACAAATTTTTTAAATTTGCAACAAGAAATAGTGAAATTGGCATCCAGAAACAACATGACATCACACACACTAGTGTGGGATCATAGGTAACACAGTGATGGGTCCTAGCAATACATTAGTGTGCAAGAAAATTTATTAAATAAATTGGAAATGTGTTTAATTTAAATTTACATTAATTAAATTGGACAATAAATTGTAATCTTACCTCATAAACACTTGTAATAGTTAACTGAGTGTGATAGACACTGTTAGCTCATGAAATTTGAGTTTATGGTGGTTGATGAGGCATGTATAGTGATTCTATTTGTTTTAGAGTCCAAGTTTCATTTAGTGTATTAGTTTAATGCATGAGAAATCAGTTAACTCAATTGAGTTAAAGTAAGTCTAACTAGTTGTAACTGATTGTTGCACTAGTGAGAGGTCAAGCGAATTAAATCAGATTTAATTCACATGCAATGATTTATCAAGTGACTAATGATTTACTATTAATAGCTATATGCATGTCAATTCTGATGAAGACCCAGTTGAGACAAAGGTTAACGAGAAGTTAACTATCAGTTGTATTTTTAGAAAAATTCCCAGATGCAGTTAAAACACCAGAAGATTTCCAATGATTTTTGTGCAGTCAAGGAAGGATGAAATTCATAAATAATAGGGATTTCATTCCACATGAATTGAGCAAGCAAGGCAGGCTGAGCAGAGGCTGAAAATTGGCTAACTGTTGGTCGATTTTGTCTGGATCAGTGTGAGGCAGTTAGCAGACTCTTGTGAGAAGAGTGCATTGTAATTGTTTCATGATTCCTTGGTTCATTATATAATAGAGATAGAGGGTTTTTGAGTAGCAAGTTTTCCCCAAGAAAAATATCTGTGTTGTGGATTAATTTTCTTCTTTATTTTACTTGGTGTGATTGTGCGATCATGTTTATTTTCCGCAATTAATTTATAAAAGGATTCAGTATCTTGCTTTATAATATCACATGATTAGATTGAATCCGTTGGTATACATATTTTTTGCATAATTACTACATGGTATCGGAGCACTAGAAATCACAATAGTGGAGAATAAATTGAGTTTTTGTTGAATAGTATTCAAAATTGCAGATACTTTTGTTGGTGCGACAATATGGCTTTTAGTAGATTAATATTGGAATATGCACTTGAGGGAAGTTCTAACTATATCACATGGAAAGGCAGAATGGAGACAGTTCTGGAGGACAATGGGTCGAAATAATTCATTAATAATGATATTCCCAAGCCCGTAGCAGCAGAGGCCACTCTTCTTGATGCTTGGCAGGAGAAGGTAGCAAGGGCGAGGAGGATCTTATTAGAGGGGTTTCGAGATCACATTGTCTCGAGTCTCCATGGAAAGGCGAATCCATATGAAATGTGGAAGGCTTTGACATATCTATTTTAGAACAGCATTGACCAAAGGAAGTTTGCGTTGAAGGACAAGCTCAGGAAAATCAAGAAGGAGGAGGGCGAGACGGTACCAACATATTTGGCAAAGTTCACTCAATGTCGAGATGAGCTTGGAAGTGTTGGTGTGACCATAGAAGATAATGACTTGGTGAGCATAACACTTTTAGGCATTCCCAAGAGCTAGCATAGTTATCAAAACTCTGTAAATGGGAGGGAGACTTTACCAGATTGGGAGTGACTTTGGTCAAATTTGGTACAAGAATAATTCAGGCAGAATACCAGGGATAGATCCTCATCCAAGAATAATGACGAGGAATATTGTACCTTATCCAGTAAGGAAAATAATTCCAAGGGAAAGAAATCCCAAGGTGAAGCAGGCAAGAAAGACTTGTCCAAGATCAAATGCTTTCACTGTCACTATCATGGGAACTATGCTACAAATTTTCCATAGAAGAAAAGAAGGAAGGAGCCTGCAGTTGCAGCGGGTGAAGCATTGGCTTCACAGTTCGAGCTTGATTTTACTCTCATTGCATGCATGGATAGCACTGCAATGGGATGCATGTGGTATCTAGACAGTGGTGCCTCATTCCATATGACGAGGAATAGAGGCCTCTTCAGTGACTTGGAGGAGAAGGACCTCCAGTAGAGCATAGAGTTTGGAGATGACAAGAGGTATAGTGCTACCGACATAGGTACAATTACCTTTTAGAGGGAGAATGGCTCCCATCTCAGACTAGAAGAATTTTTTCATGTTCTAGGCCTAAGGAAGAATCTTTTATCCGTAGTGGTATTGGAAGAACGTGGTTATGAAGTAATGTTTAGAAAAGGAAAATTTTTCCTTAAACACATAGCCACGAGACAAGTGAAGCAGATCAGTGTAATATTCAAGAACCTGTAATCTCTCGAGATTGAGGATGCATGAAAGGCTTTGAGGAGCAAAGAAGTGGTTAATGACTTGGTGGTTGAGACGGAGAAATTACCTCTCAACATATAGCCTCAGAAGCAGTCTCATAAGGCTGTGGAGAAGCAGAGAGGAGACCGAGTGGAAGAGTCCACTCAATCAGAGACCTCCAAGAGGGGGGAATTTTGAGCCAGATGGGTAGAGGGAGTACATGCAGCTATACCTCCAGGTGTGAGGTGGAGAAATGTGCTTAATTAATCCCAAGGAGAAATTTGGGTAGGATTCATTGAGATGGTGTGTCTCATGGATCGAACCTGGCTACGGGGAGCCCACAATAAAATAGTAGCATGAAGGATTAGTTAGATTGATGTAGTCAGATGTCAAGAAGACAGAAATCAGAGTGACAGGTGTCAGATATTGGAGCGCAGATCAGAGTTGGCAGCAGTGCAAAGTGCATGGATGCAAATGTCAACAATGAAGAGAGTCCATTAGACATTTCCAGTAGGTACCAGTAGTCAGAAGGCTCTATTGATAGATGCATTATACTGATTCATTTGTTTGGAGGCTATTCAGTCTCAGAAGTGTTGCATGTGCGAACAACACTAAATAATTGTTTCATGAAAGAGTTTCATGTATGAACAACACCAGAGAAGTGTTGCATGCAAGAACATTCCAAAGGTACAGGATTGGGACAAATTGATTCCTTTCTTGTTGAGAGGGAGTGTTGAAATTTGCAACAAGAAACAGTGAAATTGGCATCCAGAAACAACTTGACAGCACAGACACTAGTGTGGGATCATAGGTCACACAGTGATGGGTCCTAGCAATACATTAGTGTGAAAGCCAATTTATTAAATAAATTGGAAATGTGTCTAATTTAATTTCCCCTTAATTAAATTGGACAATAAATTGTAATCTTATCTCATAAACACTTGTAATGGTTAACTGAGTGTGATAGACTTAGTTAGCTCATGAAATTCAAGTTGAGGGTGGTTGGTGAGGCATGTAGAGTGATTCTATTTGTTTTAGAGTCCAAGTTGCAATTAGTGTATTAGTTTAATGCATGAGAAATCAGTTAACTCAATTAAGTGAGTTAAAGTCAGTCTAACTAGTTTTAAATGATTGTTGCACTAATGAAAGGACAAGTGAATTAAATCAGATTTAATTCACATGCAATGATATTTCAAGTGATTGATGATTTACTATTAATAGCTACATGCATGTCAATTCTGATGAAGACCCAGTTGAGAGAGAGATTAAAGGGAAGTTAACTATCAATTGTATTTTTAGCAAACTTCCAAGATGCAGTTAAAACACCATAGGATTTACCACGATGTTTGCGCAGTCAAGGAAGGTTGAAATTCATAAATAATAGAAATTTCATTCCACATGAATTGTGCAACAAAGGAAGGCTAAGCAGAGGCTGAAAATTGGCTAAGTGTTGGTCGATTTTGTCTAGATCAGTGTAAGACATTTAGCAGAGTGCAGCAGACTCTTGTGAGAAGAGTGCATTGCAATTGTTTCATGATTACTTGGTTCATTATACAATAGAGATAGAGGGGTTTTGAGAAGCAATATTTCCCCAGGAAAAATACACGTTGCGCAGGATCGGAGCAACATCCAGTTGGTTGTCCCCCAAGTGGGGGGGGCAGGAGCCATCCGGTGACCCACAGGGAGCCAGGCAAGTCAACAACGTCAGGAGCTGGGTTGTAAGCGACTAGCCAACGACCATTAGGATCTGAGGAAGCCGGTCCACAAACCGGGCAGCTGCCCACAGGTGGGGGGCAAGCCAGCGGGGAGCGGATTTGTGTTTTGGATTGATTTTCTTCTTTCTTTTACTTGGTATGATTGTTCGATCGTGTTTATTTTCCAAAATTAATTTGTAGAAGGATTTAGTATCTTGATTTAGCATATCGCACGATCGGATTGAATCCATTAGTATACATATTGTTTGTATAATTTCTACACAAATTTCCTTTTCATCCCAATGTGAAATTTCTCAATGTAGGTGTCGAAGAATTTTGGATCATCAAACATAGGCTCCCCATTTGAATCGAACATTTATGAAAACTCCTTCTCCCTATCTCTTTCATATGCTCTAATCAATTCAGTTGGTGTCATTACTAAATGCCTTTGGGTTCTCTCTAGTTTACCATTGAAAGAGGTTGTTTGTCTTGTGTAAGGGTGTTATTCTAGGAGGAATGCCCTGTAGCATTCATACACTATATTTCTTAGGTGATCGGACCACCTAGCCTTTAGAAAAGGTCCACAACATTTACATCCATGATACCCTTTTGTTATTATACCTGTGAAATTATTGTATATAGGTCTGTACGTTAGCGACCATGAAGATTAGTACAATTGCAGCAACTTATAATAATATGTGAAAAAATATTGTTATGTGTATAAAAAAATCAATAGAAATGTAATTTACTAGAGCAAACTCCTAAGCTTGGATAATCATGTATGGTTTAAGAACATATGCGATACAATGTAAAACTCCTCTCGGTTGTGATGGGCCTTGATACATCATACACATGTATCCCTTCTCATAATTCCTTCAATTCATCTACCAATCATTGTAAGTAGACATCAATATTCTTCACTTGTCTTCTATTAGATACTATGAGAGACAACATGTAACAACCCCTAGTCGATTTTTGTGTAAATAAAATATAATACCAAGCTCATGGGACATGTATTCCAAGTTGAATATTGGGAAAAACATACTCATGGGTATCACTTGTGATTAATTAATGGTTATGGAAATTGGAAAAGGCATTGGAAAAGGAAGAGTGGAAATAATTGGAATTTTATTTATGAAAATAAATGTAAAATGGGAGAAGAGGGAGATGAAAGGTCGCAGATTTGCATGAGGAGTAAATTGAAGAAAATAGAGGCCTCAATGATAAAAGGCTTCTAAGGATCAATTCACAACATTCTGTCAATTTTAGCTTAGAGCTATCTTCTATTCTCTCACTCTCTCACACTCTTGCACACTTAGAGTATTCTTGGAACATTCTTGAAGCACTTTGACATACATTGGATTTGGAGAAAGAAGGAAAAGGAAAGCAGGAAAGTGAATGGGAATAGTTTGATCAATGACTATAATTGGATTTCTTTGCAGGTAACAGGTTGCATGTATTATTTCCTTGTTGGTTTATGGATGAATCGTATATGCATGTGATTTTATGGTTATGTGTTGTCATTAGCATTGAGATTTTCTTGGATTGACAATGGGTTTAACCTTGCCTTTCCATTTACTAGAGAGCCATGGTTTTGTGGGTTTTCTCCACTTGATTGTTTTGTAATTGGTGCTCATAATTCCTTATGTGTGTGGGTTGGCGAAAACACTTTGGAAGCCTTGGAAATTCTTGGGTTGAGTTACTAGTATTGGAGCCTAGGTTGGGAAAACACTCTAGATCCCTCAGTGGGTTGAGTTACTAGTCCCTAGAGCTGATTTTGACAAACACTATGGATCCCAAGAAGGTCATGGGTTGAGTTACTAGTTCTTGGAACCCTGGACAAGATTGGTAGAGACCAATATGGTTGGTGTTAGTGATTTCCAACCATGGATGTGGAATAACTATGGTTGAGGGTTCTGTTGGTTCGCCTCTGGAAACCCTGGTTTGGTTTTGTTTTGGTTTATTCCATGAGATCCCACATTCATGCTTGGAATATGGACAAAGAGTGGATTGTTGAAAGAGAGATTTTGTTCAACCCAATCTATGGTCGAGCGGGACGTATAAGTCTCACACTTGTTTGGTATTTTCATATGTTAATATGATAAATTTCCTTATTTTGATCTATGACCATTTGTAGTGATTGCATTGGTGATATTGTGGTTGAGTTTCCATGGTCTCCATTGGACAAAATTGTGAATTATGGATAAAACACGCTTCCCTAGATAGTTGACAGTCTAGAACAACATATTAAAGACTATACGACTACCTTTCCTAACTCAGAGCAGACACACAGAAAGGATTAGAGGCTTACTTGTAATCCAAGCGTTTCTAAATGGCTCCTTCTATCACTTCCGTTGTAGCTTAAAATTCAAGCGGTTTGTGCGAAATGCTTCTTGCAAGAAAGAACACTAAAAAAATAGAAGATAGAAATAATACAGATGTCTATTCAATTTAGTTAGCTAAATCAGTAAAGCATAAACCATATACATCAACTAAGATCTTACAACATGGAAAATCAAAGCCAATACATATGCATATAGGGAAAAGTAAGTTGTATTATTTATTGATGATAGAAGGAGAGGTTAAAACCCAATGGTTGATTTGAAGTGACCCTTCCAGCAACTATCCTCAGCCTCATTAGAATATAAATCTCTCCAGCAGCTGTTACACAAATCTAACTCTCAATTGAAAATCCACTAGCATTTCTCTACTCAAATTCTTCCTTCTCAAACACCCAGATCTATGCTTAATTTATAGAGAAGATGAAGGTTTTTTTGCAATCAATGACTTTCCAATAATAGGCAAGACATGTTTCCAATATTTTAGATGTCAAATGGACACTTGGATTCGAAGCTTGACACATGTGAACTCTTCTAGAAGGCATTAGCCAAGTGGAGATTCTGGAACAATGATAATTTTGCTCCCAATGTGACCAATGCACCCATAGATGTCGGGAAGTGCTTTGTAGAGCAGCCTTGCATGGGGCTACCTGCATATGCAACACACTTAATCCCCTTAGAGGCAACATTGGTGAGCTCTCATATGCTATATAATAAACTTCAAACCTTGGAAACCTTTGCTTGATGAAAGTCATGCTTGATTTGTCTTGTTCTTTCCTTATGGCATGTAGCAACTTGAAATGATAGGGAATGATAGACCCTTAGTCATTGGTCCTGGAGATGATGCCAAGTTAACCAGGTCATTGGGAATGATGCCCAAATTGACCTATAACAATTTCCCCCTAAAGCATGAGGTCAAAATAATTAAAACATTTGATTGAGATGCTTTACACTATGATGGGTTGGAGATGAAGCAGAGTGGTCACCTGCATCAATATTACAATACATTTCATCATTATATATCCTCTTTAATCATAATTGTTGAGGGTAGAAATTCCCATGTTCAGCACATAAACAATCTAATAACATGTACATAATTTAGAAATTCGTTGACACTGGAATGTTGCCCAATGTAGACAGGCCTATAGATATAGGCCCATGTTCGGATGACAATCTATATGTAAGGTCACCGTACAAATAATGTGTACAAAAATCCTAAAATCGCAGCCTGGATGGCTGAAACTAGATCTGGGGTATTCTTATCTCGTTCACTCGATCATTTGGGTACAAGTCTAGCCATGCGAATATATGATTTGTCGTCGAACATGGAAAGACATCGCTTGATTACCAACCAATGATGTGATTTGTTAACAAACGCGAGAGAACCACCATTAATGAAAATGGCCCTCTAGGTACTGCAATACATTTCGTAAGGTGTGAATAGATGATTTGATGTCGAATGCCAAACAAAATATTTCGGTCAAAGGTCCGGAAGTGAGGCTATTTTCGATGATGTAACAAGCCTCATGGTACTGGAATCTAATGTTTCTAAGTGGACTTCCTGGATATTGATTTGTTGTCAACAGGAAGCCACCATTTTGTGAAACGGGAGTTACTGATTTTGGAGGACAAGGGTATGAATTAATATAGCAATTTTTAGGGATGACGGTCATGAGAATGAAGTTTTACGAGTATTGCAGAAGGATGATTTTATTCACTAGATGACTTTTATTGAACATATTGGCGACATTGTGATGAGTTGGAAGCATTGACCCAAAACTGAAGTGAAGGTATGATGAACCATAGGTGTGAATGAACCGTCAAGATTATTACCCAACCCAAACAGTCACGGACATGGAGTGAAGGAAGTGTCATGTTCAAGAGCGACTTGCTACCATAAAGAAATTTTGCTCACTTTTCCCAAATTTTCCCCGGTCATTTATTGACCAGTACCTATTTATTTTTTAACAAGCTTGAGGAGGGTAACATTTGCTTGATCTATAATTCAACCCTTCGGGTGAATAAAGTATCGCTATTTAATAATTTAATGAGTCTAGCAATGAATGAAACTTGATTCTTGCCATGATCGACAAGCCCATCGCTATTTTATGTTTTAACAAGCTTAACAACAGTGATAGCCCGATCCTTTCTCATATTTAGAGAGTTTGAAAAAGAGGACGAAAGAAAAATCCATAAGTAATTTTTCGTAAATTTGTCACTCAGATCTGAAAAAGTGTAAAATAATATTTGAGAGAACCTCTTTGGTCATGTTTAACCAAGGTATTCCTTTTTCTTAAATAATCTATCTCCGTTCGGAAAAGGGTTAAACTTATATTGAGTATATATCAATTCATTTACTTTTACGAGCTCGAAAAGACAAGTGCTCGGCAATCTTTTCACATTATCGAAGTCTAAAAAGAGCTGAAAGAAGACTCCAGGAGGTTCCTTTTTCATTGTTATAGAAGCTTGAAAAAGAGATAAAAGTGTGCTTCAAATCCTTTTTTGTTTTTAACAAAGCTCGAAAAATAAGGAGAAAAAGTATGCTTTGTGGTAAAGTCATTCTTTGAAATAAATTTACAAGACTAGTCTATTCATCAGTTGTATTTCCTGTTCAGAGCAACATCAAATGGATTAAAAATACTTGTTTCATGATAAAAACATAATAAAACTATAGTCATAACAATAAATTTAAATTGAAAATAATTAAGTGACTATTAAAAGTAGTTTCAATATTCATTTTTACCGTTCTATAGTTACCATTTGCATTTTGGAGCTTTGAACCTAATTTTTCCCTCGAACTTCAGCTATTGATTTCGATCATTTTTGTGGACGTATTTCATCACCGTTTGATCCAGGTTAGTGCCATGAACCTCCTCTTTCCTTTAGTATTCATTTCATTTCCAATTTCTACAAATTTTTAGGGTTTTAATGCCCCTAGGGTAAATTCTGCCCAAAATGAGGGCAACGCACCCCTGAATGTTGAAACCTGTGTTGCATCGCAGGTACAGTGAAGTGTACTTGCATGTGTAATGCACTGTCTCTTGTCAGGGAGTGCGTTGGGCGTAGTTTAAGTTTTTTATTTTCTCATTATGCCCAAAATTGACCTAGTTTTTTGCAATGAATAGAATCTAATGGATCTTATGGTTGTGTTTTAGGTTTCCATCATATTATAATGATGATTACATGGAGGGAAAGAGAACATGAAGAACAAGATATGATTTCCTTGAATGATCTGGGTACTGCAAGAGCCCTAAGAGATTGTGGACTGCTTAAGTACTTCAAATTGTCTGGGATGAGGCAAAAAATAAAACTCTTAGAGTTCTTAGTTTGAGCATGGGATCCAATGATAAAGGCATTTCATATTAAGAACCAAGTGGTTCCCATAACAGTTGAGGATGTGTATTTTCTCACAGGTTTGTCGAGGATAGGTTTGCCCATTTCACTCTCAGGGTCTACCATTGGAGGAGAGACAGTGAGGGATTATATTCTGTAGTATTGCTATCTAGGGGCAGAACCTAGCAAATGTGGAAAAATAAACATCCAGGATGTTAGAGATTTGCCTTTGAGAATTATCCTTTTCACAATCACTAAACTTGTCGGCACCGTTACACTACATGTAGCGAACAGATCGTATATGCAGTATGCGCTAGAGTGTATGGAGCCAACAATCTTCAACTAGTCTGAAGTTGTTCTATCTTAGATAAAGGAACAACTAAATAAAGCAAAGGGAGGAAGGAAGAAGAATTTCATCTATGGTTTTATCCTTATATCCTTCGTCGTGGAACAGATTCTATTGATGCAGCCACAACATGTGACACTGGATATAGCTAGTCCTAGAGATCCTCGAATACAGAGATGGGTAGAACTCATGGGTCGGCATGCAGGCCAATCGATTGTTGTGTTCTCTATTGCATTATTTTCCTGCAGCTGGCGACAGATTGTTGTCATCGATGATTATGCATACGCAGGCATCAATTTTCAAGGAGATCCAGATTTAGCATTACCAGAAGGCACTTAGTGGGGTGCAATAGGTAAGAATGTTTTGACCATGTTTTTTTTTTTTTCCTAAGGTTTATACATTGTTTTTGTATTTTTGGTTTCTTCCCAAGACTAAATTAAATGTTTGATGTAATAAAAATGTTGGTCATGTTCAACCAGTAGTGGAACTGCAGTGTGAAGCAGATGTACCAGCAGAGAGGGCTGTCGGGAGAGTAGTCCTTCAGGATCTTGATCTGGATGAGACTCTGACTGAAATTCAGCAGCACATACAAGGTTTGACCTTCAGGATTCTGTATTTCTAGATCGAAGAGCTTCCTATGCGACTGCAGTGACACACTATTGGGTTTCCTAACTGTTGGATGCGGTTACCTCATAGGATAGCTAGATCTATAGCATGTTATCACAAGCACCACTAGTTTACTTATGAAATTTTGCATACATTTTGAGGTTAGATGACCAATGTGTCTTGGGCACAAATTTTGTAAAAACCTATAACTATCTATCTATATGATTTCAGTGTTTTCCTATGTTTATTGTGCAATCTTATTCAATGATGTGAATTTTTTCTTTACATATGTTGCAAATGTTTGTCTAAAACTTGATTAACTAATGAATCAGTCAATGTGTTCAAATTTCTTGAAATGTGTTGATATTGAATAAAATAAAAATGTCTTTCCAAAATTCGAACTCTTAGGAACAATCTAAGAAGTGTTGAATTTCTAACAGTATAAACACTAGTAAGTTGTAATACCACAAGTTGTGAGTCTAACCCTATGATTATGCGGTTAATACCAAATGAAATTTCATAAGAGAGAAGTTCAATCAACACGCTATACTCAGCGATATTTTTCGTCGATCTACCAATAAAATTCCCTTGAAAACTCACTAACTCACCGTTCGGAGCGAAAATGGCCCACGCTGCAGAGGATAGATTCTGCGTACTACGACTAGCACCATTAGCATATCCAACAAATGGTTCCAAAGTTTCAAACATCTGCAATGAAATGTGAAGAAGATTACTAACGTCAAGAAAACTCTAAAAACAAATTAAGATAGTGAATGCAAATCAACTACATATATTTATAATAAAATACAAAAAAATTAGTATGCTCATGATTAATCATAGTAACGTTTCAAATACAACCCATTTCTAGGCTGTGCCAACGGAATTCCATTGTAATCAACTAACTCATAGGCACCCTTAGCAAGAACTCTTTTGAAAATATAAGGGACATGCCATAATGGCTCAAACTTTCCTGTAGCTATTACATCAGCTTCTTGATCGTAGAGAAGGACCAAGTTGCCCTCTGAGAAAATGTGAGGCTGGACATTTTTTCCATATTGCACCTTTATATGTCTCTTATGTGCTTCGTTGGCCAATTGGGATTCAGGACATGTTTAATCAAGATGGATGAGGTTAAGGAGATGCGCTTCTTCTTCTGAGGTGTCAGGTAACAAGTATATTGCGAGTTTTAATGATGATATTTCACATTGGATTCGTAAGGTAGCTTCCAGACCATACACCAATTGAAAAGGAGTAAATCCGGTCGCGTTTCTCACCGAGGTTCGATACGCCCACAAGGCAAAGTACAGGATCAAATTCCAGTTCCTTTTACGAACTCCTATCAGTCGTTGAAGCATTCGTTTAAGAAATTTGTTAATAGCCTCAAATTTTCCATTTGATTGTGGATAATAAGGAGTAGAATTATCATGTGACAATCCTAACTTGGCAGTCAATTCAGACATCATGTGGTTGCAAAAATGATTCCCATGATCTGTAACTATAGCTTGTGGGACCCCAAACCGTGCAATAATGTGGTTAAAGAAAAACAATGCAGTTGTTTGTCCTGTGTTGTTGAATGTAGGCATCACTTCGACCCATTTGGTAAAATAGTCGACTATGACAATAATATAACCATGCCCCCCGGATGAAGGAGGGTTATAGGTCATGAAGTCAATACCCAATTTTTTAAATGGTCCAGTAGAGACAACAAGATGCATTGGCGCTGGCGGTTTTTGGATTTTACGATAAAAAATATGGCATGCATGGCAACTTCTGACCGTGAGGATGCAGTCTCGAAAAATAGTAGGCCAAAAGTAACCAGCGCAAAGTATCTTCTACACAGTAGCATATCCAGATAAATTTCCATCATAAGCCCCATCATAACAATCATTTAAAACTTTTCGACCTCCTTATGAGTTAGGCACCTCCTTAAAATGGTATTGACACCATGACGATAAAGTGTATCGCCGATGATCAGATAATATTTGGCTTCGTATCGAATACGTCGTTGTTTAGAGCGAGAGGTATTAGGTCGAAAAGTTTGGGTTTGGAGATAAATGATGAAATCCCCATACCAAGGATTAGATGATCCAATCAGAAATAGAGACTCGTCTGGAATCGATGGTTCTGACGTAGTTTCAGTACTATCAGAGGGAAGGTCACAGAGAAGCTTAGCCAAAAGTAAAGACTTCTTTGACTTGGATTTGATAAATTCCAAATCAAATTCCTGCAAAATGACAATTCATTTTGAATATTTCCCCCCCCCCCGGAAATTGACATGATAAGATATAAGTCATGGGGTTGCAATCTGAAACTATTGTTGTTTTTCGGAGCAGGATATAATGGCGAAATCTTTGGACAGCTTGAACAGCTGCCAAGGCAAGCTTTTCTATGTATGAGTACTTAACTTCTATATCATTGAGATTACAACTCAAATAATAGATTGTATTTTCAATTCCATCTTCTACTTGGACCAATACCTTAGCAATGGTCATTTTGGTCGTGACGATATATAAGAAATAATCATTTTGATAATTAGGAGGATGCATTAATGACACTCGGACAAGAGTGTCCTTGACAGCATCAAAAGAAGCTTGCGCAACTTGGTCCCAATGGAAGGGAACCCCCTTTTTCAAGAGTCGAGTAAATATTTTAGCCATTTTGGCATAATTTGGAATGAACCTCCTTAGAAAGTTAGCCTTTTCTTGAAGTTTCTGTATTTGAAGTAAGTTTGACGGCGCAGACAAATCAAGGATGGCTTGAACCTTCAAAGGGTCAATTCGAATTCCTTATTTTGAGACTGCGAATCGAAGAAAACGACCAGAACCAACACAAAATACACATTTATGTGGATTGAGGCGTATTTTGTAGTGGCGGCAGCGTAAGAAAATGGCTCTCAAATTCATCGGGTGATTAGTTCGATTTCGTGAATGCACTGGTAAATCATCTAGATATGGTTGAACAATCTGCTTGATGTCATTGAAAGCATAATCCATTGCTCTCTGAAAAGTTTCCCCAGTATTCTTTAAACCAAACGGAATTTTCCTATAAGTGAATGTGCCCCAGGGACAGATGAATGTTGTCTTATGTTGATCATCTTGGCGGATATTGATTTTATTGTAGCCGGAAAATCCATCCATGAACGAAAAGATCTCGCATCCAGCGCAATTTTCAATAATCTGGTTGATAAAGGGAGTAATATAGTTGTCTTTTGGACAAGCATGATTAAAATCCTGATAATCGATACACACTCTAATGGTTCCTTGTTTTTTCATGACAGGAACGATATTGGAAACCCACTCAGTTAGCAGAATAGGGTAAATGAAACCAACACGCAAAATTTTTTAACTCCTGCTTTGATGGCACCAGTTTGACATCAGGATACATATTAATAGTGTGTTCAACATACTAGTATCTATTCCTGGCATTTCCTCGTAAGACCAAGAAAATGCATCACGAAATTCACAAAAAAGAGAGCGATATGATTCGAGTTTTGATGGAGAACAAGATACACCGACATGAATATTCTATACAACGCTAGGTTTGGTCGAAATATTGATAGAAATAATTTCTTTGATATTTGACAGATTTCACTCAGAATCGATTGCATTAATGGGAAAAGAATTCGAAAATAAATTTTTGATGGATGGGTGATATAGTTCACTTAGATTATTTTCTTCATAATCAGGAAGATGGGAACGATGATGATAATATTCCCATGGTTCTCCTTCTGACATCATGGATTTCAAAATATTCTCATCTATCAAGAACATTGAAGAAAATGGATTAGATGGAGTACCAAAATCTAAGGAACGATCAACCAAAACACTCAGCGATGCTGATTTCAGATTTGCCGCCCAAGCCAAAAAGATTGATTGCTATGCCAGCTCAATAGAGTTGGGCGGCAGAAACTCTTGCAACGTATAAATATCAGAATCACATGTACAATCCCTTAAGCCAGATAGAGTGGAAGAGATCATGTAGTAGGTCTCTATACTTAAAATTTCTACCGACGTCGCGGGCGGCGATAATGCAAAGGTTCCCATGAGAGTGGAATCCTTTAAGATTCCTACACCAATGTTCTAAAGTTCTAGTTGGGGTATGTGAATGAATGGAACCCTTCCAGTTACCTATGAAGCAAAGGCAAAGAAGGATAGTTGATTAATGACTGCAATTGTACCTTTATGTGGAAAGGAAATCATTCTAAAATATGTAGAAATAATAGTAGTCATCGCATATACCCATGGCCTTCCAAGTAAAATATTATAGTCAAGGGGTGCGTCAACAACCTCAACATCAATATTTATTGTTTTTCCCCCTAGTTCAACATGCAAGTTATTAATAATACCACAAGGTTTATATGTACGTCCATCAAATGCCTTCAACGTTGTTGATGATTATGATAAGCGCGGCGAGCCAAGTGACTTCCAACAGTTTAAAGACATAATGCATGTATATGCTCCCTCATCAATAATAGTGTGATGAACAAGGTGATTGAGAACATTTACCTGTATGGAGAATGCCAATTCTGCTGGTAGTTGTGGCACATAGCCCGTATGATTAAAGACGACAAGATTAGAATCAGTCGCATCAATTCCACCAATAGCCGACAATAAAGCCTGTTTTTGGGAGGGACAATTTTGTAATACCTCAAGAGTAGACATAGTTGAAGGGGATCGAGCCAAATCTTCAACTATATTATAATTTTGTGCAACTCTTGCTCAAGGATTATATGTTGATTTATGAATTACTCCCTTTGGTGGCGTGATTGTCAATTCATGAATAAAATTAGGTGGTACTGATTATGTAGATGGATTCATTGTCGAGGTAGTAGGTTGATCAGTGGCCTGACTACCATAATCTTTGTTTCGCGTTGACACCAAAATATATGTTTAAGGTTTTGTGACAGATAACATTAAAACTTGGGAACTAGGAGATGGATCCGTAGCAACCATATTGGTGTCCGGATTTGGAAATGGGTTTGTCAACACAGCTGACGCATGGGAAGTCTTGATGATTTTTGAGACTTCAGTGTGGTGAGGACAATCCCTAACAAAGTGTTCCTCATTATATATTATGCACAGATAACGAGGTTTTCGAGGTCCAAATAGTTTATCAGATGATCTTTCTTGCGGGTTAGAAGTTTGTTTTTTCTTTGATTTCCCCTTTTTCTTACTTCCTCGTTGTTAGTCACATTTTCCTTTGTGAAATGACATGACATTAATTTCGGAAGTAGGAGAAGGATCAAATGCATTAGGGTGGTGTGTGTTTGCAGTGCCTATCAAGCCGTCTCCGGCATGAGATTCCTTTAATTGAGGAGGAACATTGAAATTAGATCTCAGCGCGTCAGGAATGTTTTCATAGAGTGTGCCAGACTGAGTATAAATCAAGTCTAAATATTGGGCATGAATGATAACTTGCTCTTATGTGACGACGCCACCCTTAGCCACATCCTCAGTTATAGATGGTAACAGGGACTTAATGAACCATTAAGCAAGGATATGATCCGGAACAAAGGTCTTAACCATTCAACGACGACAACGCCACTCATGAATATGATCAGAAATGTGAGTAGCATTAGTCTATTTGAAATTATTCAAGGGTTCCGTTCCAGTTTCATATCTGATTAGTAACTAGAAATTATTCAAAAAGACAGTAGCTGGGGCTGTGAAATTATCAAAAGAATCTCTAGGTAATTCAATGTACCATTTTGCAGCCGGACCTGTGAGCGTACACTGGAAAATACGTAGTCAAATAGAATCATCATTCGGGAAATTTTATGAACACCGTAAATGATAATTCATAACATGAGTTGACGAATCTTCTCCGGGGTTTCAATTGAACTTAGGAATATCCGAGGGTAATTTGTGAGGTATCACCGGCCACCAAGGAGCATAGTTGATTGGATCATTAGTTAGCCAATTTAAATTTGGTAACTCTAAAGTTGCAACAAAGGGAAATTGTCGATTAAGGCCAGGTTGAGCATAGCCAGGGTAAGATGGAATTGCTTGAGCAATAGGCCTTTGAGCACCAGCATAAGGAATCTGTTGTTGATAACCCAGATAGGGGTTGTTTTGCATACCAAACACTTGAGGATTCTGTTGACCAAAATCTGGATATGATACTTGTTGAAATGAAGTTTGAGGCATTTGTGCCTGTGGCTACCAAGGGGTATTTCCACCAATGTTATAACCCAAATTAGGATAATTTGGATTTGGTTGATATGTATAACCAGATTTCGGTTGTGACATCCCATAAAATCGTAGACTAGCTTGTGAATAAATGATTCCTGATACAGGTTTTTTAGGTCCCTATATTACTAGTATAGTCCCTTATTGTTGTTAGTGTAACCCCCTTATTGTTATTATTTTACCCTTGTAACCCCCAATTTGTTATTATTGTGCCCTTAAATTATTATTGTTAGGTCGGCTAGGATTACATTATGGCCCCATGGACTCCTATATATAGAAAGGAGGTTTTGTAAATTGTATCATCCAATAATTGTTCATTTATTTAATGTATTCGAGGTTGCCCCCTCGAAGTGGCTCATTTCTAAGGCGTTGATATCTCTTTTCTTCTCTTTTTGGAGCTAGTTACACAACATTTCGTATCAGAGCTTTGGATTCTAGGGTTTCGCTGCTCCAAACAGGTCATCGTGGAATTTTCAATATAAATTTTTTTCTACGACATTTCAGAAGCTGAAAGTTTTAGGGTACGAAGCTAAAATCCTGAGGAATATTTTCTAAAAATTTTAGATCTTGGTTCACAATATTTTCGGAGATATGATCTGTGGAAGTTAGGTCTTTTTTCAGGCTCCTAAACAGGTCATCGTGGAATTTGCGCTATAACTTTTTTTCTACAAAGGTTCAGAATTTGAAATTCCTATGGTGCGAATTTGAAATCCGGATGAAATTCTTAAAAAAAATTCAAAGCTTGGTTCGCAATATTTTTGGAGATATGATATGTGGAAGGTAGTGCTTTGTCAAGCTCCTGAATTTCATCTCAAAGAGGTGATCGTGGGAAAATTTCAATAAATCTCTCTCTGGGCATCGGATTGGAGTTCCGTAAAAATTGGTCACAAGCACACAGACTTTAGTTTCTTGGCTATCAATTTCAGAGATGAAGGATGAAGCAGTGACACGTGGCAAGTCGTACAATTTTTCTCTACTGAACTAGTCCATAAGTAGGCCATTGTGGGAGATTGGACACAACTTTGTCTTGGAGAATCCAAATCAGGTCAGACCTGTGGCATTCAAAATATAATTCAGAGGGCTACGTTGGTACTGAAAATAAAATATTTAAATGCTGCAATCACAAATATAATCCAATTTCAATATCGAGCTCCTCAAAAGCAAGAAAAAGGTGTGTATTTTTTTTTTCCGAATTGCATAAGTCTTGTTTGAAGAATAAATTTGAATTGATTCCAAGGGCATATTGTAGAATAGATATCAGTATTGGGTTCTAAAATATGCCTCGTAAAAATAATTCAACACCCATTAAGCCTTCAGAAGGGTCTACTATGACTCATGAAGATGAAGAATTGCAACATGATCTATCGAAATTACAAGAGCAAGTGCAACAAATTTCACTCTCGCAAAGAGCAACAAAAAATGAAATGGAAGTTTTGAAGAAAGGCATGGAAGAGAAGATGGATGGTTTGAAGAAAGGCGTGGAAGCTAAGATGGATGGTGTGGAAGCTAAGATGGATGGCATGGAAGCTGGCATGGAAGCTAAGATGGAAAACATGAAGAATGATCTAAAAACAGACATCGAAGGTTTGACAAAGTTGATACAAGAAATGTTTCCTAATGGTGAAAAGATAGTAGAAGAACCTCATGATGAGAACAAAATCAATGTTAATCATGATTTCATAAACTCTAATGTTGGCAGGAAGAACCACCATATTCCAAAAATGGATATGAGGAAGTTTGATGGAAAGGATCCTGTAACATGGATACTACGGATGGAGCAATATTTTGATCTCCATAATGTGCAAAACACACAAAAGGTACGCATTGCAACTTTACATTTAGAACAAAATACATTTGTATGGTATCGATGGCTTTGCTCCTGTAAAAAAATTGTCACTTGGTCAATTTTTATGGAAGAAATGATAGCACATTATGAGGATACAAAGAGCAACACATTCTTTAGCCAATTGATAAATCTCAAAAAATAGGGTTTAGTGGGGCAGCACATTGAGGAATTCCAAAAATTGAATATAAGGGTAACTGATATTCCAGAGGAACATAGGATCGATCTCTTCATAGGCACTTTAAAGGATAATATCCAACATGAAGTTCGCGTTTTGGAACAAAATTCATTGGAGAAGGCATTCAGTTTGGCAAGAAAAGTTGAATGTAAAATAATGGCGACAAGGAAGCGTACCACTCAATTCTATAAAGAAGGAAGTGTTGCTACGCCTAGATTTCCACAACCTACAAGGTTGACACCACAACAATTGGAAGAAAAAAGAGCAAAAGGGCTTTGCTATAGTTGTGATAGCAAATACACTAAAGGTCATAAGTGTGCTGAGAAGAAATTATTTTACATAGATTGTGAAGAGGAAGAAAAAAATGAACAAGAAGAGGATATACACCAGGAACCAACCCTAGAAGAGGAAGAAATGAATCCGACCATATCGTGTAATGCACTGGCAGGAATTACCACTCCTCGAACTCTCAAGATACAAGGACAAATCAAGAAGAAAAAGGTAATAGTGTTGATTGATTCAGGTAGCACCCATAATTTTATTCATTGTAAGGTAGCCAAGGAATTAAATTGTTTCCTATACCCAGCACCAGAATACCAAGTGATGGTTGCAAATGGAGGAACTATAAATTGCTCTGGGAAATGCCATAATATCAAGCTAACCATGGGGGAATATGTATTGACTAGTCCAATGCTTTCCATTCCTGTGGGAGGTGCTGATGTTGTACTAGGAGTACAATGGTTACAATCTTTGGGGACGGTAGCTTTTAATTTTCAAGAACTTTTCTTGAAATTTTTTTCAGAAGGAAAGGAAGTCGAATTACGGGGTATTGAAGGGAAGTCGGGAAGGATAATAAGCTCTAATGTCATGACAAAGCTTCTAAAGAAAGAAAAACGAGGCGTAATTTCACAATTATGCTCACTAGAAGTTCCGACATCAAAATCATCTATTTCTGCAGATCTCAACAAGTCTTGGACAATCATTCCAAGGTGTTTGAAACTCCCAAAGGACTCCCACCTATTCGTGATCATGATCATGCTATTCATTTGATTCCAGGAAGTGTTCCTCCAAACATCAGGCCTTGTAGATATCCTTACGTCCAAAAGAGCGAAATTGAACGTATGATTGCAGAAATGTTAGAGGCGGGTATAATTCAACCTAGTCAAAGTTCTTTCTCTGCTCCGGTAGTATTGGTACACAAGAAGGATGGATCATGGCGAATGTGTCCGGATTATAGGGAGCTCAATAAGCTCACCATTAAAGACAAATTTCCCATTCCTGTGATTGATGAATTATTGGATGAATTACATGGAGCAATCTATTTTACCAAGTTGGATCTTCGTTCAGGATATCATCAAATTAGAATGAAGACTGAAGATATTCCAAAAACAACATTTCGAACTCATGAGGGTCATTATGAATTTTTGGGTCATGCCTTTTGGCCTTACCAATGCACCTTCTACATTTCAAGGGTTGATGAATTCCATTTTCAAACCCTTCCTTAGAAAATTTGTGCTAGTATTTTTTGATGATATACTAATCTACAGCAGGTCTTGGAAGGATCATGTTGAACATGTTGATAGGGTACTCAAACTATTGCAGGAGAAACAATTATATGCAAAAAAATCCAAATGTTTCTTTGGAGTACAAGAGGTGGAATATCTGGGTCATATTGTATCTCACGAGGGTGTTAAAGTAGACCCTAACAAAATTAAAGCCATTAAGGAATGGAAAGTCCCCACAACGATAAAGCAGTTGCGAGTATTTCTCGGGTTAACAGGGTATTATCGCAAGTTTTTTAAGAATTATGGGAGAATAGCAGCACCTCTAACAACATTATTGAAGAAAGATGCATTTTCATGGACTCCTGAAGCAACTAAGGCCTTTGAACATCTTAAAGAGGCAATGTGCCTAGCACCGGTCTTAGCTACACCAGAATTCACAAAAACCTTTATTGTGGAATGTGATGCCTCGAGAAATGGAATTGGTGCAGTTTTAATGCAGGAAGGAAGACCCATTGCTTTTGAAAGTCGTCCAATCAAAGGAAAGTATTTACAGAAACCTATTTATGAGAAGGAAATGTTAGCAATACTTCATGCACTAAAGAAATGGCGAACTTACCTAATGGGAAGACACTTCAAGGTAAAAACTGATCATGATAGTCTTAAACACTTTTTGGAACAAAGGCTATCTTCAGAAGAGCAGCAAAAATGGGTCACAAAGATGTTGGGTTATGACTTTGAAATAATCTACAAAAAAGGAAAGCTTAATGTTGTTGCAGATGCACTCTCAAAAAAGAATGAAGAGGTGGAAGCATTGCTTTGTGCCATTTCTATTATCCAACCAGATTGGATAACCGAAGCAAGAGATGAATGGAAGAAGGACAAAGATCTATGGACACTCATTCAAAAGTTGCAGCAAGATCCTAGTACATCTGATACATTTAGTTGGAAAAATGATTCCTTATGGTACAAAGATCGCTTATATCTTTGCAATAATTCCCAACTAAAACAAAAGATTCTTCTGGAATTGCACACTTCTCCTTTAGGAGGACACTCAGGATTTTTAAAAACTTACCACAGGGTGAAGAAAGAATTTTTTTGGGATGGCCTTAAATCTGATATTCAAAATTTTGTGGCGGAATTTTTGGTTTGCTAGCAGAATAAAGTGGAGACAATTAAGACCCCGGGACTTCTACAACCTTTATCCATTCCAAGTCAACATTGGGAGGAGATTTCAATGGATTTTATCACAGGTTTACCTAAGTCCGAAGGAAATAATTTCATCATGGTGGTAGTTGATAGACTTACCAAGTATGCATACTTTTGTGCATTATCTCATCCATTTAAATCAAGTACATTTGCTACTACATTTATGGACAGAATTCAAAAGCTACATGGAAGCCCAAGGGTTATTATGAGTGACAGAGATCCCATTTTTACTGGAAATTTTTGGACGGAGTTATTTTCTTGTTTGGGTACTCAATTAGCTCATAGCTCATCTTATCATCCTCAATCTAATGGTCAAACTGAGATAGTAAATAAATTTTTGGAAGGATATCTTTGTTGTTTTGTATCTGATAAACAAACACAATGGGTCAAGTGGTTAGCTCTCGCTGAATGGTGGTATAACACTTCCTTCCATACTATAGCAAAAATGACCCCATTTATGGCTCATTTCTAAGGCGTTGATATCTCTTTTCTTCTATTTTTCGAGCTGGTTACACAACAAGGTTGTTGTAAATTAATCAAAGGATTTGGAGTCTGTGGACCCAACATTTGATGGTATTGAGTTGAAGGACCCCCTTGATAAGGTTGATGTACAAAATTTTGATTTTGTAACAGGGGTAAATATGTATTAACAAGTGATAATGAAGTGGGTGTAACAGGTTGAACTGGTTGATATGATTTTATAACCGTTTGTGGTTAGATAGGAAAAGTGGGCTGCCATTGACAAACATTCGTTTCAACATTAGATTGACCAAAAAGTGATGGAGTACTGTCATATTGGGTGACCAAAGGTTTCCCGCCAGCATGAGGAGGATAATAAGACAGAAAATATTGCTCTCCAAATGTTGGAGTCCAGTTGATATGGTACTTGAAGGAATAGACCCAGAAGGACCGGCTTGATATTGCCTTGATGATGTGTATAATGAATTAAGTCGTTCAGTACTTACGATAGGATTACCAGTTAAAATACTGGATGATGACATTGGTAAAGTCCATGGATTTGACGATGCACTAGAGAAAATTCCAGATAAGGATTTATAACCTGATGGGACCATAGGGCCACCATGAAAATATGACTATGGTGAAGTTTTGAACATTGACGTGGTAGTGAGGGCAAGAGCTGACGTAATTGGAACATTTGGCCCAACCGAAGATGTTGGTTCAGTCATGGTTACTTGACCAAATATATACCCTTTTGAATCGACGGGAGTTTGAAAAGGAGGAATATCAACAAAAGAAGATGGTGTCGATTGAGAAACAGACTCATATAGGTAAAGGTCCTCCCCAAAATGGGTTGGATTTAAATGTGTATCGTCTGGTGGGATTTCTTCAATCGCAATTAAACCAGGTGGAAGTATTTCACTGTCAGACCCAAAGTATATTTCAGGTGGTTGACAGTGTGATATGGGAGATTCAATAGCTACAGAACTTTGTAGGATGACCAAGGTAGGAACAACTTCCGGTTGTTCGACTTCAGGATTCAGATGTTCTGGCAAAGAAGAGACAGGATCTGGATCAATTTGTGGTTGAACAACGTCGGGTCCAAGAGGTATGGTCTCACTGATTGGATGGATCGTGACCACGAGTAGCTATGAAGACTCTATTTAGACAATAGTAGACAAACCAGGATGTGTAGAAACAACTTGAGCTAACTCTGGTTTATTGGAAAATTATGTTTCACCAGAGGTATGGATTGTACTTGATTCGGCATATCGTGATCGCCTTCGCCTACCATAAGTAACTTCTGGTGGTAAAGGTGGTTTTAATGCAAGTCTACGTGAATGACGGGGGAAAGGATTTTGTTCTTCCACGATTACTGATTTATTTTAACCAAAAACAAATAAACAAAATAAAAGGGTAATGCTAGGTAAAAGGGTTTACCAAGAAACTGTGAACTACAGAATACCTCCTGGCGAACCAAAAAGTACGGGCAGGCAATCTCCCTGAACGCTGTGTTCGGTGTATCACAATTTACAAGACGTCTGACTCGGTTCACTATGGATGGATAGCACCTAAAAGTTGTCCTCACAAATATACCTGAAGGTACGTGTAGGCCCAAGTTCATATTAGCGTTGTCTGATGTGAAACTGCACAGTGAGAGCACCCCTTTATACTTATCGTACTGTAACACTGGTCGATATACCTAAAAGTACGTGGACAAGCTATGATATACTTATGTACGTGGAGTGAGGTATCACACTCAAAATGTATCGCAGACAAGTTAACAACAACTGCTATGTTTTACGACATTGGAACACGTCTCTAGCCTAGACCTTCTAAATGTTATCTTTATGGTTCCAATGCTTTGTTAGGTAAATTAAGATTAATTTTATGTTGATCTTGCTTACAATTTTCCTTTCAAAGGTTCACCGTGATGATGTATTGGAAAATTCCTAAAATGAAACTAAAAATGATAAGAAATCTTTCACTTTCAGTTTTTCAATGAAAATCCTAGCTATAAGAGGGAAAGAGCAAATAGTTTGTGAGTAAACAAATCAGAAAATACAAACTAAATGCAGATTTCCTAATTGTTCCTTTTTGCAAAACACACAAAAATCCTACATGCAAATGTAGATTTTTCATTTTCAATTCCTTTAATGTTATGAATACAGTAAAGAAACTAAGCGCACTAAATCAACAAATCAAATTCCTTTTACTTTTGAGAAATGAGGAATGCAAACAAAAATTTCTCTTTTGAAGGAAAAATGAGGAATAAAACAACAATTTCTCCTATCAAGAAATGAATATTTTACGACAATTTCCTTTTTCAAAAGCAAATGAATCTAATGCGACGGTAAAAATACTTTGAAATAAACTTTCCAATGATAAATAAAAATGCTTTAAACAAACATTGAACAAATTTTCCTTCAAAGGAGGAAGAAATATATAGATTCACTGGTCAATATGACGTTCAAAATTTTCAAAACACAGCAAAAAACAAATTGAATCAACTAGAAAAGACAAATTCAATGGAATTTGGATGGCTTCAAGGGTTAATGCAATTTCTAATGGGAGACAGTGCTCTGCAATGCAAGCCTGAAAGGGAGACGTGTTATGCAAAGCACTGTGTCCTATCCAAGAGTGCGTTGGGTGCGGTGTATAAGGAAAAACACTACTGTTTAACGCACTTCTTTTGCAAATTAATATATGAAAAAGTTTGATCTTTGTGGATAACAACTACTAGGTGGATAAACAAATCAAATCAAAGGCTAAGTCACCTAGATCTAAGAGAAATTCTCCCCAGCGGAGTCACCAATTTGTTGGACAGAATTGTGAATTGCGAATAAAACACGCTTCCCTAGATAGATGACAGTCTAGAACAACAGATTAAAGATTATACAATTACCTTTCCTAACTCAGAGTAGACACATAGAAAGGGAGGCTTACTTGTAATCCAAGTTCTTCTAAATGGCTCCTCCTGTCGCTTCCGTTGTAGCTTCAAATTCAAGCAGTTTGTGCGAAATTCTTCCTGCAAGAAATAACACTAAAACAACAGAAGATATCAATAATACAGTTGTATATTCAAGTTAGTTAGCTAAATTAGTAAAGCATAAACCATATACATCAACTAAGATCTTACAACATGGAAAACCAAAGCCAGTATAGATGCATATAGGGAAAAGTAAGTTTTATTATTTATTGATGATAGAAGGAGAGGTTACAACCCAATGATTGATTTGAAGTGACCTTTCCAGCAATGATCCTCAACCTCATCACAGTATAAATCTCTCCAGCAATTGTTACAAAAATCTAACTCTCAATTGAAAATCCACCAGCATTTCTCTACTCAAATTCTTCCTTCTCAAACACTCAGATTTGTGCTCAATTTATAAAGGAGCTGAAATTTGTTTTGCAATCAATGACTTTCCAATATTAGTCAATACATGTTTCCATTCTTGTAGATGTCAAATGGACACTTGGATTCGAAGCTTGACACATGTGAATTCTTCTAGAAGGCACTGGCCAAGTGGAGATTCTGGAACAATGAGAATTTCGCTCCTAATGTGACCAACGCACCCATAGATGTCGGGAAGTGCTTTGAAGAGCAGCCTTGCATGGGGCTACCTTCATATGCAACACACTTAATCCCTTTAGAGGTAGTGTTGGTGAGCTCTCATATGCTATATAATAAACTTCAAACCTTGGAAACCTTTGCTTGATGAAAGTCATGCTTGATCTGTCTTGTTCTTGCCTTAGGGCATGTAGCAACTTGAAGTGATAGGGAATGATAGACCCTTAGTCATTGGTCCTGGAGATGATGCCTAGTTAACCAGGTCATTGGGAATGATGCCCAAATTGACCTATAATAGTCTCTGTGTTGGTTATATGATGTGTTTTATCTATGGATCTTGTAATGAATTTGTTTAGTTATTGACTGGTTGATGTATATATATGCCTTCTTGATGAGTTTTTGGGGATATTATTGAATTAGTAAATATATATGTATTTATAAACTACAAGTACTATGCACACAAAGTGTTTGTATAAATGAGTAATTTGGAACTCCAACTTCCCGGGGTCATAATTTTTGCATAGGATCTATGTTTGACTATAATAATACATCATTTTGAAAATATCCATGAGGAGGCCGAGAAATTTTTTTCTAAGATATATTTGACACTTTTTGGTCTCTTTGTTTTCCCTCATTAGGCCCCCAAAATGGCCTCAGAATTTTAGAACTTGAAAAATTGCAAAAAATAGAAAGTTTTGTTAAATTTAAGGAAATGAAATTGAAAGGAAATAATTTTGGGTCAAGTTAGGATTATAATGGTGTGATCATGTATCACTGGATGTTTGCAGTCATTTCTGGACATGTGGGCCATATTTTCCATAAGTGCATCTTGGAAATCAAGTCTCATAGTAACTCTGATCTCATGTTTACCCTGATGAGTTTGTGAATTTGGGTAAATGTGGGAGGAAGTGATACACAACATAAGATGTTCATTCTTCGTAGAAAATAATGGGGGGATATTGTTATTGATCACTACTACAGGCCAAACATAATAGTTGGTGTTTTGGAGGGAATATGGATTGACACTATCCATGGCTATACTGAGTCGTAGACTTCATACTTTATCCTTGAATTTTTCAGGCCATGCATCCTTTCTATTCTTCATGGCTATTGAATTTTTTTGGATTCACATAACTCCTAACTCACTTATATGTGAGGCATGTCATCCTTGTAACATAGCTAATTGTTTGCAATGAAAGAGTCTTTGAATCTCTGGGATTATAGGCATGTGCCTCAATATCTTATGAGGACCATGTTGTGGAGCGATAAAAAGGGTCTTTTTAACTCCTAATTACCTTCACATTAATTATCAACCCAGGGACGACTTTTTATTTCAAGAGTGTACTCAGTCTGAGGCGGCTATTTACTCAAGAGTAATGTTTTGCAGTATAGTGCTTAAAATGCAAAAGTAAATGAAAGCCGGAAACAAAATCTAATTGGAACAGCAAGAAACTGAAATGTTCTAAACTAAATCATTCACTCAAACAACCATCAATCGAGGATACAGTAGCAATAACTCATTCCTCTGGATATTGATGCAATTAAAATCAAACCGGAACAAGACAATCAATCTGGGAACGAGGAAGCAATAACCAATGTTCTCTACAGTCGACAGTCCTGCTTTAAAGCAATTAAAAGGAAATCGAAATTGAACTAAAGCTGCTATTGAAAGTAAACTAGGAAAACTCTTTAAAAGCACTCATGTGATTTACATTTTTTTTTATTACGGTACCTTTCATGCCCAAATTTTAGACATATCTCTTTGTTTTCATATTCTCCTCTATATAGAATACAATCATTTGGACATGCATGATATGATATATACTCAAAGCCCAACATTTTCAACAAATGCTTTGCCTCTACGCAGCTACCCAACATGACATTATCACTCTGAAGAACCTTATCTTTTAATAACTTGCAGTTGGTGGGGAATATAATTGTACAATGTCAGTATTTAGTGTTCATAAAATAGACCATTTATATTGTTGATTGTGTGACAATATTTCTCAAAATATAAGGTACTTGATCAATCATGCAAGTGAATTACCTTAATATTGTTGAGAAACATGCATTTGACATGCCAAACTTTGATTTCAAGTTGTATAACAACATCATTGTCCCCAACTGAGTAGACTTTGACTTGCTGCCAAGTGCAAAGGGAAGGTTGGTGGAAGCATATTTTAGGATTTTGAATAAGGAATTAGTGATATGAGCATCATCTCCTAGCTTATTGTTCTAGAATGCATCTAACAACATTGCCTCCATGGTAGTCATTTCCCATAAGTAATCATCCATATGAACCTCTATTTGATTTCCTTCATTTCCAACTTGTGATGAGGAGCTACTATTGTTGTATTCATTCCTAATTAGTGAATCTAGGTATAGTGGGAATTGAATAGGTGTTTGATTCAACCATTCTTTGTATGCTTTCTCTCTAATTCTTGCTTTTAATGGAGCTTTATCTCGAGTTGATGTTGTAGTAGGGTGCACCAGAAGATGGTAGTTGGGTCGCTCATCATCACTAGAATCCTAATTTCAAAAAATATTGAACATCATTAGTACAATATCAATGATATTAGTAAAAAATTAAATACAATTGGTTTGTTGGAATTACATTATACCAAACAATTATTACCATCGTTGATCCAGGATTTTGGTTGGAAGATGTCATGTTCCAATCGCTAAGGTGAAGAGGTTGTCCATTTTCATCTACCAAATTCTTGTGATATGTTTCTCATGATAACACCTTCCGACATTTTTTAAATGGAGGAATAATTTTTTCTTTTGAACTCAATTTTGAATAAGGATCCTACAAATTTGGATACATTTTTATTCAAATTGACATGGATTAAAAAAATAAATTCAATTAAATAATCAAAATATAAATAAAATCTGAACTTATTAGAGATGGAAATGGAGAAGTTCGTGAAGGACTTTGATCAACAATATGGAACAAGCTGGAATTTGAAGAATTGGCCATTTGATATTATTGATATTTTTCCCCTGCACTTGAGAAAAATTAGAAATAAAATTTGGTGTGCATATCTAAAATTAATTTCGAGAAACATATAACCATGATCTAAATTTCAATATAGTTTTCAAACCATTTTTCAATAATAAGATGACTTTAAGTGGAAAATTTATACTATAAAATATTGTAATTCATGTGGATGCATCCTAAAGGATAATTTGAGGTTAGTGTCATTTTATGTGAAAACAAAATTTCATATATCTTTTAAATCCTATCAGTGTGCTTATCAGAACAAATCACACTAATGTGTTTAAATCATAATAACACTTGGGTGTTCAAATAATACCCGCAAAATTTTCTGTGATCTAGGTGGATATCGGTGCTACCCACCTATTCCATTTACACCCGCAGCATCAATTCTTTCAGTTTTTCAGCTTCAGCACAACTTACTATTTTTAGCAGGTTTTCGGGTCTTGCACTCCCGAAGCCGTTTTGGGGACTTAATGATCCAGGTGGATATTGGTGGCCACCCACCAAGTCCATTTGAACCCCCATGATCAGTTATTTCAGTTTGTAATTTTCATCACAACTTACTATTTATAGTAGTTTTTTGGGTCATGAACTTTTGGAATCGTTTTGAGGCCCTAAACGACGTTTTTTGGGAAAATCGAGAGCAGCATGGGTCTATGGATTGATGTTTCTCACACGGAAATTTGTAGTCCTCAAACATATCTTTCTAATGAGCTACTAAGCACGTCAAATGAAGATCGGATGCCAAAGTTACGTCCCTAGGAAGTTGAAACACCAACTTACCCAAACGAGGCCCACAGTTTTGGTGCTTCATATCCTAGGGTTAGGTTTTTGGTCGTTTCATGTTTTACATTGTTCCTCAACAATAAATAGGCCTTCGAGCCTCATTCTAACACAGTTGAGGGGGTTGGTAGCTGACACATCTCTTCTCATAGATACGCTACCAGTGCCCTCGCTCGCTCATTTCCATCATGTATCATTGTAACACAATTCAGAGGCTTGTAGCTGCCACATCTCTTGTCAGAGATATGCCTACCAGCACCCTAGCTGTTTATTTCAGTCATTTTTTTATTAATAAAACGAAGCACTATTTCTGCTGCATCTCTGTATCTATGGCTATATGTGTATTCTATTGCATTCCTGCATAAATCTGAATCATTTCAGCATTCTAAAAAATATAAAATATGTTATCATGTCAGTGCTCTTGTACAAAAACACACTAATGAATTTAAATAAAAAACAACACTGGTACGCACATGAATCCGGAATTTAGAAAATAAAAATGAATTCAACCATCTCGATTCTCTTATAATAATCACAACATCGATGCATTTAAATACAAACCGCACCATTGCGTTAAAATAATTAATTGCACCATTTTGGGATTTCAAAAATTAAAAACTAAAAGAATTGTATCATGTTGGTGCGTTTAAAAAATTTGGTTCCATGACAATGTCGGTGTGCTTTTATTATAAACACATCAGTTCTCTTTACCGTCGAACACACCGATGTTCATATAAAGTGAAAAAAAATGCATTTTTTTTCTTTTTTTTTTTAAATTTAAAAATGAGCGGCAATTGATTTTTCAAAATCGAATTTCACAAAGTCTTTTAAATATTAAAAATTAATTCATTATTTCATTATTTTTCCCAAAAAATAAGGTGAGTGATTTGCAAGAGATACATACTAGGAGCACTGTGTAGCAACATAATACTTTGGAGTAGCGAGATTATTCATAAGATCAGAAGTTGAAAGGTATGATGATTCACTTAAATCCCTACATAGTAAAAATTTCAAATTTTATTCATTTATTTTACTAATAAAACTTTTTACAATTTATGTTAGGGTTTAATTAAAAGAGAGATCATTTGCAAGAGAGACATAGTAGGAGCACTATGGAGTGTCAAAATATTTTGGAACCTAAAAAAGATCAGAATTTGAAAGCTATTAATTGAGAACCCTAGATAGAAAAAAATTTACAATTTCTGTTAAATTTATTCACAATTCAGCAAAAAAATAAATAAATTTAAAAACCATGTATGATAAAAAAAATACTATTTATTTTACTGTTAAAAAATTTTAGAATCTTTGTTCCTATTTAAATTTAATTAAAAAAAAAACAAAAACAAAAACAAAAAAACAAAAAAACAAAACAAAAAACAAAAAAAAAAACTTTTGTTAGATCCTTGTTTCTTCTTGCTTATGTGACTGCAAAATTTCACCTTATGATTTAACTCCCTCTACCACTTCACAATTAGGGTTTTCCATTTTAGGCATTTTAGATTTAATGAGTTTGTGTATTTAATATATATAGGGTGTTTGACATGTAAAGTAGTGGGATCCCTTTTTGAATTAGTTACAAACCTTGTTGGCCCTATCTGTTTTTTTTTAAATGGATATATTTTCCGTGGAGCACCCTATGTAATATAACACACTGGGGTCCCTTGTTTAATACAAGGCACTGGTATATTATAACATTATCGGTTTTATCTAATATATTCATTGTTTCTCCTAGTGTAATATAACACACTTGCAGGCCTTTGCCAAATAGCACCGTTAATTCATTGTGGTGCATTTATCGTTACAAATCACACCGTCATAATTTAAAATTATTTTAAACTTTTTTTATTTTTGCGATGATGTCAAAAAAATAAACACCTAGTGTGTTTGTTCAAATAAATGCACTGATTACCAAATCTATTTTTGGCTAATATATATATATAGTATTGAATGGTACAAGTTGTATATTGATAAAAAAATGTCTGAAAATGTGTCAAGTAACAAAAATACTAATCGACACAATGATAACAAATCAAAAAAAGCAAAGAAGGCAATTTCTTTGTCAATTATTTACAAAATTAATATGTATTGGTTAGTGTGTGTCATTTGGAGCCAAAAAATGAAGAAGGTCGATAATATTATTTCTAATTTAAGTGCAGAAGAGCATAAAACCCTGATAGAAAAATTATAGAAGGATGAATCGGGTGAATGAAAAAATATTATTCAATATGAGTTTTTTTTTTCATTAATAATATACTTATGAATATTAAATAATATGTTTCAAACAATCTATTAATTCATATTATATGTTTAATGTTCTACAGGGAGAAAAAACGAAGGAGAATATCAATCTCATTCTAAGAAAAAAAAATTATAGAACATGTAAATGACGATGAATTGGTCCTTAACTCATTTGGAGTGGTGTTGGAGATTAATGAAAGGGGGGGGGGGGGGATTTTTTTACAAAACTATAAGGGATCTAGTGGAATGAATGTATAAACGTACTTTCTACTTACAATAAAAAAATCAATCCAATGATTCTAAGAACCAAATTATACCTAAATTACATAAAGTATTTCCAGAGCAATGGTCAATGAGACATGCCACACTTGAAATAGAAAAAATATGCAACAACAAAAAAGAATCATTCAAAATTAAATATTCTTAACTAAATGATTTTCTAGAATTATATGTATATATTACTACAAACCATTCATTTACTAATATCAATTTTGTTATATTTAGTTTTCATATATCAATATAAAAATAGTTTATTATTATTTTTAGGAAAATTATGAAAATCCCAAATGATCAACGAGCTAATATGCAAAACATGCTAGTAGGAATGTCCAAAAAAGTATACAAGGAGATGGTCAAAGAAATGGAATTAATTACATCATAGGAGGAGCCATCTCAACAACAACGTGCTTCAAATGTATGTAATCATGATTGAATTTTTACATATAAAAAATAATATAGCATTAAATATTATTTTTCAAGTATTTTCTTGCAGAAAAGAAAACAAAATGGAACTTATTCAACACATAAAACAGGAAAAAAAGGAAGAAAAGTGGTGATATCAAAGTTTGTGAGTAACTGTTAATTTTTCCTTATAACAACTCAAGGTTTCATTTTTGTATATTTTAAGTTGTTTTACAACAATCATCCTTGAATGTATTCAAATAGGTGCTAACATAAAAAGAAGAGTCATCGGAAGAACTGATTGACATTAGGTTAAATATCGGTTGTGAGTACATGTTGGCATATCAAAAAATAATTATGGATTTTGTAAGTATCTATGTTGCTTTACTTCTCTGAGTTTATAATTAATAGAAAAAAATATATATTTTATATTAAATATATTATTTATAATGAGGTTTAAAACATGTAGGAAACAAAGTATGGAACTATGCTAGTAGAAGACTTGTTGCAACAAGGCATGACACTTGGTTTTCAAACCATGTGCATGGTTTATGTATCACTTCTTGCTATGGTACATTGTTATTTGATTTACATTGATGTATATTATTTATTTCAATTTTAATTATTCTCACCAATGTGGATACATTCATTACACTTTATTTTTATGCGTGTAGATGGAACAAGATCAAGAGGACGAAAAAAATCGATGCAATCAACAAGAAATTCCTCCAAATAACCCAAGTCATGAAAGTAGCTCGAGCACTAACAACAGTTCTAGTGAAGAAACATTTGGATATCGATGCAACCTGATGTACTTTTTGAAATAATTGTCTATGAAAAACAAACTTTTTTGTTTAATGTAATGGAAATAGTGTCCCAACTGAAATACAAGGGGTTACCAATAACAATCCCATTTCGTATGACAAATATAACCTTGTTAATATGTAATAAAATACATTTTAATTTATTCTATTATGTTATCCAATGTCATTGTGAAATGTTACACCACTAATTAAATATATGGATGATTAAATATTATAATGAAGAGATGTGAAATATTATAATGCAACAAATTATTCCAAACATCATATACAGATGCATTAATCAAATTTTAATTTATATGAATATTGTTATAAGATATATGTCGATTTTTCGATGAATAGCGAATTAAAAAAATTATAATAATTGCATTATCATAGGTTGATGTTTCCAAATACGAGAAAATATCATACAAAACATTGGTGCTTCCATAACATAAAAATGCACTGGTGAGTTATGTTATTTAAAATCATCGTGATGACATTTTTTTTCCATGATCGGAGCCTTTTTTGGAAATGATAGCACCAGAGTGATTAGTTATTCAAACACGGTATTATTTTCAATTAAGGCCCTGGTGCATTATATTTCTTAATGCACTAGTTCTTTCATAGAAGTAACATCGTGGTCCTACAAAATGTGATTTTCAGCCTTGATACATTATTAAAATTAACAACATTGATCCGTTTATATCCCTAATGCATCGATGTGTTTATACAAACAATATGCATTGGCCCTACAAGTTTAAACAAAAGCAACATGCCTACAATTATTTTTACATGCCCCGATGTCGTTCCTTAAAAGAATTCCCCAAAGCATTTTTTGATATATAATCACCAGGGTGGTATACATTTCAGGCACTAGTGTTCTTTCCATTCAATGCCTCAATTCCTTTAGTTATTTATGCAACTTAGTGCTTTTATATATGTATCACACAGGTGCTACTTGTTCCATGAAGCACATCGCAAAAAAAAACATTTTCTAAAACACTAAACGCCAAAATTCTTTTAGTTGTGATGAAATTTTGTTATAATCTCTGCTAAAATATCCGCTATCACAAGTGGATGTTTTTTTTACAATTTTTTCCAATTTATAACACTAAAAACCTATGTTATAACCTCCTCTATAAGGTATTTTCCTTGTAGTGCTAGGTCAGTGAAATAAGGTTCCAGTTTAGGGATTGACTACCCGAGATGTTTCTTCTTCTCCTGGGTGATCTGCAGTCCCTTTAGGATGTCATTTTGTGGTTAGTAAGTCTGAGTTGTAGACCCCACTTCCTTATCTGGAACTAGGAGGTTGGGTCAGGTCATAGTGGCACTTCACTTCACATTTACCTGGAGGGATTGTAAAAGCGGGTAGATGTGGGAGGGGTGTGTTACAGATTGGTATCATAGCTTCTAGGTTCGAAATATTGGACTGGATGGGATAAATGCATGCATTTATGCATGCATTTCCATGGTTATGGTTGGCATGCATGAGTACATTGTATGTAGTTAGTGTTATCATGCATGATGTCGATATGTTGATATGAATATGTATATTTATGTATCCTGCTAATATGGATTGATTGGTGCAGATGAGATAGCCTCCCCTCAACTTCAATAAGGTATGTTTATTATGTTTATGTTTGGTTATTTGACATGGTGTGTTTGAAGAAAGAATATTAGAGATGACAAGTAGAATGGTGGATTACAGTTCACGTGACTCAACCTTATAGGTTAGATGAGTAGCCAAGAGATGAGTACTCTCCTTAAATTGATAATACCTTGATAATTTTAAAGTTATAAATCAGGAGTTGCAAGGAAGATAATGATAGGATCATTTTGTCACAAGAAATAATTGTCAGGGTGCAGGAAAAGCACGCAGAGGTCAATGCAATGATCTGTCAGAGTTTTTCATATTTGCAAAGACAAGGAAAACCACAGATCAGTTATGAATAGGAGGACAAGAAAAATGGGGTATATGGTAGTAGGTCTCATGGAGGACACATGTTGGACAAGGATGACACAATCAGAGGTGGTATATGGATGGATGCACCTGACAGGATAGGTAGTAGTTATGGCTTCTATTCTAGTTTTCTATCAAATAGAAAACATGGTCATAATTGTTATCGTCATTAAAAGAGGAGTGGGAGGGGATAATTTCCAAAGGATTTCAAGAATTTTAAGCCTCCTACCTTCAATGGAGAGTTTAAGAAACTGAAAGATTCAAAATCATGGTTGTTTGGGATGAAGAAGTTCTTCAAGTTGCATGACTACATAGAGAACATGAAGGCCGTGATAGTTATTTTCAATCTCAAAGGAAAAGCAGACATCTGGTGGGAATATGTGAAGCATTTCATAGGAATCAGGACAAAGGGGTTGATTTTCAATGAATTCAAGACTATTCAAGAAGAAGCACTTGTCAGAGAGATATTATGTCAGTAATGATAAGGAGCTCTATGAGTTCAATATGGGATCTATGACAGACGAAGAATACAAAACTAAGTTCTTGGAGTTGTTGAGGTAATTTCCTTATCTTAAGGATGATGAGACAAAGGTTCGGAGATTTATCAGTGGAATACCATTAGAATTCAAGGATCCAATTGAGCATTATGAGCCTCAAAATTGGATGAATTAATTATGAAGTTGAAGCATTGTTATAAGTAGTCAAAGCACAATATTGAGCCTAAGCATGATTGGAAAGGAAATGACAAGACTAAAGGAAAATGGCCTCTGAAGAGAGAAATGCCTCATGATGCAGGTAAGAAAGAGAATGTGGCTCCTTACATGAAGTTTAGTACAACATAGAAGGGACATGGGTCTCATCCTATAGATTATTATAATAAAGGCAGTGGCAGGGAATCGTTGAAGTGTTGGATTTGTGGTAAATACCATCGCAAGAAGGATTTTTTGTTGTATCAGGGTGGGATACCTCAGTTATACAGTTCTCAGGAGGCGTAGATATTTGGGGATGCTGGACAAAGCATTCCTAAAATTTATGAAAATTTTGATAACAAGCAAGCGGATCACCAAGCATCCATTATTGAGATGGAAGGTAAGCTCTGTGATCGAGTTGTTTCCATTTTGATTGATCTCGGATCTAATTATAATTATGTTATCCCAACCTAGTGGATAAATTTTTCTTAATTAAATAAGTGCATGCAGAGTCTTGGTTGGTGTATTTGGCTATAGGAACTAGGAAAATAGTTCATCATTGGGTGAGAGCTTGTGCATTTGAGCTTAATGACATGCCTACATTAGCTCATCTAAATTTTCTTCCGTTGGGTTCGTACAATATGCTTTTGGGTATGGATTGGTTGTGCCTTCACAAGAATAAGGTAGATTATTATGAGAAGGATATTGAGTGCTATGATGATGGAGAAAGGAGAATATTGCAGGGTAATAATACTCCTAGGAAAATAACGGTTGCAAGAAAGGGTGTCTATTGTTTGCAGTTCATATTTCTAGTGACAAACGAAAGGATGTTGAGGATGTTGAAGCCTTGAAGATGTATCTATTTTTTCAACAGTTTCAGGATGAATTTTCAATAGATATTTTAGAGTTACCACCTCATAGCGAAGTGGACTTCTCTATTGAGTTGGCACTAGGAGCAACACCAACATCAAAGGGACCTTACAAGATGAGCACTCCAGAGTTGGTGGAACTGAAGTTGTAGCTTAAGGAAATTATTGATAAGGGATACATTAGGCCAAGTGTGTCACCTTGGGGTGCATCACTGTTGTTTGTGAAGAAGAAAGACGATACTCTCAGGTTTTGCATTGATTATAGGTAGTTGAAAAAGGTGTTGATCAAGAAGAGGTACCCTTTGCCATGGATTCATGACTTGCTTGATCACCTGAAAGGAGTAGCAGTGTTTTCAAATATTGACCTGAGATCAAGATTTCATCAGGTACACATCCAAGAAGAGGACTTCTATAAGACAACATTACGTAGCAGGTATGGGCATTATGATTTTGTAGTGATCAGGTGATCAAATTTTAGCTAAAAAATGAAAGTGCCCATAAAGTCTTGAAACTATTGCCAAGTCGAAGTGATCGTCATTTTGAATCCAACGACATTCATTTCACCTCAATTTTACACCGTATGCTCAAGTTATCACGTGTTGGTTGTTTGGCCTAGCAGCTAAAATTTTAGCAGATCTGCTGACTGGGTGACTGTACAGCTGATTCAACATGGTAACTATGCAAGGTACATGCCAACCATAGGCTGACACTTTTACTTCTTAGGTTCGTCTATTTGAGGTTGAATTTCATTGGTTGATGGTTTGGTGAAGTGTACCAATGGTTGGGTTCCACGTGGCCCAGTCATGGGCTGCCACATAGCACCCCGGGACAGTGTAAAGTTTGTTTGAGGGTTAGAAAGGCCTCAACTGGGTTTGAACTGACAACCTCATGTAAAATAGTGCAATTCTCTACCATCTCGTTGTTTTTACTGATTATTATTAACTATAGTGGAAAAATTATATTTAAAGTTTCAACGTTGTTTGGGGGATGGGGTTGGGGCCAAGCCCCTGGCCCTTGGTCACCACACGCCCACAGAACCACGCACGAGCAAGAGTTGGCACTACAAGAAAGGGGGCTAGGTCGAAGCCCTAGCCCCCAATCCCATGGCTTACCTTGTGCCAAGAATTCAAGGGGCCCAACATGAAGGACGAGTTGTCAACCTGACCATTGGTCTCATGGCACCTGATAAGACCACACACGTGGTGTTTAACGACTAGGTTAACCGAGGCAGGCGTTAAGGCCCAGCCCATGGCATTATGTGGTCATATGGCCTAAATTTTTTTCCTTAAGGCATCATTTGACAATTTAATCATCCAAAAAAATGCACCAGCGAAAGCCAAAAATGTCACTCCTTTAGCAAAAAATAGGGCATATTTATAGGACAGTTAGATTGTTGGTCCAATTTGTAGGACGGTTAAATAGTAAACCTTATGGAAGAGATTTGGAGTCATATCTTTTTGAATTTTTGATAAAATTGAGCTCAAGAAGAGTCCACTTAGGGGTTTTTGGATGTTTTGGATCCAATTGTGACCTCTAATTTCTTATTTGAGCACATATAAGGAGCCTTTTTTTCAGGTTGAAGACCAAGGGTGTATGGATCAATCAGGTTTTTGAAGCAATTATGGAAGGTGTTTGAGCATGAATGAGGCCTTGCAGGGGTTTTCTCACCTTCAGAAGTCTACTGCGGCATTTGTTACTTGTACGGTTCATCCTAGGTTTAATTTCTCATTATTTCATGTTGAGGTAAGATTTTTTTATGCTCTTCAATGTGGATTGAAGTGTTCATATATGCTCATTTCATTTGGAGTATAGGATCAGTGTAGGAGATGCCTTGTGTTGCTATTTTATGTGAGAGTTATTTGTAGGAGAACATTACAGTGTAGGGGTAATAGCCACATGTTTTCATCAGTAAAATTTATGTACTTCTTTCTATAATTAATATATGGAGTGGTATAGCTATGTTGGAGGCTCGAAGATGTAGCCCAAGAGGGGTAAACTCCGTCACCAAATTTTTTTTTATGCTCTTCATCGTGCATGTATGAGTTATGTGATATTATGTTTCTTATATTAAGTTTACAGGTGAAGACTAAATCATGACTTGAAGAGAAATTGGAAAAACCCATTTTGTGTCAAGACCCATTTTATCTTGCAAAGCATTGGAACAATCCTTGTTTGTTTCTGGAGAAGAGGAAAGTGAACACCTCCCCCATTTTAATATTAATTGGTATGAGAGCTTAAATCTGACCAAGTTTCAAGATTGGGAAAAAATATTCTCCAAGAGCTAAGGGAGCAGAATTTGGCCCTTCGTATGGAGAACATTGAGTTGATAATAAAGATAGAGATAGTTGAAGAGGAGAAGAGGAAAATATGCCTTCTATTGCAACAATTTCTTGGGGAAGAAGTTGCTGAAATTTCCACTCCTCTTACAGCAAAAGACACCTCCAGAAAGAAACCAACATGTGGTCGTGGTTCAAAAAATGGTTATGGACCATATGAGGTGTTATCCACCTATAAGATTTGTCATATCAAATGGTGGCTAAATCATTTTTGAAAACTTTCAAGAAACAATTTTATTGCCAAATTGTTAGTTCTTGAAGTCTTATGAAGATATTTTATCCTTTGATTAATCTTCACTGTTGTTTCCCTCTCAATTCTGAAAATCTATTGTTTTCATGAAGAAAAGATTGCTGCAAAAAATCCATGTTTTCCTTCATTTTTACCCCTTATTCCACTCAAAATTAACCTCCATTTTATTCCCTTTTTCCCCCATAAAATTCCTCTATTTTCCCTTATTTCCCTTCTTCCCTTCATAAATCCCCTTTTATAAGGTTTAAAACTCCTTTTTAAACCTTACCAAAACCCTCAAAATCCTTTGAACATCCTTGAAAATTCATAAAAACCCACTTTTTATATTATAGGCCTAAGCCGCTTTGGGCTAAGCCCTAAAACCACTTCCCCACCATATACCCATGCCCAGGACCAAGAGTTAAAGTCCTGAGTGCTTATCGCAATTGGAGTTGTGCGATGGGCGTTTTTCTTTGTCTTAAAGAAAGTCCCGATGCGATTGGCCCCTTTCCATAAACCCCTGATCCCTTCTTCTTTTCACATAACCTGGAGCCCGCAATCGGGGGCTAAAACTTATAAATAAACCCTCCCCGACACGATTTCCCCTTTGTATTTTAGTAAAAATCCCATTTTTTATATTATAAATGGGCCCCGACAGTTCATTGGTCGGACGAACCTCCACCGTTGATTTTAAACCAATCAACGACCTGCACAATCTCGCATCAGAGATTTCATTGGGCGCGTTCAAATATTTTATTTCCCCCTCTTGATTGGCGATCTCCCGATGGGTTCTCCGCCGTTGAACTCCCCCACCAGATCCATATCCGATGGCCCACATCGATCTAAATCATAAGCCCATCCCCATGCCTATGACCTCCTCCAATTCATTTCCCACCGTCGATCTGATCCTCAGATCAACGGCCCACGTTCAATCACATCGGCGTTGCTTACCTCTTGCCTCTTCCGATCGCAAACCTTCCAATTGCATCTGGGCTATCCATGCATCAAGATCGGACAGTCCAGATTAAAACCGCCCCACCTCTTTCCGTCCACACATCTATCCTCCATCGCACTCTCTCCTCGACCGTTCAATCTGATGCCCCAGATCTAACGGTCAGCGCGTAGTTTCACGTAGATTCAAGCCCAAAATATAATGTTTTAAATTTATGCAATGAGGGTGGTTTTGAAAAGCCATGTGTCAGGCTCTAATGCATATCATGTTCGAAAAGTTAAAACCGCCCTCCCTCCTTTTTGCTGCGCGAAAACAACTGTTTCTTCAGCCAAAACTGCTTTACCCCTTTTCTATTGCATTTCATCGTGTTCATTCCCCACCGTTGATCTCTGCAGATCAATGGCTCACATTCAATCTGACCATTGAACTATTTTCCTCTGTTATCCTCCAAGGGACTTCATCGATCAACCTCAATCGTTGATCTCTGAGGCCGATCTCATCCGACGGCCCAGAATCCTTTCGGAAATCCAAAATTTCGTTTTAACATATTTCCTCCGCCAATGGTTCTTTTTATCCATTTCCTTTGTATTTTCTTCCATTCCATTGTAAAGTGGCCCCTCTGCATTACATATTCACGGTTGATCTCAACCGTTTATCTCTGCAGATCAACGGTTCTAGCTTAATCTCCTCACCGATTTTTCAACTGCCTCCCTTTTTACCTCTGCAAGAAAATCCTCGCCGTTGGATGCTTTCATCCAACAGCTGTGATCTAATATCAAAACTCTAAAGCAGTCTTACCTTATCCCGCGGGATTTTCTTAATATTTCTTGGTTTATGCAGGTTTTAAAGGTTTTTCAAATATTTTAAAGGAAAATTGAAGGCCAAGGATGACGACCCTCCAGGCCTTTATTCATCAAAGAGATCTTTTTGTAGGGTTCCCATCAAATTTTATCGGTGCCTCATGAGCACTGATACCGTTATAAGACCTCTAAGCACCTGCACATCAACAAGACACAACAAAGCTTAAACAAACAAAGAGTATTAGTTGGATAGCCTGAAATCAAACCAGAGATGAAGAATTAAAGATGGTTTACACAGTTTTGAGGGATTACGGCCCAAATTAACTATCTAAAGCCTAATCCTCTCAATTAAACACAGTTAAAGGAACAGAAGAAAGAATTCAGACCTAATTGTGCCTAACACATAGAATTAAAGCAAATTAATAGTGATTAAAGAAAGACAATCAGATCTATCAATCCGAGAATGCCTCCACTGCCACATCAGAGGCTAATTGATTCCTTTCAGCTACCAAAAGCCACCTGCAGCCTCAAAGCATTCAAAGGAGGCCGAGTTATTACCAGAACAGAAGATATTCACCTTAATACAGCTGAACAGTTATTCCAAATCAAAGAAACTAATTTAAACTGTCAGAGAAGTTATTACAAAGATGAGAATGAACCTTAAAGTCAACAAAATCTCCCCAGCAAGCTTAATACTTAATGTAAGCCAATTAATACAAAAAAATATCTGAAATCTTCTCCATTGAGCCCCTCAAAGGCCGAGAAGAATTAAATTGTATTAATTGAGCCTGTAGATCTTTTCTCTCATTCCACCTCCTCGTTTTTCTATAAAATATTCTTGAGGAGCTCATTATAAAGGTGTTGGTTACAGAACTTTGAAATATACTTGTGCTTGAAACTTTCTACGTGTAAATAGTGTTCAGAGGCTCTTGAAGCTCTGTTTGTAATCAAATAAGTTAGGCTGAGAAGAGAATATGATTGTTGAACTGAAACATTGGACTTGAAGAATGTAACTGGATTGACATCAATATACAAGCTGATTCTTGGGATCCTAGTCTATATCACTGGTGAAGTGCTTCTTTTTGTGTTATTGTTTTCCTTTCATGTATGCCATTTTTCCATTATTCTCTGATAAAGAATAGCAAGCATAGAGTTACGATTTACTGTTTACAGTACCCTTCTCTGACTGATAAGCTTTATCTCAATGTTTTCCTCCAAATTGTGTATTTAAGAATGATTCAATTCAATCCAAACAATTATGAATGTTGGCGTTCCCTCGTCCTACTGTCCAAACTAAACATTGTTCTTGAATGTTATTTTCATTATTTACTCAGTAAATTTAGACTAGAAAGGTTTATGGTTTTCCCTGTCTTCTAGTTTCTTTCTCCAAAGGTAGTTCTAAAAGTTTCCCTAAGAGTATGTTGAAAGCAGTTTAGATTTAAAAGTATCTTATCTGATCTTAGGCTGCACTTTGTTTTTCTTATCTATTTTCATCCCTTCTAAAAGTAATTACGTGGATTACTGGATTGTTTGTCTGATGAGTTAACTTTAATACGAACTTGTCCAAAGAAGTATATGGTTAGCCCTGTCCTTTGGTTGGTTTTAAACTATTACTTAAAAGGCTTTTCTTGTTTGGAAAGACTGGTAAATCCTAGTTGAAATTATTGTCTTTTTCCACCCCTTCAACACTTTTATTGTTCCATTCCATCATTTAATCCAAAAAGATCTTGTGATATAGATGACTTGCCCCTTGGACCACTCTTGAAATTTTTGTACAATTAAACCCTTTTATGACTCCATAGCCCAATGGACTAAAAACCAACGTTATATCTATCCTATCAGCCAAAGCTTGTTCTGATTGCTTGCAACTTCACACCTTTGAAACTCTTTCATTTTAGGACTTTCCACTCAACTAAAAATCATGCTCAACCATCCAAAAACAAACAAAAACCCTTGTTCTTAATAACTAGCCTAATATCACACATAAAAGCCTTAAAGATAAATCAATCTTTGCACTTATAGAGAGATCCCTCTCTAGATTCAGGAGGGCTAGATCCTAGAATCCCAAAGTGGTTCAAGTGTCCTCTCCATAGTTCTAGTCTCACTAATCTGCTGGAATTATGAGGAGCTAACATGAGGAAGATGAAGCATTTTCATTTTTAAAGAATCTCCAATATTCACACCATATTCTAGTTCGTAAGAGTGGGTTTCTAGAGTCATATACAAGTTTCCCATCATCATCATCAGAAGCTGAAAAGATAAATGGAAATGTTAAGGAGGTAATAATCATTTCCAGTACACTTCCTTTTTTTATGTCCATAACATTTCTTTTGCGACATTTGATAAACATACCAAAGGCATAGGTATGAAACTGATTTCTAAAATAGGTTATGAAGGATGAGGCATCGACATAAATTTCCAAGGGATCACCAATCCAATCTTGGTTGAGGAGAGACCAAAGTATCAAGGATTGGGATATGGTCAAAAGGAGTTTGGAGAATTCTCTAAATTGTTTGAGGCACATCAACCATCTGAGGATGAGATTTCACCACCTTGTGACAATGTTCATTTGTCTCCCAAGCGAGATGCATGCTTGAAGGGACCTTGCATGTCATCGTCCACTCAACTTCGTCAAAGATGCAGCCCTAGAGACAGGTATAATTTTCATGGGTGTTTCCAATGCATAGTAATTTTAATTATTTGTGAAATATGTACCCTTGTACTTTCTTTGAAGCATTTGACCATTGTGTGGTTGTTTTTGAGCAATGCATGGTAATGGTTAAAAGAATGGATCAGATTCTAGGTGTCAAGCATAATGACTCTCCTTCACATGAGAGGACTTCTTTGTTGGAAAACAATAGAAAGTTCTTTTGTACTCATTGCAAGATGCATGGGCATGGCAATGGACGATGTTGGAAGTTACATCCAAAGCTTTGTTCTAAGAAAGGAAAGGAGATTGTGTAACCTAATGCAAGGAAAGCGAAAGGTGTAAAAGAGGACTGACAGAAATCCTAAGCAACCTTCAGGGAAAATATGATGCAAAAAGAGAACCCATAAGCCTAGGAGAGGTAGATATTGGGTAGACTTGTTTGTAAATTTTGTAATTACTTGTTGTTGTTTACCTGTTTGGGTACTTTGTAAAGTTAACAATAAATGTCACTATCTACAACAAGTATGTTTTTTTCATTAATGTTATGTATTGGCTTTTTTATAAGTCCACATGTTCAAGAACTTTTGGAATGTACAAGTTTTTCGTTCAAGTTTCTCTACAAGTTTGTCATGTATTCACTGATGCAAGTATTCAGGATGAAACTTGTGTGAATAGAATATTTGTTTTAAAGATTCTACAATATGACTATGTTTTGTAGGCAAATCCAGTGATATCATTGAATTTTTCCAGCAATGTAATTTTTATGTACAAGCTCAGTTTGAGGACGATAAAGAAATTTTATGTTGCTTATGATTCCAAGATGGAGTCAATTTTGTCTTCAGCAAGTTTAACTTCAAGATGAAGTTGTTTTTTAGCCGTGAAAATATGATATTAAAGAGAATGTTTGTATTTCACTCATCAGTATTTTGTTCCTACAATAATGATAAGAATATTGGCTCAATTCTTAACAAGATAGTAGGTATTCATGAAGAAGATAGATGAAGTGCCTTGATTGGGGCTTGAAGGGAACCAATTGAAAAGTAAGAATTTTGGATTGGGTTTTTGGGTTTTTTTAGTTTTAGCCTCATTATATTGACTAGAGAAGAAAACTTTTGGATTCCAAAAGTTCCCAGTGGGGAAATCGGCACCAAGTTGAAGTTCTCATTTTTCTGAATCCAACGATGTTCGTTTCACCTCAATCCCACACCGTATGCTCAAGTTATCGCGTGTTGTACATTTGGCCCAATGGCTAAAATTTTAGTAGGTCTATTGACTGGGCAGCTGATTGGGCAACCATACAATTGAGTCAGCATGGTGACCATGCAAGGTACAATCCGACCATAGGATGACATTTTTCCTTCTCTAGTTTATCGATATGAGGTTGAATTTCATTGGTTGATGGTTTGGTGAAGTGGAACAATGGTTGGGTGCCATGTGGCCCAGTCATAGGCTGCCACGTGGCACCCCAAGATAGTGTAAAAATTTGTTTAAGGGTGGAATAAGCCTCAACTAGGTTCAAACAAGTGACCTCATGGAAAATAGTGTAGCACTCTACCATCATGTTGTTGGTGATTCTTATTAAGTATAGTGGAAAAACTCTATTTCAAGTTTCAGCATTGTAAATTTGGGGGATGGGGCTAGGGACTTGCACGCCCACAAAACCACGCATGAGCGTTAGTTGATGCTACAAGCAATGGGGTTGGGTCAGATCCCTAACCTCTATTCCCATGGCTTACCATAGAACCACTGCCGATGGAACCAGAGCTTATGCTGAGGGGGGGCTTGGATTTGGGTTCGGCCCCAAGGCACATGGTAATGTGAAGGACTGTGGCTAAAGGCAGAAAGAGGAGGTGCGGAAGAGTGGGGACTAGCCTCAAATCCTTTGGACCAGCCATAGGACCACGTGTTAGGAATTCAAGGGGCTCGGCGGGAAGGGCGGGTTGTTAGCCCAACTCTCAGTCTTGTGGCACCCGATAAGACCACACACTTAGTGTTTAAGGGCTAGGTCGGTGGATGCGAGGGTTAACGCCTATCCCACAGCCTTATGTGTCCATAAAACCTTAATTTTAGGCCTTAAGGGTTCATTACACAATCTATCATCCAAGAAAAAGCACTAGAGAAGGGCAAAAATTTCTCCCCGTTAGCGAAAAATAGGGTGGGTTTGTAGGACAGTTAATAGTAAAACTCATGGAAGAAATTTGGAGCCATATATTTTTTAGTTTTTAACCAAATTGAGATCAAGAAGAGTCCACTTGGGGTATTTTGGATCTTATGAATCCAATGTTGACCTCTGTTTTTTTATTTGATCAAATTTAAGGAGTATTTTTGCAGGTTGAAGACCAAGGGTGTATGGATATATCAGTTTTTTGAAGCAATTTTGGAAGGTGTTTGAGCATGAAGAAGGCCTTGTAGGGGTTTTATCACCTTCAGAAGTCTACTGTGGTAGTTTTTACCTGAAAGGTTTAGCTCAAGTTTACTTTTCTTATTATTTCATGTTGAGGGAAGTTTTTTTTATTCAATGTGGAATTTAAGTGCTTATATGCTCATATAAGCTCATTCTAGTTGGAGTATAGGATATTTGGAGGATATACCTTGTGTTGTTGTTTTATGTGAGAGTTATTTGCAGTATAACATTGCCATGTAGGGGTAATAGCCACATTTTTTCATAAGAAATATTTATGTACTCCTTTCTATATTGAATATATGGAGTTGTCTAGCTATGTTAGCAGGTCTGGAGATGTAACCCAAGAGGGGTGAACTCCGTCACCAAATATTTTTTCATGACTTTCATGATGCATGTATGAGTTATGCAATATTATGTTGCTTATGTTAAGTTTACATGTCAATACTAAATCATTACTTGAAGAGAAATTTTAAAAACCTGTTTTGTGTCAAGACTCATTTTACCTTGCAAAGAATCAGAACGATCCTTGTTTGTTTGTGGAGAAGAGGAAAGTGAACACCTCCTCCATTAATAGATCATGTAGTGGTTTCATTTGGTATTACTAACTTATTAAGGGAATTTTGAGGTATAAAATGAGCCTCCTAAGGAAATTATAAAATAATAGTGGAAATAATAAAATAAGATTAGACTACATCATCGAATTTTAGAGGCAAAAAAGAAAAAACTACTTTTTCAGCTCGTATTTTCAACTTATCTCCCTATGGGTTTACTCAAATTTCGAGCGGAAACACTCATTGGATGAAAAATTTGATTCCTCATCCAAATAGTACCCATGTTTCATACTTTCGGTGGACCTTTCTACATGAAAAATGAGAAATACATTAAAAACATGATTGAAATCACCTTTTTTCATGTATTTTTCATTTTTCGTGTAGCAGGGTCCATCGAGAGTATGCAACATGGATACTTCTTGGATGAAAAAATGAATTTTGCATCCAACAAGTACTCCCGCTTGAAATTTGAGTAAAACCTAGGGAGATAAGTTGAAAAATTAGTTTTATTATTTTATTACTTTTTAATCTTTTTACTTTTTTACCCCAAAAATGGTGAATCACCCCCCATGGTTGACATCATCATCTTGAATACTATTGGTTCTTATAAAGTTTATTTTGGTTGTAATTTTTTCTTAGGAGGCCCATTTAAGACCTCAAAAGTTCTCTAATGTGCTTGAGTTACTTTCATGTGTTTGATGAATAGTGTGTTGTGTCCTTATCTGGACAAGTTTGTGATAGTATTCATTAATTCCATATTGATATATTCTAGGAATGAGGAAGAGCATGCAGAACACCTGGTAGTAGTGTTAATATTGGTAAGATAGAATCAGTTGTATCCCAAGCTTAGTAAGTGTATTTTATTTCAGAGATAAGTTCATTACTTGGGACATGTTGTTTCCAAGGAAGGTATAGCAGTGGATTCGATAAATATCAGAGCTATCATGGAGTGGGAAACTCCTAGGAATGTGGATTAGGGCAGATCATTCATGGGACTAACATGTTACTATAGGCGTTTCATCAAGAAATTCTCATGGATTACCTATCCTATTACATATTTGCAGAGAAAGGGAAAGAAGTTTTAATGGAATAAGGAGTGTGCAACTAGTTTTGAGAATTTGAAACATTTGCTTACAAATGCTCCTGTTTTGAAGATTGCAGATCCAAAAAAAGAGTCAGTGGTATGTACATATTCTTCCAAGAGAGGAATTGGTGGAGTCTTGATACAAGAAGGATAGGTAGTATTCTATGAGTCAAGGAAGTTAAATGAGAGCGAGAAAAACTATGTGACTCGTGATCTTTGGTTGGAAACATTCATGCATTCAATATGTGGAGACACTATGTTCTTGGAAGGAGGTTCATCTTAATGAGTGATCACACAGGAATGAGGTACTTATTTGACAAACCAAATCTAAATTACAGACAAGCTAGATGGTTGTTTACTCTCAATGAGTTTGATTTGCGATATTAGGTACATAAAGGGAAAGGAGAACAGAGTTGATGAGGCTCTTAGTAGGAGAGTGTAGGTGAATCACATTACAACAGTGAGTTATTATGGGACAAACTTGTAGGAGTTTATCTTTTATTTAGGACAACATGATGATAGGTATCAACAGTTGAGGCACAGATTATAGCAGCGGGGTCAAAGTGATAGCGATGAGGAGTATCACCTCACAAAAGATGGCTTAGTTAGATTCAGGAATAAGATTTATGTACCAGATGATAGTGAACTCAAGAAGCTTATCTTGAGGGAGTTTCATGTCAGGTCGTATTCAGGACACTTGGGATATCAAAAGACTTTGAAAACAGTTAATAAATTCTACCATTGGATGAACTTGAAAAAATAGGTGGTTAAGTTTGTTGTGAGAATCTTGGACTATCTAGCTAAAATCTAAGTGTAAGCATCCAAGTGGTTTATTGTAGTTTATTTTTGTTCCAGAGTGGAAATGGCAGTTCATTTCCATGGACCTTATTACAGGGTTTTCAAGGACATCAAATCAACATGATTCCATCATGGTTGTGGTTGAGAGGTTAAATAAGGTAACTCACTTCATTGCAGTTAAGTCTATGAATTCAACTAGTGAGGTAACTCAATTTTTCATCAAGGAGATAATGAGACTGCATGGTGTTCCTAAGAAGATTGCATCCAATATAGATATCAAGTTCACTTCTAGGTTTTTGAAGGCATAATTTGTAGGTTTGGGGATAGAATTGGCTTTCAACACAACTTATCATATGCTTACAGATAAAAAGATAGAGAGGGTCAACAATATTCTTGAGGACATGTTGAGGATGTATGTTATGCGTCAAGATAAGAAGTGGGATGACTATCTTCCACTGGTAGAGTTTGCATATAATAATGGTTATCAAAAGTCCTTAACGATGAGTCCGCTTGAGGTTCTTTATAGGTGAAGTTGTAATACTCCTATCATCTAGAGTGATCTAGTGAACAGGGTATTGATTGTGTTATCACCGAGAAAAATGAAACATCATTTGACATAGTCTTAGGGGTTCATTTGTCAAAGGTATGGTCATAGAGTTCAATTGTCATTAGTTGGTAAAGGAAAATTTTAATTTTTTTCTTATTAGCCTATCCTAAGGTCCAAACCCACCCCCATTCAAATCTTTTCATCTCACATCAATCATTATTTCCTGACATATTCCATTTCCCAAGCTTATAAATCCAAAAAGGTCATTTTAGCCAAGATTTCATGTTTTCGTAGCAAATTGCACAGTAAAAACGCAGTTTTCGCTACGAAATTGTTGATACTTTCGTAGTGAAACTACCAAGAAATACACTAAGTACGTTACGAAAACAAGTATTCATTTTTGTCTTTTCAAATCAGGTGCTAGGTGTCAGTTAATGATTAGAAATGTTAATGTGAATGTCATTCGAGTCAGTTAGGGTTAAATCAAATTACAATGGTCATGTCTAAGGTCATCACTTCTGTTTTTAGCATGTATGAGTCATGATGAAGGCATGAGTTGTCATCAAAACTTTAAAATCTTTCCCAATTGAGTCTTTTTCATTCCCCACTTCATCTTTGCATTCTGTTGAGCTTTGGAGAGTTATTTCACTAAACCAAGATGGTTGCTAGCATTTTCAAGCAATTGCAGTTGTCATTGATCAAGCGAGGCAGAGAAGGTATAAAAGCACCATGGCTGCAAAGAGGAAGACCAAAAAAGGATGCCACTGTCTCAGATATGAGCCATCAGACATGAATTTACTGAATGAAGACCCAACTACCTTAGAAGTTTTCAAAAGAACAGGGTGTTTGCAGTTTTGCCAAAGATTGAAAGGATGCCATGTGCAGGTTTCTAAGGAGTTTTCCATCAATTTAAATGGGACAACTTCAAAGGTTGAGATCCTTTATCTCACTATAACACCAGAGACTATTGCAGCAGCAACATGAAATCCTAGAGGAGGAGAACAATGGCTCAAAGGTTTCAAGTTCACCATGCAGGAATGTAAGGAATTTCTCAAGCCAGAGCATAGTGAGATTGATATCACAAATGCCATTCCAAGGAGCTACATGGAAAAAAAATTCTCAAAGATGTTGTTAATCATTCAGAAATACTTCACCTATGAAGGGAGGTATCATATGGTTTATTCATACCACTTCAGGCTTCTGCTACATTTTGTTGGTAAGAGGTCTCTTGATTTACTTTTCTACTTATACATAAGCTTAGCTAAAATGTCAAACAAATTTCAAGCTAAATCTAAAGGAAATGAAACCTCACTCTTTCATCATGGTTTAATCAAGTTGCTGGTTTTAGAGGCGTTAAAGAGATTAGGCAGAGATTGGTCATCTTTCTATTTGTCAGTGGTTTTGAAGTATATGCCATCACTCCTAAAAGAACTCCTAAACCTAGAGGTATACCATCACCTTTAGTGGCAAAGAAAAGTGAGCCTTTAGTGGTAGATCAAAGTGAACTAGTAATCATGGAAATAGAGCCATTGTAGAAAGTTGATACACTTTTTGTTACACCTGCAAAACAAAATTCAATAGTGAGAAAACATGGCAGCAAAAGAGTTACAAGAAGCCAAACAATGGCTAAGGGTAACTTAGAAGACATTTTGCATGCTATTGATATTGAGGAAACCCCCATAGTATAAGCTAAAGACATAGATGAGGAAGGAAAGAAGCTCAAGAAATCCAAAACATCCAAGAAGTTAGAGTTTGAGGGTGAGGATGTAGGATTCATGTTTCAAGCTAGGAAACCCATGACAAGACATGCTAGAAAACTCTTGCAAAGCAGTAAAGAAGCTTAGAAGGTCACTGAAATTGTCTAGCCTGTTTGGTATAGATAGTACGGTATAGGTAGTATACCTTGTACAAGCTCTTACTTAGACGTACACCCAGTAACCCTAGGACTGCGACCTTTCCTCACCTGCAAAAGAAGAATTATTCATTGAGCAAAGGAAAGGAAAAGAGAAAATCATTGAAAAAATAGAGATTGAGGTTCTTAAGGAGCAGTTGAAGCTGGAAAGTGAAGAAATAGCAGTCTTGAAAAAAGAGGCAAGGAAGCACAAGATTCAGAAGGTACAGTTTGAGAAAATAAAATAAATTTTGGAAGAGCAGGTTAATAGTGTGTCAAAGACCTTAGATAACACACAGCAATTGATCAAATGGACTCATCCATTGAGAGGAGAAGTGAAGAATATCAGAAAAATGAACTTGCACTTGAAATCTAAGAACAAGAAACTAGAAGACCAAGTCAAAGACCTCCAAGAGCAATTAGAATTGATTCATGAAGAATTGGAGAAGAAGGCTTTGAAGATGACTGTGGTTGAGGAGCCCATTGCTCAACTAATCATTAATGAAGAGGAAAAACCTCAAGAGTCTTAATTTGAGTTTTATTATGTTTTAGAAGGTTCATGGCATGTTAAAAACCAAGTTTCTACAGCTGTAGGTTACCTTTTTGAGACAGGGTTAAAATCTGGAAATTCTGCAGTTTTTCACAGTTTCATAGTGTTTTCTGGGCTTAAAGCCAGGAAAACGCTACGAAATATTATGTAACTATCTTTTTGCCTTTAAAATCATTTTTTGCAACTTTCAAGGAGGGATAATTGTGGTGATGATGTGTCATTTCTTGGTTGACACCTTGGAACAGCCAAAAAGCAAAATTTATAGGTGCAAAAGCTATTTTTTGGACGCTACGAAAGCTCATTACGAAATTGTCATGTTTTCATAGTGAGTTGTTTTTGAAGGTTTTAAAGCATCCCAGTGGCAGTTTTGGATAGGTGGACACATCCAATAGGTCAAGGGACCTTACCATCAAACATTTATGACTTGAGAACAGTGTTGTGGAGACAGCGTATCAGCTAAATTTTTCGTTGAAGATATGAAGATAAGGGTCATGTTTTCCTGAAAATAGGGTTTGGTTCCATATGTTTAGGAGAGTTTTAATATGTCAAGCAGTGATGAACTATGTCATAGCCTATTCGAGCATGTGATACTTAGTTGTAACTGATAAGTAACTATTTCAAAGATAAGATAGAATGATATAATAAATAGGAGTTTCAATCTGTAATATTCCCACTTAGGCCAACCTAATGGGAATATTCAATTTTGCTTTGTTTTGTTTTGCTTTTCATGTTGATGAATAAAGTGTAAAGGAGGACATGTAAAACTCCTAAAAACATTAAAATAAATCAATGCCCAATGTAAACAAGGCTAAATCTGGGCCATTTTATAAACACACTTGAGTGTGAAAGAGGTTGATCACTTAACCAAGTCAACCATGACCATATCTACAGCACATTCTAGATGCATTGAACCTCCTTGAGGCACAACGCAGTTCTAGATGGAGGCTCTACATGTGAAAGGAGCTAAATTGATGAAGTGGTTTAGGGTTTGACAAGACTCTTAGCTTATAAAAGGAAGAGGAGAGACCCATGAGGGGGGTTGTTGAAGATATTATTTCAGAAGATTTTTTCTACTTAGACATTTCTCATTCTCTAGCTGTTTACCTAAGAATAATGTTGTTTAGCATTGGGTGTTCTTGAGCGGGAATCCCACCTCCTTCCTAGAGCAGCTCTTGGAGGATTTTTTGTTGTCCTGTCCACTGTCAGGCTTGGGCCAAGCTTCACCTTACACCTACAGTCCTAATCCTGTTGAGGTTTGGGTTTTCCTTGTGAGTTGCAGCAAGTGGAGGATAGATCTCTTCAAATATATGCACATCTAGCACCCCTTTTCACTGGGAAAGTCTTCTATCCCATTGGCAAGAGTCCTAGATCATTGGAGCTAAAAATCTAGACCTTGGCATCAGGGAAAATCCTTCTCAGAGCTTACAATGTAGTTTCCCTTCCCTAACTGTGTTATTTGCAAGTTTGTAGTTGCAGGGTGTTTTGTCTACATTTTGGAGGAGAGATCTCTGGTGATAGGATCCTTCCTCTCACTATGGTGATCCATGGATTGGCCATCCACTCCATGTTTTTTTTAGATCTGATCTGTTGTTCTATCATATGATTCATATGTTTCTGACTATTACTGTAGATCTGCAACTCTAGATCTCATATCTACTCTTGTACTCTCATGTTTTGCACAAAACCCCAAGGGGAATGTATAGATGAGATTTTCTTGTATACAAATCTGAATTAGATCTATATTTTTGTGTATAGATCTGCTCTAGATCTAAGTTGTAATATACTCCTACTTCAGCCCATTAAAATAACACTGTCAATTTTATGCAGACATTTCTTATGGTTGTAGCACCTCATTTCTGAGGGTTTATTCCTATATAGTCTTCTACTTTCTCTTGTACACTATATGGGTTGTAATATCAATCTGATTTTTTGTTGTATATATGATCTTTGAGCCTCCATGTTTGACTCCTACTTTACTTCAGTGGAACTGCATTATTTTTGAAGCAGCTTGTTGCATATAGCTGCAGCCCCTTCATTGGGTGTTTTCTAGCACATACCGTCAAAGGACAGGGCTTATGTCAAATGGCCGCAGAGGCTGCAAATACACGCGAGATGGAAGAAGAATGTTGGGAACAAGAAATCGACATGTATCAGAGCGACCATGTGCCCCAGCAAAATAGCCCTTCTTGGTATTCTGACATTTCAAGATATCGGGCCCAAGGCACGATGGACCCTGCTCTTACTGCCCGACAGAAGCGCGCAATAAGATTAAAAGCCGCATCTCACCAACTGATCCAAGGTAAGTTATTCAAGAAACACCACGATGGGGTCCTGTTACGCTGCTTGGAAACTGACGAAGCACAGAAAATCTTAACTGAGTTACATGACGGACCCGCTGGAGGTCATTTTTCCGGAGATACCACTGCCCATAAGATAATGCGTGCAGGATATTATTGGCCTACTCTTTTCAGAGACGCGCATGCATATGTTCGGAAATGCATTCAGTGCCAGAAGTTCGCCAACCGAGAAGCACGGCCAGCTGCACCACTACTCTCAGTAGCAGTAGAGGAACCTTTCCAACAATGGGGTTTGGACGTAATTGGGGAAATCTTACCTCACTCTTCTAAAAAACATCGGTATATCCTTACGGCCACTGATTACTTCACCAGGTGGGTCGAGGCAACACCGTTACGCCGAATCAACGATCAAGAGGTAATAGAATTCCTCACGCATTCCATCATGACCAGGTTTGGCGTTCCGACTTCTTTAGGTTTTGATAATGCGACTTATTTCTCATCTTTTAAGTTATATGATTTTGCGCTGGAAAATGGAATTATTTTGAAACATTCTGCAAACTACTATCCCCAGGGAAATGGATTAGCTGAGTCCACTAACAAGAACCTCATCCGGATTATTAAGAAGACTCTCCCTGTCCACCCATTGAGAATTGGCACAATATGCTTCTGTGCACTGCGAGGTGACATCGTACTCCCAAGTCCTCTTTAGGCACCTCCCCATTTTTCCTCGTGTACGGAAAAGAAGCTGTCCTCCCTTCTCATCTATCTCTCCCCGCCCTCCAACTGTCCCAAGAATGTCATGGTACTCCGTGTCCCACCTTGCAAAACCGAATCGACACCTTGCTGAAATTGGAGGAAGAAAGGCAAAAGACCCGGGAAAAATTTGCCGTCCATCAGAGCCGAATCAAAAGATGGTTTGATAAAAAGTCCGCGAGAAACAAAACTTTTGAGGTAGGAGACTTGGTCCTTAAGTGGGATAAAGCCCATGAGGAAAAGGGGAAGCATGCCAAGTTCCAAGCACTTTGGACAGGCCCGTTCCAAATTAATGAAAAGATAGGTCCCCACACATTCAGATTACAAACCCTTGATGGACGAGTCGAGGTCCTCCCGGTAAACGGGCATGACCTCAAGCACTATTTCACTTAACAGCCCTTCGAGGGCTGTCTGGTTTTGTACCATAGTTCCTTGTCTTTTGTTTGTTTTTATAAAAAATAAAAAAAATAAAAAAAAAAAAATAAAAAAAAAAAAAAAAAAGAAAAGAAAGAAAGAAAGAAAAAAGAAGAACCTAAAGGAGGATTTGTTAGAACTACGCAGATTGGCATACTGCAGCAGGTTCTCCGCTGATGGAAGGCCTTTCCCGATAAACTCAAAGGCGGCGGAAGTTGTTTGCCCTCTACACCTAGAGGTAGCACATTACCAAGCACAAGTCGTCAAGCGGGGAACTTACCTCGCCAGGCTGAGAGGGTGTCCACAAAAGAAAATGCAGTGTAAATGGTAACCGGACCAAAAGGGAAGAGAGATACTCTAAAACGACGATAGGGCATCTGGGAAAAACCAAAGTCCTCATACCAGACCAGGAGCAACCTCTCTGCAAGCAAGATAAGTCGGGATCCATCATCCGCCCAGGCTAAACAGCCATTTCAAATAAGTGCCATGAGCACATTTAAATAAGTGCCTCAGGCACATTCAAAATAAGTGCAACAGCACACAAATAAGGGTAAAGGCTTGAGAAAGGCTTCCTGCGCAGAGAGGTGATGTGACGACTCCGTCGGGGTACTGACCAGGCTCGCTGGCAGCGGAGCAACGTTCATGATTCCTAGGCAGTGACTCCGCCGGGATCGAGAGGTTCGCTGGCAGCGGAGCAACACGATGAGGACAAAATAATCGTACCAGACCCTGTAGCCGCCTAGAGTTCTCCAACCTTTCCAGTCCGGAGACCTGAAGAAAAAATTTGTTTGAATGGCGCCCAACCAGACCGGCAAGCTCGGCAACCCAGCTGGACGACCGAAGGCTAGGAGATGGCAACCACAAGGTAAAAGAGGGCAGTTAGCATAAGCCCCTCCCTCCCCCCACTAAGGCTAACCATCAGCGGAGACTCTGAGTTCGTCCAGTGAATCGCCATTTGTTGTAACCTTTACAACACCCTCCAAAAAAGACTACCTTTTTAAAATTTTGGAGCCCCTTAGAACTACAGAGAAATTGCTAAGTCACTAAGTCGCAAAAGTAGACATTCATGCAAATTGCGACCTTGCGACCTAGCGACCTCAGGTCGCCAGGTCGCCAGGTCGCACATTACATAAACTCATGAAAACTGCGACCTAGCGACCTAGCGACCCAGGTCGCCAGGTCGCTAGGTCGCATTTCGGTCATTTTCCGAAAATCGCGACTTAGCGACCTTGCGACCCAGCGACCCCAGGTCGCCAGGTCGCAAAACGCAAGGTTTGAATGACCCGCGACCCAGCGACCCCCATTAATGGTCCGGCACGTGCGACTTCCTATAAAAGGGGGGTCGCAGGTCGATTATTCACATTCCGCCGATTCGTAAGGAAAACGCCTCCGATGTACTAACCGACGAGTTTTTCCTGCTGCTATTTCTTCCCCGCCGTTTCCATTCTAATGCTTTACTAAACCCATCTCCTTGTAGCCTATAAATTGTCTTTTGACCTCATGATTTAATGTTTTCTCTCGAGATTTTTGCCCGTTAACATATCGCATAAATTACCAAAACCCTCTCTCGTTTGCCTTTCACCCCATGCAGATCACTCTCTCTTTTCTTTTTTTTAAAATCATGCCATGCCTCTCCCCGGCCTAGAAACCTCGCAAATTCCCAAGAGAAAGGGGGCAAAGGGTTCAAGGCCGCGCGCACTAAACCCCCCGCCAGTTAAATCGCGACTGGCGACCCGCCGACCGCCGAGGTCGCAGTCGCATTTTCTCCGCTTGAAGAATTGCGACCGCGAATTCCCACGACCCAGTCGCTGTGTCGCCAGCTCACTCTCTTTTGTCTTATTCGGACCAAGGACGAAGCGACCCGCCGACCTCGTGTCGCTGTGTCGCTGTGCGGGTCGCAAGATCGCGCCCGGGCCCTGTTTGTGTGATCTGCGACCCAGCGACTCACCAGTCCAGTTTTGCTTTAACACATTTAGATTTTGTCACTGAATTGTAACCGATTTTTATTCACCATGACGTTCTTATCGTGGGACTCTTTTCTGAATTTGACAGGTGAAGATATAGAGTGCATACCTGTGCTCTCAGATTCTAGTGACATGGCGCCCCCGCGGTCTCGGAGAAAGGACAAGGGAACAACGGAAGAGACTGATGAGCTGGTGGTGGTGTCCCCACCCCCAATATTCCGAGATACATTATGTACTTTTTCGAAAGACGACAGCATGAGGTGGTACCAGATTTATCAGGAGTTCGCCAAGTTGCCAAAAGAATTTCCGGAAGACCTCCGAGACAGAGAAATATACTTGGCGGTAAAGAGGTCCAAACTACATCTGGCGGGGGCACATCCAGCCATATTCCCATGTCCGGAGATCATAGACTGGATAATACAAAAGACAGACCCAGAGAAATTTGTGATCAGAGATCGTGAAGGCAGAGCTTTCACTACGCTGGTAGGCTCAGATGCACACCTTTATTATTCACTGCCGCGCCCAAACCAACACTTTACTCGAGAATGGGCTGCTACTCACGCCGTCCCGATCGTCGATACTATTAAACAATGGTGGGAGGAGCCCGAGAAGTTCAAGGTGAAAAAGAACCAGGAATACCCAGTGGCAAGCCTAAGAAAAGTTTATAAATTGGTTGCTGCCATGCTCTGCAGGCTTTACGGGCGCCCAGATTGCTCCACTTTCAACGGCAGTTGGGCCACCATTATGGAATATGTGACAACACAGGGGACCCGTTTTAACTGGGCCGACATACTGATGACGTCGCTGCAGACCAACTTGAACTCGGCATTGGCTCCGGACGAAGGAATGCCTGCTGAATTTTACATGGCTTCATACCTATTAGATGCGGTGTGCGCCCGAGTGGAGTTTGACGGCTGGGAGCACAACTGGGACCCCGAGAATACGCGCGCAATCCATCTACAACTTAAAGTATTCTGGGAGTCTAAATACAAACAGGACCTAGATCGGATCTCCCAAATATTTGTTCCCGCTCTGTACAGACATTTATTTGGCCAAGACGCCCCTTGCATGTCATGGCGGGCCAAGGAGACCCTGGTTAAAGTGGCGCACTGGTTCCCTTTCCCGGAGTACACCTTCATCCGAGTCTTTGGAACTTACAAGGCGCCACATGTTATGCCTCGTTTCGTGACGGACAAAATGCTGATGCAGGAGGTGTGCTTTCAGATGTCACATGGTTTCTCCAACATCTTGTCTAAGGGAAAAAAGAAGCCATTGCCCACTCTGCCCCTCACTATTGGTGCATTCACAGTTAAAGACTTCAAGGAGGTGCTAGCAGAAGCAGACGCAATGAGAAGTTATCAGCTGGGGGCAATTGAACACAGAAACTATGACCCAGAGAGATTGGTCCCTGAACACTGCCGGAGAGCCAACCTCAGGTGGACTTATCAGCATCTCGAACGCCCAGCAGAAGATGAGAGGAGAAACTGGTATAATGCTGAAAGACAGCTTGCTCCGGGGGTTGACGTGGTCCAGGAAGACTTGGATGATCAGAACTTGGAAGACAGAAGACGTCAGTTAGGAGCTTCTTCTTCATCCATGCTCCAGAAATCCCTAATCAACACAGGGTCAACGCCATCCGCCAAACAAAAGGAGGCAGAAGCAAAGGCCCAACAGGAAAGGGAGAGGAAGCTAAAAGAAGATGAGGAGGCGCGCGCAAAAGGTACAACTGCAGCACAAAAGAGGAAGCTGGCCAAAGAGGCCAGGAAAGAAAAAGAAGACAAAGAGGCACAAGCTGCAGCGGAACAGGCGCTTAAGGCAGAGTTGGACAAGGCGGAGGCTGAACGCCAAAAGAAAGCCGAGCAGGCTGCTGCAGCTGAACAGAAGAAGAGGGCCGAAATAGAAGCAGCCGCAGAGGCTGAACGCCAAAAGAAAGCCGAGCAGGCTGCCGCAGCTGAACAGAAGAAGAGGGCCGAGATAGAAGCAGCAGCAGAAGCTGAACGGCAGAGGAAGGAAGAAGAAGAGAAGAACACAGAGGAAAGAGAGGATGACACGCTAGACGATCTTGAGGTAACTCCTCTCGACATACCTCTGGGCCGTAAAAAACTCTCTGATGTTAGATCGCCCCAGAGACAGGAAGAAGATGTGTTCGACCTGACCAGACTCACATTTGATCAGTTTTCGTTCAAAATCCGTCAAGAGAAGAGGAGGTCGTTGGCACATAGTCCCTCTGCATCATCTGCAGTATCCACAGGTAAGGATATAGTTTTGGATACCAGGACTAATCCGGTAATGATAGCGTCAGCAGGTACTGCCTTCGCTGCGGCTACAGAAGAAAATGTAACCCGGATGAGTAGAGAAATAGTAGCTCTACAAAACGGACTACACGCAGCTGAGCAACGCGAAAAGATGGCAGAGCAGGAGAGAGCAGCATTGCAAGCGGAAGTCCAGCAACTTCGAAACCAAGCTCTGCCAGCAAATGAAGTCTCACTTTCCATTTTCAAGGAGTGTGAGGTGTTGGAGATGACTATGAGACAGGTATATGGTGAGATGTTCACCATCAAACAAACAGTCGCTCCTCTGGCAAGAGCACGAATGGAAACCAGGAAAAGACAAGATCAGCTCAAAGAGGCTTCACAGGCTTTGGACAGGATGATGGGTTGGACCATTCAGTACCCTCAGGCACCTAAAAATTTGCCTAAGAGGGACTGGATCCACACGCAGGATGCAAAAGTTCAACTCCGCATAGCGATGCAATCTGGAGACAAATTGTCTAAAGACCTGGACAAAGTGATGTCCTCGTACGACCACCTGATTAGTGGTATCGACTCAATGCATACGTTGCATCACATCCCATCGCTTGGAGCATTAGAAGAGGAGAAAACCTGGGAACAAGTAAACCAGGATATTCAAACATTCTTGCAACCTATCAAGCAGGCCGCAGCTGATCCAGAGCCTTCCGCATCTCAAGAGCATCTCAGTCAATTCATCGCCGCTCCAGCGCGAATTTATACCAAGCTTGCGTCGCTCTCAAATCAAATTGGGCAGAAAAGGGAGACCTTAGTACCAAACGCTTTGGAATGTGTGCATAGGCTGAAGGAGGAGGTACCTCTGGTGTCACCCATAGCAGCAGAATATCAGGCATGGCAGGATTTCCTCAGAGAACAACAAGTCGACATCCCTGACATTAACATTTCGCGTCCCGGCAGCAGCAAGTAGAACCAGGTCGCAAGTCGCACCAACAGGACAGGTCGCAGGTCGCATCTCCTACCTAGGTCGCAGGTCGCATCACCTGTCCAGGTCGCAAAAAGAGTGGGTCGCAAGGTAACCCAAAGGTCAAGAAGACGAACAGTCAAGGAAACCCAACGGACAATTTTGCAGTATAAATACTCCTACGGGACATTGTAATTAGGGCTTTTTCTTTTGGAAAACTCAGGAGCTACGAGCATTGTGTTAAAGATCTGACACTTGAGCATATGAATATAGAATCTTGTTAAAATACCCTATGGTTATGATGTGTTTTGTTGTATGAACACTTTGTGTATTTCTTTCAACAGTTTCAGAATATCCTATGATTAATGAATCTGTTCTTTTCATGATATCGTTTATACGTCATGGCTATCCGTGTTGTATCAATGATGTTTATCTCATTATCTGTTATATTAATGAATGTTAATAAACTAGATTGTTAGCATTTCGTTTCATCTTTCAGGAAGTGCAGAGGTATCTTATCATCAAGAACTTTTTTTTTGTGTGATCAGACCACTGTACAAGCAATTACCCCACAAAAGATGTGTTGCTAATGACATCTCTTGAGGTGTATGTGCTTTATCTATAATCTTGCTACACATAGTGTTTAATTCATGTTTAACACGTTAATCTCGTATTCTATATCAGGTGAATAAGTGTATGTTCGCAGGTTCCAGCAGGTTCTTTTGAGACCGAAGAGAAGTCATCTTAAGTGGTAGCCGGACCCACACTCCGGACGGGATCCCTACTCCAAACGGTTTAAGGTCTAATTGGGACTTTCTACCGGGGAGATCCCCTTACTGTTGGCCGAACAAATTTTCCCGTCAACAGAATTGGCGCTAGAAGGAGGGCCCGATGGCAGCCTCCCAGCACACAACAAACATCCCATCACAAACCCCCCAAGGGGAGGTCACAAACAATGAAACTAACCCTCCTCTTCCAGAAGATATTCCAGGGAGGGAGCTTCGATATTATGAAATCACTAGGGAGCAGCTGAGAGTCTTACGCCCAACTGCCCGAGATCTTGTCAACCAGTTACGGTTCACTCCAATCATGGAATACCTTACGCATACTAGGACTCCGCCCGAGAACATCACCCCTAACGGAGCCATTGCAAGTACTATACCCGAGCTCATAAACCTCATGTTGGAATACCTCGCACACGCTGTTGAGGAAAACGATCCTGTTCTCCAAGAGGGTGAAGAGTTTGCTGACACCGGTCCTTTCCACAACTTCCAGCCTAACCAACCCCGACAAAACAACAACCAGGCACAACGCCCACCCAGGGATGGTGAGGCAGGCAAAGGCCGAGGAAATATAGACGGGGGAAATAGAGCCCGTAGAAATGAAGGAGATAGGAATAGAGGTCGAGGGGCCGGGGGAAGGGGGGATAGAGGCCGAGGCCAAGGAAACCAAGCTCACAACCGCCACCCAAACCCAGTGAGGCCTCCTGTAAACAACTTGGGATATCTTAGAGATTTTCTGAACCGTGGGGGGCACCAAGACGAACACTCCCGTCACGAGTCAGAAGCATCGGTCTCAGGTTCGGAAGGAGAATCTGAACATCAGTTTAGGCAACACCAGCGAGCAAGAAGAATACAACCCCTGGCCTGGATGGCTCAATCCCCATTAAACCTTTTAGGCCCGCTCCAAGATTTGCCTAGGCATCCGGAGAAGCATCTACCAAAGTTCGACCCTGAAAAGGGTACCCTGGCTGAAGATCATATTAGCAGTTTCTATTTGTCTCTGCAAATCATGAGAGTACAGTCCGATGATGTCGCATGTCGACTGTTTCCCCATACCCTCGAAAACAAGGCAGCCACTTGGTACCGCTCTCTCCCCAGTGCCTCCATCACTTCATGGGAGCAATTCCGTCGCATTTTCCTGCATAAGTTTTCAGAAGATAAAACTCCTTCTATGCTTCTAACTGAGCTAAGCACCATCAAGTGTCAAAAAAAGGACAAGGTGAAGGACTTCAACCAACGCTTCGCTACCATACTGCAGAAATTTCCTCCCAACTTAGCATTGGATGACTCAATCACCATTGACTACTACACCAAAGCCTTGCCTAGAGATATTGCAGTTTTCGTGAAACGGGAAGCCCGTGCTAACCTTACGGCTAATTATGAGGCTGCTCTCGCTGTGGAAAAGGACATGCTTTCGATAGGAGCCATCGATCATGAAGGACGAGATGATAACAAACCCAACACGAAAAGAGGTCAGTCCTCCACTCCTAAGACTACTGATAGGGATAGAGATACTCTTGACTTTGAAAGCATGGCCAAAACGCTCAAGCATTTAACGAATGAAGTCACTGACCTCAGGAGAAAAGGCGCAGAAGCCACGACTAGTAGTAGACCACCTAAACCTTTTTTCAGAAAAAGTAATCTCAATACTAGTCGACCTCCGTCCAACACAAATACTGCTCTAAATGTGGAAGAGATAGGGAAAGATAATTTCTGTTCTTTTCACCAAGCTGCCCATTCCGAGAAAACATGCCCTCAATGGATTGGTAGCATGACAGCAGTAGTAAATCAGCTTTTAGATGATCAAACTCCAGGGGATGTGACGGAGGGTGAGTTTTCAGATCATGATGAAAATCCGTCCTCAAATGAAGAACCAGGATCCTCTATCCTTGCTTTTGACGTAATTCGAGGTGGAGAAAACCTTACTCCTATCGATATTTACATGGCAGATACTCCCAAGGATCGGCCCGTGCGAAATTATAGCCTCAGAAGCAAGGGACCTGTGCCCGAACAGTCTTATGAAGACAAAAAAAGGGCTTTCCTGAGGAAGATCCTGCCCCCTGGGAACGGAAAACAATCTGCCCCGGAAAAACTTCCCAACAACACTACCCGAACGAGTCAAAAGGGAAAACTTCCGACAGAGTCCTCTGAGACTTCCGCCGAGCCTAGCCCTCAACCAGAACCCAGTTATAACATTGTTGAGGATATGAAAAAAACGAGAGCAAACATTTCTCTCTATGAGTTGGCTCGCATTACTAATCAAAAGGAGCTCATTCTTAAGGCTTTCGCAAATACGTCAGCTACGAAGACTGTGAGCAATACGTCTGCGCAGGCCGGATCAGATGTTCAATCCATAGTGAACGCCATTAATACCAACTCTAGAGGATCCACCCCCCGTTCCTTTTGTCCTTCGAGATGTTCAACTTCAATGTCCACAAATGTCTGGTCGACTCCGGTGCCTCTACAAACGTCATGCCCTTATCTGTCTGTAAGAAACTTAACATTCGCCCGGAGAAGACTGATGCAAAAATCATACAACTCGATAGATCACAAGTACCTGCCATAGGGGAATTGAACAATGTCATCATCCGCTTGTCATCAGACTCTAGGTTCCATCAGTGCATCGACATTGTAGTTGTTGATATTCCAGAAGCATACGGCCTATTGCTCAGTAGAGATTGGTCCAGCAAATTACAAGGCTACTTCGCCACCGACTGGTCCCATTTGTGGCTTCCTTACAAGGGGCGGAATAATGAAATCAGGGTAGAAAGTGAGCCTTACATGAAACACACTGTCACTGATCTGGACGCCATTAATGAACCCATCAGCTTTGCACAAGAAGAGCTTAGCATGTGTTTTCTAGAGTCAATATTTGGATGCTACCAAACCCCCCAGTCTCCTATAGACCCCGAGGTTCAATCTGAAGTAGCTTTTGTCACTGAGGAGCAAGTAATCCCTGACTTACCACTTGCAGAAACTCATTCACAGCCTAGTGCCCTGAAGGAGCCAGGAAGTGACCTATGGACCTTGTATTATGACGGATCCAAGACTAATGACGGAGCTGGTGCTGGTTGCATATTGCTTGACCCGCACAAGAATAAATACCTGATCTCATGCCGGCTAGAGTTTCAGTGCACCAACAACTCCGCTGAGTACGAGGCATTAATCCTCGGACTTAAAAAGGCACTGGACTTGAAGGTAAAATGTTTGCAGGTCATTGGAGATTCCGAGATCATCACCCGCCAGGTACGCAACACTATTCATTGTTTATCTCCACATTTAAAGGCGTATCAACAAGAGGTATGGCGTTTGATTTCTGGTTTTGATGCATTTGGAATAAAATCTGTCCTTAGGATGCACAACGCAGCAGCAGATACTCTGGCCAATGCTGCTGCTAGATTCACGCCCTTGAGGGACGGCTTTTCTATTGAAATTGTATATAGGCCCTCTGTGCCAGACAATATTTCTAATTTACGCGTGTTTAATGATGATCAACAGATTTTGGATTTTATGTGCAACACTGAAGTATTCAAAGACGCAGCAATTGATGAGGAAGAACATGAGCGTGTGTTACAGAAAAAGAATGAGGAACACAGAGAGAACACTATGCCCAAGGGGGTGGTATCATTAGAAAAGATGTTTGATCTGCAAAACCGATTCCGCAGGCCTCCGAACACCAAAGTGCAAAGTTCCATATTGGCTCATCGGCAAGTCAACTTAGGGTCAGATGAGAACCCTAAGTTTGTTAACCTTGGCAAAGACTGTAGTGATGAAGAGGCACGGGCTTTCACCCAGCTATTCCGGAAGTATCGTGATGTATTTTCCTGGACGTATGAAGATCTACGTACATACGATACTCGTATCATTCAACATGTAATACCCATGAGAAAAGGGGTTAAACCCTTCCAACAGAAACTCAGAAAAATACATCCAGCTTTGGAGCCAATGATTCTAAAAGAACTTAAAAAGCTTTTAGATGCTCGCATCATTTTCAAAGTTCGTCACTCCACGTGGGTGTCGAATCTGGTACCTGTGCGAAAGAAGTCTTGTGAAATTCGCTTGTGTGTAGATTTCCGCAATGTGAATCAGTCCTCAAACAAAGACAACTACCCGGTGCCCCCCATGGAACAGATATTACAAGCTGTGTCTGGATCTGAGATGTTCTCCCTATTGGACGGCTTCTCCGGCTATAACCAAGTTTTGGTAGTTGAACCTGACAGATTGAAAACCACATTCCGGACAAAATGGGGAACCTTTGCTTTCAGACGCATGCCCTTTGGATTGATCAATGCAGGAGCCACCTTCCAACGAGCTATGGACATAGCCTTCCGCGGTCTAATAGGGCAGAGCGTGGTGGTTTATTTAGACGATGTTACTGTATTTTCAAAATGCAGGGGCGATCATTTACGTCACCTTAGACAAATCTTCGATAGATGCAAGAGGTATGGAATATCACTCAATCCTAAAAAGAGCGTTTTTGCTGTGGCAGAGGGAAATTTGCTAGGCCACATTATCACTAAACAGGGCATTGTGGTTGATCCGGAATGGGCTAAAGCCATTGCTCAGATTCCGCCCCCAAACAACAAGAAAGCAATGCAATCCTTCCTGGGGAAGATTAATTTTGTCCGTAAATTCATTTCAGATTTTGCGCAGATTGTCAGGCCGCTGCAGGGAATGATTAAGAAGAATGCCGCATTCAAATGGAATCCCGAAGAGAAAGAGGCTTTCGAAAAAATCAAAAGGGCTATAGCTGAAACCCCTTCCCTCCAAAGTCGAGATCTTGATAAAGGTTTCATCCTATACACGTTCGCTTCAGATTCCTCGCTTGCGGCTGTCCTCACACAGAAAGATAATAACAACGATGAACGGCCCATTTCTTTTATGAGCACCGGCCTACAGGGAGCTGAATTAAACTATCCGGAAATTGACAAGCAAGCCTATGCGGTTTATAAGGCAGTAAAACATTTCAGGCCTTACATCTTGAAAAGTCACGTCACGGTTTTTGTACCACACCCCGCAGTCCGTTCACTCTTCGTACAGCAAGAACTAGGCGAAAGGCGGGGCAACTGGATGGCATGTTTACAAGAATACGATTTAGAGTTCAAACCAGCACATACCGTCAAAGGACAGGGCTTATGTCAAATGGCCGCAGAGGCTTCAAATACACGCGAGATGGAAGAAGAATGTTGGAAGAAATCGACATGTATCAGAGCGACCATGTGCCCCAGCAAAATAACCCTTCTTGGTATTCTGACATTTCAAGATATCTAGCCCAAGGCACGATAGACCCTGTTCTTACTGCCCGACAGAAGCGCGCAATAAGATTAAAAGCCGCATCTCACCAACTGATCCAAGGTAAGTTATTCAAGAAACACCACGATGGGGTCTTGCTACGCTGCTTGGAAACTGACGAAGCACAGAAAATCTTAACCGAGTTGCATGACAGACCAGCTGGAGGTCATTTTTCCGGGGATACCACTGCCCATAAGATAATGCGTGCAGGATATTATTGGCCTACTCTTTTCAGAGACGCGCATGCATATGTCCGGAAATGCATTCAGTGCCAGAAGTTCGCCAACCGAGGAGCACGGCCTGCCGCACCACTACTCTCAGTAGCAGTAGAGGAACCTTTCCAACAATGGGGTTTGGATGTAATTGGGGAAATCATACCTCACTCTTCTACACAACATCGGTATATCCTTACGGCTACTGATTACTTCACCAGGTGGGTTGAGGCAATACCGTTACGCCGAATCAACGATCAAGAGGTAATAGAATTCCTCACGCATTTCATCATGACCGGGTTTGGCGTTCCGACTTCTTTAGTTTTTGATAATGCGACTTATTTCTCATCTTTTAAGTTATATGATTTTGCGCTGGAAAATGGAATTATTCTGAAACATTCTGCAAACTACTACCCCCAGGGAAATGGTTTAGCTGAGTCCACTAACAAGAACCTTATCCGTATTATTAAGAAGACTCTCATATCCCACCAGCGAAATTGGCACAATGCCCTTCACAATGCACTGTGGGCTGACCGTATTACTCCCAAGTCCTCTTTAGGCACCTCCCCATTTTTTCTTGTGTATGGAAAAGAAGCTGTCCTCCCTTCTCATCTATCTCTCCCGGCCCTCCAACTGTCCCTAGAATGTCATGGTACTCCGTGTCCCACCTTGCAAAACCGAATCGACACCTTGCTGAAATTGGAGGAAGAAAGGCAAAAGACCCGGGAAAAATTTGTCGTCCATCAGAGCCGAATCAAAAGATGGTTTGATAAAAAGTCCGCGGGAAACAAAACTTTTGAGGTAGGAGACCTGGTCCTTAAGTGGGATAAAGCCCATGAGGAAAAGGGGAAGCATGCCAAGTTCCAAGCACTTTGGACCGGCCCGTTCCAAATTAATGAAAAGATAGGTTCCCACACATTCAGATTACAAACCCTTGATGGACGAGTCGAGGTCCTCCCGGTAAACGGGCATGACCTCAAGCACTATTTCACTTAACAGCCCTTAGAGGGCTGTCTGGTTTTGTACCATAGTTCCTTGTCTTTTGTTTGTTTATATATAAAAAAAAAAAAAAAAAAAAAAAGAAGAAGAAGAAGAAGAAGAACCTAAAGGAGGATTTGTTAGAACTACGCAGATTGGCATACTGCAGCAGGTTCTCCGCTGATGGAAGGCCTTTCTCGATAAACTCAAAGGCGGCGGAAGTTGTTTGCCCTCTACACCTAGAGGTAGCACATTACCAAGCACAAGTCGTCAAGCAGGGGAACTCACCTCGCCAGGCTGAGAGGGTGTCCACAAAAGAAAATGCAGTGTAAATGGTAACCGGACCAAAAGGGAAGAGAGATACTCTAAAACGACGATAGGGCATCTGGGAAAAACCAAAGTCCTCATACCAGACCAGGAGCAACCTCTCTGCAAGCAAGATAAGTCGGGATCCCTCATCTGCCCAGGCTAAATAGCCATTTCAAATAAGTGCCATGAGCACATTTAAATAAGTGCCTCAGGCACATTCAAAATAAGTGCAACGGCACACAAATAAGGGTAAAGGCTTGAGAAAGGCTTCCTGCGCAGAGAGGTAATGTAACGACTCCGCCGGGGTACTGACCAGGCTCGCTGGCAGCGGAGCAACGTTCACGATTCCTAGGCAGTGACTCCGCCGGGATCGAGAGGTTCGCTGGCAGCGGAGCAACACGATGAGGACAAAATAATCGTACCAGACCCTGTAGCCGCCTAGAGTTCTCCAACCCTTCCAGTCCGGAGACCTGAAGAAAGAATTTGTTTGAATGGCGCCCAACCGGACCAGCAAGTTAGGCAACTCAGCTGGACGACCGAAGGCTAGGAAATGGCAACCACATGGTAAAAGAGGACAGTTAGCATAAGCCCCTCCCTCCCCCCACTAAGGCTAACCATCAGCAGAGACTCTGAGTTCGTCCAGTGAATCTCCATTTGTTGTAACCTTTACAAGACCCTCCAAAAAAGACTACCTTTTTAAAATTTTGGGGCCCCTTAGAACTAAAGAGAAATTGCTAAGTCACTAAGTCGCAAAAGTAGACATTCATGCAAATTGTGACCTTGCGACCTAGCGACCTCAGGTCGCCAGGTCGCCAGGTCGCACATTACATAAACTCATGAAAAATGCGACCTAGCGACCTAGCGACCCAGGTCGCCAGGTCGCTAGGTCGCAATTCGGTCATTTTCCGAAAATCGCGACTTAGCGACCTTGCGACCCAGCGACCCCCGGTCGCCAGGTCGCAAGGTCGCCAGGTCGCAAAACGCAAGGTTTGACGAATCTGCGACCCAGCGACCCACATTAATGGCCCGCACGTGCGACTTCCTATAAAAGGGGGGTCGCAGGTCGCATTATTCACATTCAGCGATTTGTAAGGAAAACGCCTCTGACAGCTCAACTGACGAGTTTTTCCCGGGTAAGTTGCTATTTCTTCCTGTTGTTTCCATTCTAATGTTTTTCTTACTAAACCCATCTCCCCTTGTAGCCTATAAATTGTCTTTTGACCATGATTTAATGTTTTCTGAGATTTTTGCCCATTACATATTGCATAAATTACCAAAAACCTCTCTGTTTGCCTTTTCACCCCATGGCATCATCCCCTTTTCTTTAAAATCATGCCACAGCTCTCCCTGGCCCTAGAAACCTTGCAAATTCCCAAGAGAAAGGGGGCAAAAGGGTTCAAGGCCGCGCGCACCAAACCCCCGGCAAGCTAAATCTGCGACCTGCGACCCAGCGACCTAGTCACGAGGTCGCAGAGTCGCATTTTTCTCCAGTTTTGCAGATTTGCGACCTGCGACCCAGCGACCTAGTCGCCAGGTCGCCAGGTCGCACTTCCTTTGTTTTATCAAGATCTGTGACCTAGCGACCCAGCGACCTCAGGTCGCCAGGTCGCCAGGTCGCAAGATCGCGCCCGGGCCCTGTTTGTGTGATCTGCGGCCCAGCGACTCATCAATCCAGTTTTGCTTTAACACATTTAGGTTTTGTCACTGAATTGTAACCGATTTTTATTCACCATGACGTTCTTATCGTGGGACTCTTTTCTGAATTTGACAGGTGAAGATATAGAGTGCATACCTGTGCTCTCAGATTCTAGTGACATGGCGCCCCCGCGGTCTCGGAGAAAGGACAAGGGAACAGCGAAAGAGACTAATGAGCTGGTGGTGGTGTCCCCACCCCCAATATTCCGAGATACATTATGTACTTTTTCGAAAGACGACAGCATGAGGTGGTACCAGATTTATCAGGAGTTCGCCAAGTTGCCAGAAGAATTTCCGGAAGACCTCCCAGACCGAGAAATATACTTGGCGGTAAAAAGGTCCAAACTACATCTGGCGGGGGCACATCTAGCCATATTCCCATGTCCGGAGATCATAGACTGGATAATACAAAAGACAGACCCAGAGAAATTTGTGATCAGAGATCATGAAGGCAGAGCTTTCACTACGCTGGTAGGCTCAGATGCACACCTTTATTATTCACTGCCGCGCCCAAACCAGCACTTTACTCGAGAATGAAAAAGAACCTTCTCCACGTAGATCGATCGTCGATACTAATGTCCAGCTGGTGGGAGGGCAGAAGTTCAAAGTGAAAAAGAACCAGAGGAGATACCCGGTGGCAAGCCTAAGAAAAGTCTATAAATTGGTTGCTGCCATGCTCTGCAGGCTTTACGGGCGCCCAGACTGCTCCACTTTCAACGGCAGTTGGGCCACCATTATGGAATATGTGACAACACAGGGGACCCGTTTTAACTGGGCCGGCATACTGATGACGTCGCTGCAGACCAACTTGAACTCGGCATTGGCTCCGGACGAAGGAATGCCTGCTGAATATTACATGGCTTCATACCTATTAGATGCGGTGTGCGCCCGAGTGGAGTTTGACGGCTGGGAGCACAACTGGGACCCCGAGAACACGCGCGCAATCCATCTACAACTTAAAGTATTCTGGGAGTCTAAATACAAACAGGACCTAGATCGGATCTCCCAAATATTTTTTCCCGCTCTGTACAGGCATTTATTTGGCCAAGACGCCCCTTGCATGTCATGGCGGGCCAAGGAGACCCTGGTTAAAGTGGCGCACTGGTTCCCTTTCCCTGAGTACACCTTCATCCGAGTCTTTGGAACTTACAAGGCGCCACATGTTATGCCTCGTTTCGTGACGGACAAAATGCTGATGCAGGAGGTGTGCTTTCGGATGTCACATGGTTTCTCCAACATCTTGTCTAAGGGAAAAAAGAAGCCATGGCCCACTCTGCCCCTCACTATTGGTGCATTCACAGTTAAAGACTTCAAGGAGGTGCTAGCAGAAGCAGACGCAATGAGAAGTTATCAGCTGGGGGCAATTGAACACCCAAACTATGACCCAGAGAGATTGGTCCCTGAACACTGCCGGAGAGCCAACCTCAGGTGGACTTATCAGCATCTCGAACGCCCAGCAGAAGATGAGAGGAGAAACTGGTATAATGCTGAAAGACAGCTTGCTCCGGGGTTGACGTGGTCCAGGAAGACTTGGATGATCAGAACTTGGAAGACAGACGACGTCAGTTAGGAGCAAATGGCATCCATGCTCAGTAGAGCTTCAACGGGTCAACGCCATCGCCAAACAAGGAGGCGAAGCAGAGCAACGAGAAGGGAAGCTAAAATAAAGGAAGTAAAGAGGAGCGCTCAAAAATTTCAAGCTACCAAACACAAAGAGGAAGCGGCCAAAGAGGCCGGGGGAAGAAAAGACAAAGAGGCACAAAAGGCTAACGGCGGAACGGAGCGCTTAAAGGAGTTGGACAGTTAAAGAGTGAACGCCAAAAGAAACCCAGCGATACTGCAGTGGAGCAAAGGATTAGCGAGAAATAAGAAAGACATGGGGGCTGGAAGCAGCAAAAGGAAAGCGAGCATTGAGCTGCAGTGAAACAGAAGAGAGAGCTGAGACAAAGACGGCCGAGCGAAGGCGCAGCGGCGCGGAGGAAGGAAGAGGAAGAGAAGAACACAGAGGAAAGAGAAGGTGACACGCTAGATGATCTTGAAGTAACTCCTCTCGACGTACCTTTGGGCCGTACACAACTCTCTGATGTTAGATCGCCCCAGGGACAGGAAGAAGATGTGTTCGACCTGACCAGACTCACATTTGATCAATTTTCGTTCAAGATCCGTCAGGAGAAGAGGAGGACGTTGGCACATAGTCCCTCTGCATCATCTGCAGTATCCACAGGTAAGGATATAGTTTTGGATACCAGGACTAATCCGGTAATGATAGCGTCAGCAGGTACTGCCTTCGCTGCGGCTACAGAAGAGAATGTAACCCGGATGAGCAGAGAAATAGTAGCTCTACAAAACAGACTGCACGCAGCTGAGCAACGCGAAAAGATGGCAGAGCAGGAGAGAGCAGCATTGCAAGCGGAAGTCCAGCAACTTCGAAACCAAGCTCTACCAGCAAATGAAGTCTCGCTTGCCATTTTCAAGGAGTGTGAGGTGTTGGAAATGACTATGAGACAGGTATATGGTGAAATGTTCACCATCAAACAAACAGTCGCTCCTCTGGAAAGAGCACGAATGGAAACCAGGCAAAGACAAGATCAGCTCAAAGAAGCTTCACAGGCTTTGGACAGGATGATGGGTTGGACAATACAGTACCCTCAGGCACCTGAAAATTTGCCTAAGAGGGACTGGATCCAGACGCAGGATGCAAAAGTTCAACTCCGCATGGCGATGCAATCTGGAGACAAATTGTCTAAGGACCTGGACAAAGTGATGTCCTCGTACAACCACATGATTAGTGGTATCGACTCCATGCATACGCTGCATCACATCCCATCGCTTGGGGCATTAGAAGAGGAGAAAACCTGGGAACAAGTAAACCAGGACATTCAATCGTTCTTGCAACCTATCAAGCAGGCCGCAGCTGATCCAGAGCCCTCCGCATCTCAAGAGCATCTTAGTCAATTCATCGCCGCTCCAGCACGGATTTATACCAAGCTTGCGTCGCTCTCAAATCAGATCGGATAGAAAAGGGAGACCTTAGTACCAAACGCTCTGGAATGTGTGCATAGGTTGAAGGAGGAGGTACCTCTGGTGTCCCCCATAGCGGCAGAACACCAGGCATGGCAGGATTTCCTTAGAGAGCAACAGGTTGACATCCCTGACATTAACATTTCGCGTCCCGGCAGCAGCAAGTCCTGAGCAGTAAGTAGAACCAGGTCGCAAATCGCACCAACAGGACAGGTCGCAAGTCGCATCTCCTACCTAGGTCGCAGGTCGCATCACCTGCCCAGGTCGCAGAAGGAGTGGGTCGCAAGGTAACCCAAAGGTCAAGAAGGCGAACAGTCAAGGAAACCCAACGGACAATTTTGGCATTATAAATACTCCTACGGGACATTGTAAAAAGGCTTTTATTTTTGGGAAAACTCAGGAGCTACAAGCATTTTATTTAAAGATCTGACACTTGAGCATATGAATATAGAATCTTGTTAAAATACCCTATGGTTATGATGTGTTTTGCTGTATAAACACTTTGTGTATTTCCTTCAACAGTTTCAGAATATCCTATGATTAATGAAGCTGCTCTTTTCATGATATCGTTTATATGTCATGGCTATCCGTGTTGTATCAATGATGTTCATTTTATTATCTGTTCTATTAATGAATGTTAATGAACTATTTTGTTAACGTTTCGTTTCATCTTTCAGAAAGTGGAGAGGTATCTAATCATAAAGAACTATTTCTTTTGTGATCAGACTACCATACAAGAAATTACCCTACAAAAGATGTGTTGCTAATGACATCTCTTGAGGTGTATGTGCTTTGTCTATAATCTTGCTACACATAGTGTGTGATTCATGTTTAACACGTTAATCTCGTATTCTATATCAGGTGAATAAGTGTATGTCCGCAGGTTCAAACAGGTTCTTTTGAGACCGAAGAGAAGTCATCTTAAGTGGTAGCCAGACCCACACTCCGGACGGGATCCTATAAACGGTTTAAGGTCTGGTGGGACTTTCTGCCGGGAGTCCCAGCCTTGTTGGCCGGACAAATTTTCCCGTCAACAGGGAGTCAGAAAAGACCAAATGACTGCTCAGGAAAAACTAGGCACAAAGGGTGTACCAAATATCCGTGAACTGCAATATACACCTTGGTTTCAATAATGAAACAGAAATTGACCAAGGACTTTCCGTACGTGCAGGTAGTCTCCCCGAATGATGTGTTCAGTGTATCACGGGTATAGGGCGGCAAACTTGGCTTCCTGTGGATAAAGGATTGAAAACCTAGAGGGGTCTCCCTTTATATATGCGACGGTACGGGGAGCACAAGTCTGTACTAGCGCTGTCTAAAGCCAAAAGGCGAACGACAGCTGCTAGGTTTAAAGACGCCGGAACACATCTCTAGCCTAGACCTTTGAATATGTTTCATTAGATTTCAATGTTGCCTTAGGTTAATTGAATAAATTTTAAAGTTGATCTTCGATTAAGTTTCAATTTTCAGGCCCTATCGTATGTAGTGTCTTAAAAGACTCCTAAATGCAAAGCTACATGCCACAGTCCAACATTTCGTTCGATGAAAACTAGTTACAAAAGAGTTGAGAGCTTTTACACAAACGAAATGATCGGAAGACAAACAATGAGATCTCTAATGCAACTAATGAAATTGAAAACTTTTCATTCAGATTACTAATCACTAGCAAAATCGAAAAGATTACAATTTGCACTAATTCAACTAAAAGCACAAGAGATTTTTTTGCAATTTTCAACGTTTGATAGCTAATATGCACTAAACAAATTGAAAACAAAAGGAACAACTTGAGAAACGATATTCGAGAGAGCAAAACCAAAAAATTTCACTCAACAACACAAACAATCAGATCCCAAATCGACCAAAGTCTCTCAAAACCAAGAAAAGACTCAAAGGCTCCAATGAGCTGTGTGATCTAGGCCCAATGCAAGACCAAACGAAATTTGAATGAAGGAATGAGAAATCACCCAAAAATCGCAACAAAACAATGAACAACTACTAAGAGGATGCGGAGGATCAATCAGGAAGTCGACCGGACAAACGAAACACCAAAACTCCCAAGGAGGGCTCGATACACTAAGCCACTAGATGCCCTAGGGCTCAAAACGTGAAATCGATAGATAAAAGCAAACAACCAAAGGACAGAGGTGAATTCCCAGTCAAACAGGCCTCCAACACACTCAGGCAGTCGAAAAATCAATAAGAAAAACACTGACCAAACCCAGAGAGCTCAGAAATGAGGAAACTCAAAAACCTTACAGGAGTAGCACGACTGTAAGGCTGAAACTGGCGCCAGAAAGCAATTGGCGCGGGCTAAACAAAAGCAACATGCGCCAATTGGCGCTACTGTCGAGCTAAAAAGCGTGCCAGTCGAGTTTCTCAGCCAAAAACAAAAAAGAACTACTCCAGAAGCAGATCAATGCATACTAAGCAAACCAAGAAGTAAAAAACAGCAAAAGAACCCAACCCAGAAGGCTGATCAAGCAAGGAAAAACATAAAATAATCAAAGCGAGACAATGAAATCTAGACGATCCCCAGTGGAGTCGCCAAATTGTTGAGGAGGTAAATCCCCTCTGCGGACAAAGGCGATCCCTACTAGCCCAGCAAGGGTCTAGCAACAATCAAAAATGTTACGACGCAAGTTCCTAGTTACGAATGAAAAGACTAAAGATAGAAGCCTACCTGGAATCCAATGCTACGATCTGAAGAAGAGAGCGTTCCCGTTCCTCAGCCTTGGCAGATCACGATCCTCTACGATCTCCATGGATGGATACCTGCACGTGCAAGAAACAAACAGATACAAGCATAAAATCCGGCATACGCAACTCAATATGAGTCAGAAAGGATATTACTCATATTAACATCATTGAAAATAGAGTGGAACCATAATCGTAATCATTCATTAAATATCAATCGAAAGAGATTACAACCAAAGTTCTGACGTCGTGGTCTCCTTCGGATGGGTCTCCAGTCGTTCACGTCTCGTAAAGCTCGCCGGGGAAAGGGCAAACCTCTCCTGAGTCTCTCGACAATAGTCTCCTTACTTGAGTCGGCCTTAAGGGAAGGAAGAGGGCTCTTACAGCACAAAGGCTCTTGGGAATTTGGAGATTCAAAGCTTAGGCACTTCAAGACTAGCTTGCCATGGAATTGAGCAGGCTTTTAAAGATGGGGAAGGAGGGAGTTGGGATCCCTATTATTGTGGGATTGGCCCTATCAACAAGGAAGGTTCCATGGGAGGTGGCAAAACCATTTCCCTTCCATAGAACTCCCGCAGCCAAACCTCCCAACTCAAGATAGGCAATGGTTTCTGAGTTTGTTGAAGCTCAACTTCTGCCATCTTTATTTAAAAAACACTCCTTAAATTAGTTGGCGCGACTACTGCTCTGGGACAGAGCGCCAGTTGACGCGGCCTCTTTGCAGGATTTTCCCCATTGGCGCGAGTGTTGAACTGTCTGCCTGCGCCAATGCAAAAATAGATGTTTTTCATGATTTTTGCAAGGAGATGTCTTTAGGGAAAATGAAGCTCATGCTTAGAGGAATGCATTGATGATGTTTTCAAGGCATGACAATGTTCACAGGTCAAAAAATGGGTCCTCCATTGTGCGGGACGGGGAATGGTAGGGACGGTGACAAATTACGTAGCAGTAACACTAGCCTAATATCATCACCCTAAGCTTCAAAGACAATATCCATCTTTGTACATATTGGAGAGATCCCTCTCCGGATTCAGGAGGGCTAGATCCTAGAATCCCAAAGTTGGTTGAAATGATGTTAACTCTGTGATCAGAATTTTGCCAATCTTGCTTATTACAGAGACCTAACATCTCTCACATATGTTAACAACTTTCATCATTGGCTGGTAATCAAACGATGTTCTTGCATGTTCAACTTTAGCTCACATATTCGCATGCTGGAACTTTTACTTTTTTTGGGTCGAGATGGAGCGCAAGACCCTATATTTTTTCTTATGAAATCCAGGTTGCGAGATCTTTGTGGATTATTATGACTTGTTACATGACTCTTTTGATTGGATGGCTACGACCATACTTGAGTCTACTTGTTGATCCTTATTTTACTAGATGGCTACGTCCATACCTTGAATCCCGGTTTTTGTACACTTTATTATGGATGGCTACGCCCATACCACATATCATGTATTAGAGATATTAGTTGTATTTGTATTCACAGGTCTTTCGACGACAGTGTTTTCAGTTGGACGCATTATCATAAAGCATTTCACCCCTTCGTCTCTCTTGAACCTCATGCTTTAGTGGGCATCTATTACACAACATTTTGTCACTGTCCCTGCAATCCCTCATCCCGTACATTAGAGGACTATTCTCATGACCTGTGAATAGTAAAATGTCCTGAAAACACCTTGATGGCATCCTTCTGCATAAGGGCAAGAATTATCCTCAAGAACATTTCCTCTGAAAAACCCTAAAAATAGATGTTATGGTCTCATGTCATATATGTATCCTGACTGCGTGTAGATCAGTTCAAGCTACTGAGCTTTACTGATTGTGTCCTCTTCGGATGTGGGGTTACAAAGGACAAGGAGGATCTTCCCAAACAACTACGGTGATGCAAGAACCCTTCCCCCATCAAGGAGCTAACATTAACCTTAATATTAAGCTTAACTATAACCTAACTTTAACCTTAACTATAACCTAACTTTAAATGCGGTGATGCAAGAACTATTGGTAACAGGTGACCTACTTTTGATGGGTCACCTGAGAGTTCAACCAAGTCATGAGTAAGAAAGCTGGACATATATTTTTAGTTGCATCAAGTTTCTGAAGAAGAAGCCATAAGAGTAGCAGTGTTGCACCTCCAAGGTAAAGCATATGCCTGGTGTTTATTTGAGTCTTCTTCATTGAAAAATGTAAACATCTCTACTTATGCAAAGTTCACTAGGAGGTTAGTGAAAAGAATTGATTCTATGCCATCTGCATGACTACCCCAACCATACCCTAACCTTAACCCTAACCATAACCTTAACTTTACCCTTAACAAAACCTTAACCCAAACCCATAACCATAGCCTTAACCTTAACCTAACCCTAACCTTGACCAAACCCTTCACCCTGAATTTAACCTTAACCTTAACCTAACCTAACCTTAACCTAACCTTAACCTAACCATAACCTTGACCTTAACCTTCCCATAACCATAGCCTTAACCTTAACCTTAACCTAACCCTAACCTTGACCAAACCCTTCACCTTGAATTTAACCTTAACCTTAACCTGACTAAACCAGTAACCTTAACCTTAGCCTAACCTTAACCTTGACCTTAACTATAACCTAACCCTAACCTTGACCAAACCCTTAAAATTAACCCATAAACTTAACCTTATCTTTAAGGTTACGATTAAGGTTAATGTTATGGTTATGGTTAAGGTTAAGGTCAAGTTCAAGGTTAAGGTTAGGTTAAGGTTGGGGTAAGGTTAGGGTAAAGGTTCAAGTTAAGGATAAGGTTTAAGGTTAAGGGTAAGGTTAAGGTTAAGCAGAAGGTTACATTATGGGTAATGTTAAGGTTAAGGTTAATGTTAGGTTAAGGGTAAAGTCAAGTTTAAGGTTAGGTTAACGTTCAAGTTGCGAATTTAGTCAGGTTAAGGTTAGATTAAGGTTAAGGTTAAGGTTATGGTTAAAATAAGGTTTGGTTATCCTTAACCTTACCCTAAACCTAATCTTAACCTTACCCCAACCTTAACCATAACCTTACCCTTAACCTTCGAAAAACCTTAACCTTAACCTTAACCTTAACCTCAACCTGACCAAACCGTAACCTTAACCTTAATTTTACCCTTAGCCTAACCTTAACATTAACCTTAACTATAACCTAACCCTAACCTTAACCTGAACCATAACCTTATCTTTATCCTTAACCTTAACCTTAACCTAACCTTAACCATAACCTAACCTTAACCTTAACCTTAACCTGACCTTAACGATAACCTAACCCTAACCTTGACCAAACCGTTAACCTTAACCTTAACCTTAACCTTTACCCTAACCTTAGCCTAACCTTAACCTTAACATAAGTTTAAGGTTAAGTTTAAGATTAATGTTAAGTTAGGTTAAGGTAAGGTTAGGGTTAGGTTAAGGTTTACGTTAAGGTTAAGATAAGGTTAAGTTTAAGGCTAGGTTAAGGTTAAGGTTTAAGGTTACGGGGCTTAACCTTAATCTTCACTATAACCTACCCTTAACGTTAAACTTTACCTAACCTTAACCATAACATTAATCTTAACCTTGACCTTAAATATAACCTTAACCTTAACCTTAGCCTTCCCATAACCATAACCTTAACCTTAAACTTAACCTAATATTAACCTTGACTTTACCTTAACCCCTTAACCTTAACCTTAACCTTCCCATAACCATAACCTTAACCTTGACTTTACCCTTAACCTAACCTTAACCTTAAGTTGACAAAACCCGTAACCTTAACCTTAACCTAACCTTAACCTTAACCTAACCTTAACCTTGACCTTAACTATAACATAACCCTAACCTTGACCAAACCTTAACCTTAACCTTAACCTTAACCTTCCCATAAACTTCACTATAACCTAACCTTAATCTTAACCTTAACCTTAACCTTAACTTTACACTTAACCTAACCTTGTCCTTAACCTCAGGTTAGGGTTAGGTTATAGTTAAGGTCAAGGTTAAGTTTAAGGTTAAGGGTAAGGTTAACGTTAAGGTTAAGTTTAAGGTAAAGGTTAAGGTTAATGTTAAGGTTTTGGTCAAGGTTAAGTTAATATTAAAGTTAAGGTAAAGGTTAAGTTAAGGGTAAAGCTAAGGTTAAGGTTAGGGTAAAGGTTAGGGGAAGGTTAAGATTAAGGTTAAGGTTAGGATTAAGGTTATGGGAAGGTTAAGGTTGTGGGAAGGTTAAGTTTAAGCTTAAGGTTAATGTTAAGGTTAAAGGTAAGGTTAGGGTTAAGGTTAAGGGTAAGGTTAAGGTTAAGGTTAAGGGTTTGGTCAAGGTTAGGGTTAGGTTATAGTTAAGGCTAAGGGTGAGGGTTAAGGTTAACCCTAACCTTGACCAAACCCTTAAGGTTAAGGTTAGATTAAGGTTAATATTAGGTTAAGGGTTTGGTTAAGGTTAAGATAAGGTTAAGATTTAAGGTTAGGTTAAGGTTACGGGTCTTAACCTTAACCTTCACTATAACCTACACTTAACATTAACCTTTACTTAACCTTAACCTTAACCTTAACGATAACCTTAATCTTAACCTTGACCTTAACTATAACCTTAACCTTAACCTTAACCTTCCCATAACCATAACCTTAACCTTAACCTAACCTTAACCTTGACTTTACCTTAACCTAACCTTAACCCCTTAACTTTAACCTTAACCTTCCCATAACCATAACCTTAACCTTGACTTTACCCTTAACCTAACCTTAACCTTAACCTTAACCCAAACCTAGCCTTAACCTTGAACTTAATTATAACCTAACCCTAACCTTGACCAAACATTAACCTTAACCTTAACTTTACCTTAACCTTAACATCCCCATAACCTTCACTATAACCTAACCTTAACCTTAACCTTAACTTTACACTTAACCTAACCTCGACCTTAACCTAAGGTTAGGGTTAGGTTATAGTTAAGGTCAACGTTAAGTTCAAGGTTAAGGGTAAGGTTAAGGTTAAGGTTAAGTTTAAGGTTAATGTTAAGGGTTTGGTCAAGGTTAAGGTTAATGTTAAGATTTATGTTATGTTGAAGGTTAGGTTAAGGGTAAAGTTAAGGTTAGGGTTAGGGTTTAGGTTAGGGGAAGGTTAAGCTTAAGGTTAAGCTTAAGGTTAATGGTAAGGATAATGGTAAGGTTAAGGGTAAGGTTAAGGTTAAGGTTAAGGGTTTAGTCAGGTTAAGGTTAAGGTTAAAGGTTTGGCCAAGGATAGGGTTAGGCTATAGTCAAGGTCAAGGTTAAGGTTAGGTTATAGTGAAGGTTAAGGTTAAGTTAGGGTTAACGGTAAGGTTAAGGTCAAGGGTTTGGTCAAGGTTAGGGTTAGGTTATAGTTTAGGTCAAGGTTGAGGTTAGGTTAAGGGTAAAGTTAAGGTCAAGGTTGAGGTTAGGTTAAGGTTAAGTTTTAGGTTAAGGTTAAGGGTAAAGTTCAGGTTAAGGTTATGGCTATGGGGAGGTTAATGTTAAGGTTAAAGGTTAATTTAAGGTTAAGGTTATGGTTTGGTCAAGGTTAGGGTTAGGTTATAGTTAAGGTCAAGGTTAAGGTTAGGTTAAGAGTAAAGTCAAGGTTAAGGTTAGGTTAAGGTTAATATTACGTTAAGGGTAAAGTTAAGGTTAAGGTTAATGGTTTGGTCAAGGTGAGGTTTAGGTGTTACAGGTTTAGTCAAGTTAAGGTTAAGGTTAAGGGTTTAGTCAAGGTTAGGGTTAGGTTATAGTTAAGGTAAAGGTTAAGGTTATTTTATGCTGAAGGTTAAGGTTAACATAAGGTAAATTTTAAGGTTAAGGTTAGGGTTAGGTTATAGTTAAGGTTAAGGTTAGGTTAATGGTAAAGTTAAGGTTAAGGTTAGGTTAAGGTTAGGTAAGGGTAAGGTTAAGGTTATGGGTTTAGTTAGGTTAAGGTTAAGGTTAAGGGGGTAAGGTTAAGGTTAAGATTAAGGTTAAGGCAAAGGCTAGGTTAAGGGTAAAGATAAGGTTAAGGTTAGGTCATAGTTAAGGTTAAGGTTATAGTTAACCTTAACCTTCACTATAACCTTAACCTTAACTATAGCCTAACCCTAACCTTGACTAACCTCTTAACCTTAACCTTAACCTAACTAAACCCTAAACCTTAACCTTAACCTTAACCTAACTAAACTCGTAACCTTAACCTTAACCTTAACCTAACCTAACCTTAACCTTAACCTTAACCTTACCCTTAACCTTGAACTTAACCTTGACCTTAACTATAACCTAACCCTAACCTAGACCAAACCCTTAACCTTAACCTTACCCTAATCTTAACCTTAACCTAACATTAACCTTCCCATAACCATAAAATTAACTTTAACCTTAACCTTAACATGACTAAACCCGTAACCTTAACCTTAATGTTAAGGTTAGAGTTAAGGTTAGGGTTAATTTTAGGGCAATGTTAAGGCTAAGGTTAAGGTTAATGTTAGGGGAAGGTTAAGGTTAAAGTCAAGGTTAAGGGTAAAGTTAAGATTAAGGTTAGGTTAAGGTTAAGGGTAAGGTTAGGAAGGTTAGGGTAAGGTTATAGCTAAGGTTAAGTTAAGGTTAAGGGTAAGGTTAAGGTTAAGGTTAAGGTTATGGTTAAGTTTAAGGTTAAGTTTAGGTTAAGTTAAGGTTAAGGTTAATGTTTTGTCAAGGTTAGAGTTAGGTTATAGTTAGAGTTAAGGTTAAAGTCAAGGTTGAGGGTAAGGTTAAGGTTAGGCTAAGGTTAAGATTAGGCTAAGGGCAAAGTAAAGGTGATGGTTAGGGTAAAATTAAGGTTATGGTTAGGGTAAGGTTAGGTTAAGGTCAAGGTTAAGGTTATATTAAGGTTAGGCTTAGTTTAAGGTTAAGGGTGAAGGGTAAGATTAAGGTCAAGGTTAAGGTTAAGGTTATAGTTCAGATTAAGGTTATGATTATGTCAGGTTAAGGTAAGGTTAATGTTACGGTTAGGTCAACGTTAGGTTAGGTTAAGGTAAGGTTAAGGTTAGTTTAGGCTATAGTTCAAGTTAAGGTTAAGGTTAGGTTAAGGTTAAAGTTAAGGTTAAAGGTAAAGTTATGGTTATGGGAAGGTTAAGGTTAGGGATAGGGTAAAGGTGAGGTTAAGGTTAATGTTAAGGTCATGGTGAAGGTTAAGGTTAAGGGTTTGGTCAAGGTTAGGGTTAGGTTATAATTAAGGTCAAGGTTAACGTTAGGTTAAGGTTAAGGTTAAGGTTTGGTAAAGGTTAAGGTAAGGTTAAGGTTATGTTAAGGTTAACTTAACCTAACCTTAACCTTCCCATAACCATTTAAGGTTAGGTTAAGGTTAACTATAACCTAACCTTAACCTTCCCATAACCATAACCTTAACCTTAACCTAACCTTAACCTTCCCATAACCATAACCTTAACCTTAACCTAACCTTAACCTTAACCTTTACCTAACCTTAACCTTAACCTTAACTATAACCTAACCCTAACCTTAAACAAACCCTTAACCTTAACCTTATCTTACCCTTAACTTTAACTTATCCTTAACGTTAAACTTAACCTTAAACTTGACCTAACCATAACCTTAAACTTACCTTAACCTAACTTAACTTTAACCTTAAGGTTAGGTTAAGGGTAAAGTCAAGGTTAAGACTGAGGTTAAGTTTAAGGGTAAAGTTAAGGTTAGGTTAAGGGTAAATTTAAGGTTAAGGCTAAGGTTAAGGTTAAAGTTAAGGTTAAGGTTAAGGTTAATGTTAAGGGTTTGGTCAAGGTTAGGGTTAGGTTATAGTTAAGGTCAAGGTTAAGGTTAGGTTAAGGTTAAGGTTAAGGGTTTGGTCAAGGTTAAGGTTAAGGGAAAGGTTAGGGTAAAGGTTTAGTTTAAGGTTAAGATTAAGCTGATGGTTAAATTTAAGGTTAATGTTAAGGTCAAGAATAAAGTTATGGTTAAGTTTAGGTTAAGGTTAAGGTTAGCTAAGGGTAATGTTGTGGTTAAGGTTAAGGGTAGGTTAAGGGTAAGGTTAAGGTTAAGGTTAGGTTAAGTTTAAGGTTAAGGTTATGGGTTTAGTCAGGTTAAGGTTAAGGTTACAGGTTTAGTCAGGTTAAGGTTAAGTTTACGAGTTTAGTAAGGTTAAGGTTGAGGTTAAGGGTTTGTTCAAGGTTAGGGTTAGGTTATAGTTAAGGTTAAGGTTAAGGGTAAGGTTAGGGTAAAGGTTAAGGTTAAGGTTAAGGTTTAGGTTAACCCTAACCTTACCCTAACCTTACCCTTAACCTTAACTTGACTAAACCTGTAATCCTAACCTTAACCTTATCTTACCTTGACCTTAACTATAACCTTAACCTTAACTTTACCCTTAACCTAATCTTAACCTTAACCTAACCCTAACCTTGATTTTACCCTTAACTTAACCTTAACCTTCACTATAACCTAACCCTAACCTTGACCAAACCCTTAATCTTACCCTTAACTTTAACTTAACCTTACCCTTAACCTTATCTTAACCTTTACTTAACATTAACCTTAAACTTGACCTTAACCTTAACCTTAACCTTACCCTTAACTATAACCTAAACTTTACCTTTACTTTAACTATAACCTAACCCTAACCTTGACCAAACCCTTAACTTTAGCCTTAACCTTAACCTTAACCTTACCCTTAACTATAAACTAACCTTTACATTTACTTTAACTATAACCTAACCCTAACATTGACCAAACCCTTAACCTTAACCTTAACCATAATCTTAACCTCAGGTTAAGGTTAAGGGTAAGGTTAGGGTTAAGGTTAGGGTAAGGTTAATATTAGGTTAAGGGTGAAGTTAAGGTCAAGGTTAGGTTTAACGTTAAGGGTAAGGTTAGGGTTAAGGTTAGGGTAAGGTTAATATTAGGTTAAGTGTAAAGTTATGGTTAAGGTTCAGGTTAAGGTTAGGCTTACCTTATAGTTAAGGTTAAGGGTAAGGTTATTGTTAGGTAAAGGTAAGGTTAAGGTTAAGGGTAAAGTTAAGGTTATGGTTATGGTTATGGGAAGGTTAAGGTTAAGTTTAAGGTTAAGGTTAAGGTTAAGGTTTGGTCAAGGTTAGGGTTAGGTTATAGTGAAGGTCACAGATAAGGTTAGGTTAAGCTTAAGCTTACGGTTAAGGATAAGGCTAAAGGTAAGGTTAAGGTTATGGTTATGGTTAAGTTAAGGTTTTTTTAAGGTTAGGGTTAGGTTAGAGTTAAGGTTAGGTTATAGTGAAGGTTAAGACTAACCTTAACCTTAACCTTACCCTTAACCTTCACACTTAACCTTAACCTAACCTTAACCTTAACCTTAACCTTAACCTTATCTTAACCTTAACCTAACCTTAACCTTAACCTTAGCTATAACCTAACCCTAACCTTGACCAAACCCTTAACCTTGACCTTAACCTAACCTTAACTATAACCTAACCCTAAACTTGACCAAACCCTTACCCTTAACCTAACCTTAACCTTAACCTTCCCCTAACCTTGACCAAACCTTCACCTTAACCTTAACTTAACCTAAGCTTAAGCTTAACATTATCCTTAACCTTAATTAACTATAACCTAACGCTAACTTTGACCTAACTTTAACCTAACCTTAACCTTTACTTTACCTTTAACCTAACCTTAACCTTAAACTTAACCTTAACCTTATCTTACCCTTAACCTTAACTTACCCTTAACCTTAACCTTAACCAAACCTTAACCTTAACTAAACCCTTAACCTTAACGTTAACCTTAACCTAACCTTAACCTTAGCCTAAACTTAACCTTAGCCTAACCTAACCTTAACCTTAGCCTAACCTTAACCTTAACCATAACCTTAACCTTAATCCTAACCTCACCTTAACCTTAACCTAACCTAACCTTAACCTTAACATAAACCTAACCTTACCCTAACCTTAACCCTAACCTTACCCTTAACCGTACACTTAACCTTAATCTTAACCTCAGGTTAAGGTCAATGTTAAGGTTATGTTAGTGTTAATGTTAAAGTTAAGGTTAAGGTCAAGGGTTTGGTGAAGGTTAAGGTTAGGTTAAGGATAAAGTCAAGGTTAAGGTTAGGTTAATGTTAAGGTTAAGGTTAAGGTTTGGTTAAGGTTAAGGGTAAGGTTACAAGTTTAGTTAGGTTAATGTTAAGGTTAAGGGTTTGTTCAAGGTTAGGGTTAGGTTATAGTTAATGTCAAGGTTAAGGTTAAGGGTAAGGTTATAGTTAGGTTAAGGTTAATGTTAAGGTTAGGTTAAGGTTAAAGTTAGGTTAAGGTTAAGGTTAAGGTTAGGTTGAGGTTAGAGTTATGGTTAAGGTTAAGGTTAAGGTTAAGGTTAATGTTAAGGTTTAAGGGTTTGGTTAAGGTTAGGGTTAGGTTTTAGTTAAGGTTAAGATTATGTTAAGGTTAAGGTTAAGGGGGTTAAGGTTAAGGTTACGGGTTTAGTCACGTTAAGGTTAAGATTAAGGGATTGGTCATGGTTAGGGTTAGGTTATAGTTAAGGTCAAGGTTAAGGTTAAGGGTAAGGTTATACTTAGGTTAAGGTTAAGGTTAAGGTTAAGGTTAGGATAAGGTTAAGATAAGGTTAAGGTTAAGGGTTTGGTAAAGGTTAGTTTTAGATTATAGTTAAGGTTAAGGTTAAGGTTAGGTTAAGTGAAGGTTAAGGTCAAGGTTAAGGGTAAGGTCAAGGTTATGTTAAGGTTAAGATTAGGTTAAAGGTATAGTTAAGGTTAAGGGTTTGTTCAAGGTTAGGGTTATGTTATAGTGAAGGTTAAGTTTAAGTTAAGGGTAAAGGGAAGGTTAAAGTTAGGTTAAGGTTAATATTAAGGGTAACATCAAGGTTACGGTTACATGTCTTAACCTTAACCTTCACTATAACCTAACATTAACCTTAACCATAACCTTGACCTTCACCCTTAACCTTAAACTAACCTTGACGTTAACCTTAACCTAACATTAACCGTAAACTTAACCTTAATCTTATCCTTAACCTTAACCTTAACCTTGACTTTAACTATAACCTAACCCTAACCTTGACCAAGCCCTTAACCTTAAACTTAACTTGACTAAACCTATAAAATTAACCTTAACCTTAACCTTTACCCTTAACCCTAACCTTACCCTTAACCTTAACCTTAACCTGAGGTTAAGATTATGGTTAAGGTTAAGGTTAAATATAAGTTAAGGTTAAGGGTAAGGTTAGGGTTAAGGGTAAAGGTTAAGGTTAAGGTGAAGGTTACGGGTTTAGTCAGGTCAATGTTAAGGTTAAGTGTTTGGTCAAGGTTAGGCTTAGGTTATAGTTAAGGTCAAGGTTAAGGTTAAGGTTAAGGTTATGGTTAATATTAAGGTTAAGGTTAGGTAAAGGTTAAGGTAAGGTTAAGGATAAACTCAAGGTTAAGGTTAGGATCAGATTAAGGGTAAAGTTAAGGTTATGGTTAGGGTGAGGTTAAGGTTAGGCTAATTTCCAAGTTAAGGTTAAGGTTAGGGTTAAGGTTAGGGAATTTTAACGTTAAACTTAAGGTTAAGGTTAAGGTTTGACTTTACCCTTAACCTAATTTTAACCTTAACCTTAAACTTAACCTTATCTTACCCTTAACCTTAACTTATCCTTATCCTTAACCTTAACCTTAACCTTGACCTAACCGTAATCTTAACCTTGACCCAACCATAACCTCAACCTTGGCCTTAATCTTATCCCCTTAACCTTAACCTTAACATTATCTTACCCTTAACCTTAACCATAACCTTAAACTTGAATTTACCCTTAACCTAACATTAACCTTAACTTTAACCTAACCCTAAAATTGACCAAATCCTTAACCTTAGCTTCAACCTGACTAAACCTGTAAACTTACCCTTAACCTTCACCTTAACCTTGAATTTACCCTTAACCTAACCTTAAATATAACCTAACCCTAACCTTGACCAAACCCTTAGCGTTAACCTTAACCTAACCTAACCTTAACTTTAACCTTAACCTAACCTTAACCTTAACCTTATCCTAACCGTAACCTAACCTTAACCTTATCCATAACCTTAACTAAAACCTTCCCCTAACCTCAACCCTAACCTTAACCCTAACCTTAACCTTAAATTTACCCTCAACCTAATCTTAACCTTAACTATAACCTAACCCTAACCTAAACCTTAACCATAACATTATCTTTACCTTTAACCTTAACCTTAACTATAACCTGACCCTAAACTTGACCAAACCCTTAACCTTAACCTTAACTTGACCTTAGCTATAACCTAAACCTAACTTGACCAAACCCTTACCCTTAACTTAACCTTAACCTTGAATTTACCCTTAACCTAACCTTAACCCCGACCTTAACCTAATATTAAACTTAACTTTACCCTTAATCTAATCTTAACCTTCACATTAACATAACCTTAACCTTAACCTAACTGTAACCTTAACCTTACCTTAACCTAACTTAACCTTAACCTTGACCTTAACCTTAACCTTAACCGTAATTTAACTTAACTTAAACTTAACCTTAACCTTAACCCTTACCTTAACCTTAACTTTACCCTTTACCTAAACTTAACCTTAAACTTACCCTTACCCTTCACCCTTAACCTTAACCTAACCCTAACCTCGACCAAACCCTTAAAATTAAGCTTAAACTTACTAAACAATTAAGGTTAGGGTAAGGTTAAGGTTAAGGTCAAGGCCAAGGTCAAGGTCAAGGTTGAGTTAGGTTATGTAAGGTTAAGGTTACGGTTAAGGTTAAGGTTAAGGTTAAGGTTAAGTTAAAATTGAAGTCGAGGTTAAGGTTAAGGGTTTGGTAAAAGTTAAGATTAGGTTATAGTTAATGTCAAGGGTTTGGTCAAAGTTAGAGTTAGGTTATAGTGAAGGTTAAGGTTAAGGTTACAGGTTGAATTTACCCTTAAGTTAACCTTAACCTTATCCCTAACCTTAACCCTAACCTTAACCTTATCTTATCCTTATCTTAACCTTAACCTTAACCTTAACCATAAACTTAACCATAACCTAACCTTAACCGTAACCTTAACCTAATATTAACCTTAACCTTACCCTTAAACTAACCTAACCTTAACCTTAACCTAACCCTAAGCATAACCTGACTAAACGCTTAAGGTTAGGGTAAAGTTGAAGTTAAGGTTAAGGTCAAGGTTAAGGTTAAGGTAAGGTTATAGGTAGGTTAAGGTTAAGGTTAGGGTTAGGTTAGGTTAAGGTTAGGTTAAGGTTAGGTTAGGTTAAGGTTAGGTTAAGGTTAGGTAGGTTAAGGGTGAATTCAAGGTTAAGGTTAAGGTAAAGTTAAGGTTAAGGTTAGGTTAAGGTAAAGGTTAGGTTAAGGGTAAAGTCAAGGTTAAGGGTTTGGTTAAGGTTAGGGTTATGTTTTATTTAAGGTTAACGTTAGGTTAAGGTTAAGGTTAAGGGGGTAAGGTTAAGGTTAAGCGTAAAGGTTCAGGTTAAGGTTACGGGTTTAGTGAGGTTAAGGTTAAGGTGAAGGTTAAGGGCAAGGTTAAGGTTAAGGTCAAGGTCAAGGTTAAGGTTAAGTTAGGTTAAGGGTAAGGTTATAGTTATGTTATGGTTAAGGTTAAGGTTAGGTTAAGCTTAAGGTTAAGGTTACGAGTTTACTCAGGTTATGATTAAGGTTAAGGTTACGGGTTTAGTCAGGTTAAGGTTATGGTTAAGCGTTTGGTCAAGGTTAGGGTTATGGTTAAGGTTAAGCTTAAGCTTAAAGTTAGGTTAAGGTAAGGTTAAGGTTATGGGTTTAGTCAAGTTAACTTTAAGGTTAAGGTTAAGGTTAAGGTTAATTTCAAGGTTAAGGTTAGGTTATATTGAAGGTTAAGGTTAGGGTTAGGTTATAGTTAAGGTTATGGTTAGGTCAAGGTTAAGATTAAGGTTAATGTTGAGGTCAAGGTTAAGCTTAAGCTTATGGTTAAGGTTAAGGTTAAGGTTAGGGTTAGGTTATAGTCAAGGTCAAGGTCAAGGTCCAGGTCAAGGTTAAGTTAGGTTAAGGTTATGGGTTTAATTAGGTTAAGGCTAAGGTTAAGGTTAAGGCTTTGGTCAAGGTTAGGGTTAGGTTATAGTTAAGGTTAAGGTAAAGTAAAGATTAAGGTTAAGGTTTTGGTTACGGGTCTTAAACTTAACCTGCACTATAACATAACCTTAACCTTGATATTAACTATAACCTAACCCTAACCTTGACCAATACCCTTAACCTTAACATTAACCTAACCTTAACCTTAACGTTAACCGTTAACCTTAACATTAACTTGACTAAACCTGTAACCTTAACCTTAACTGTTACCCTTAACCCTAACCTTACCCTTAACCTTAACCTTAACGTGATGTTAAGATTATGGTTAAGGTTAAGGTTAAGGATAAGTTAAGGTTAAGGGTAAGGTTAAGGTTAAGGTTATGGGTTTAGTCAGGTTAAGGTTAAGGTTAAGGGTTTGCTCAAGGTTAGGGTTAGGTTATAGTTAAGGTTAAGGTTAAGGTTAAGGTTATGGGTAAGGTTAAGGTTAAGGTTAGGTAAAGGTTAAGGTGAGGTTAAGGTTAGGTTAACGTTAACCTTGACCTTTACCTTAACATTAATCTTAACCTTACCCTTCAACTAACCTTAACCTTAAGGTTAAGGTTAATATTACGTTAAGGGTAAAGTTAAGGTTAAGGTTAAAGGTAAGGGTAAGGTTAAAGTTAAGGTTAAGGGTACGGGTAACCTAACTCATAACCTTAACCTTAACCTGACCAAACCTTAACCTTAACCTTAACCTAACCCTAACCTTACCCTTAACCTAACCTTAACCTTAACCTTAACCTTAACTATAACCTAACCCTAACCTTAACCTTAATCATAACCTTATCTTTACCATTAACCTTAACCGTAATCTTAACCTTAACCTAACCTTAACCATAGCCTAACCTTAACCTTAAACTTAACTTGACCTTAACTATAACCCAACCCTAACCCTAACCTTGACCAAACCCTTAACCTTAAACTTAACCTGAACTTTTACCCTAACCTTAACCTAACCCTTAACCTAAGGTTAAGGTTAAGATTAAGGTAAATTTAGGTTAAGGTAAGGTTATAGTTAGGTTAAGATTAAGGTTAAGGTTAAGATAAGGTTATGTTTAAGGTTAGGTTAAGGTTAAGGTTTAAGGTTACAGGTCTTAACCTTAACCTTCACTATAACCTAACCTTAACCTTAACTTTAACCATAACTTTAACCTTAACCTTAACCTTAACTATAACTTTAACGTTAACCTTAACCTTCCCATAACCATAACCTAAACCTTAACCTTAGCCTAACTTTAACGATGACTTTACCTTAAGCTAACCTTAACCCCTTAACCTTAAGCTTATCCTTCCCATAACCAAAACCTTAACCTTGAATTTACCCTTAACCTAACCTTAACCTTAACCTGACTAAACACGTAACCTTAACATAACGTTAACCTTAACCTTAACCTTCCCATAACCTTAACCTTAACCTTCACTATAACCTAACCTTAACCTTAACTTTAACCTTAACGTTAACATTACCCTTAACCTAACCTTGACCTTAACCTAAGGTTAGGGTTAGGTTATAGTTAGGGTCAAGGTGAAGTTTAAGGTTACGGGTAAGGTTAAGGTTAATGTTAAGTTTAAGGTCAATGTTAAGGTTAAAGTTAAGGGTTTGGTAAAGGTTAAGGTTAAGTTAAGGTTAAAGTTAAGGTTAAGGTTAGGTTAAGGGTAAATTTAAGGTTAAGGTTAGGGTTAGGTTATAGTTAAGGTCAGGGTGAATTTTAAGGTTACGGGTAAGGTTAATATTAATGTTAAGTTTAAGGTCAATGTTAAGGTTAAAGTTAAGGGTTTGGTAAAGGTTAATGTGAAGTTAAGGTTAAAGTTAAGGTTAAGGTTAGCTTAAGGGTAAAGTTAAGGTTAAGGTTAGGGTTAAGGTTAGGGGAAGGTTAAGGTTAAGGTTAAGGTTAAGGTCAGGGTTAAGGTTAAGGTCAAGGTTATGGGAAGGTTAAGGTTAAGGTTAAGGGTAAGGTTAGGGTTAAGGTTAAGGGTAACGTTAAGGTTAAGGTTAAGGTTAAAGGTTTAGTCAAGTTAAGGTTAAGGTTAACAGTTTGGTCAAGGTTAGGCTTAGGTTATAGTTAAGGGTAAGGGTAAGGGTTAAGGTAAGGAATCCCACCTATTCGTGATCATGATAATGCTATTAATTTGATTCTAGGAAGTGATATCATCAAATTAGAATGCAGACTGAAGATATTTCAAAAACAACATTTCAAACTGGTGAGGGTCATTATGAATTTTTGGTCATGCCTTTTGGCCTTACCAATGCACCTTCTAAATTTCAAGGGTCAATGAATTCCATTTTCAAACCCTTCCTTACAAAATTTGTGCTATTATTTTTTGATGATATACTAATCTAAAACAGGTCTTGGAAGGATCATGTTCAAAATGTTGACAGGGTGCTCAAACTATTGCAGGAGAAACAATTATATGCAAAAACATCCAAATGTTTCTTTGGAGTACAAGAGGTGTAATTTCTGGGTCATATTGTATCTCATGAGGGTGTTAAAGAAAGACCCTAACAAAATTAAAGCCATTAAGGAATGGAAATTCCACCAACCATAAAGCAGTTGTGAGGATTTCTCGAGTTAACACCTATTATCGCAAGTTTGTTAAGAATTATCATAGAATAGAAACACCTCTAAAGCCATTATTGAAGAAATATGCATTTTCATGGACTCCTGAAGCAACTAAGGCCTATGAACATCTTAAAGAGGCAATGTGCCTATCACCGGTCGTAGCTACACAAGACTTCACTTTAACCTTAACCTAACTATAACCTTACCCTTAACCTAACTTAACCTTGACCTTGACCTTGACCTTAACCTTAACCTTGACCTTACCCTTAACCTTAACCTTAACCTTAACCTTATCCTTAACCTAACTAAATCCATAACCCATAACCTTAACCTTACCCTTAACCTAAATAAACCCATAACCCATAACCTTAACCTTACCCTTAACCTTCACCTTAACATTAACCTTGAATTTACCCTTAACCTAACCTTAACCTTAATTATAACCTAACCCTAAACTTGACCTTAAATTTACTCTTATATTTGACCTTCACCTTAACCTTAACCTTGACCTTGACCATAACCTAACCTTAACCTTAGCCTTAACATTAACCTTATTTTACCCATAACCTAACCTTAATCTTAAATATAACCTAATCCTCACCTTAACCTAACCTTAACCTTAACCTTAAACTTAACCTAACCTTGACCTTCCCCTAACCTTAACCCTAACATTAACCTTAACTTTAACCTTAACCTAACCTTAAGCTTAACTTTAACCTTAACTTAACCTAACCTTAACCTTAACCAAACCCTTAACCTTGACTTTAAACTTAACCGTAATATTAACCTTAACTTAACTAAACCTGTAACCTTAACCTTAACCTTGACCTTATCCTAACCTAACCTTAACCTTAACCTTAACCTTACCCTAACCTTGACCAAACCCTTAACCTTAACTAAAACCTAACCCTAACCTTGACCTTAACTTTACCCATAACCTTGACCTTAACCTTAAACTAACTTTAACCTTAACTTTACCCTTAACCTAACCTTAACCTTAACCTTACCCCTAACCTAACCTTAACCTTCACTTTACCCTTAACGTAACCTTAACCTTGACTCTACCCTTAAACGTAACTATAACCTAACTTTAACATTACCTAACCTTAACCTTAACCTTAACCTAACCCTAACATTGACCAAACCTTACCCTAAAGTGAACCTAACCTTAACCTTAACCCTAACATTAACCTTGACCTTAACCTAACCTTAAGGGTTTGGGGAGGTTAAAGTTAAGGTTAAGGTTAATGTTTAGGTTAAGTTAAGGTTAAGGTCAAGGTTAAGGGTAAGGTTAAGGTTCAGCTTAAAGTTAAGGTTAAGGGTTTGGTTAAGGTTAAGGTTACGTTAAGGGTAAAGTAAAGGTTAATTTTAAGTTAAGGGTATAGTTAAGGTTAGGTTTAGGTTAAGGTTAAGTTTAAGGTCAGGGTTAAGATTAAGGGTAAGTTGAAGGTAAGCGTAAGGTTAAGGTTAGGTTAAGGGTATAGTTAAGGTTAGGTTTAGGTTAAGGTTAAGGTTAAGGTTTGGGTTAAGGTTAAGTGTGAGTTGAAGGTAAGGGTAAGGTTAACCTTATCCTTAAAATTACTAAACCTTAACCTTAACCTTAACTTTAACCTTAACCTAACCTTAACCTTGACTTTACCTTAACCTAACCTTAACCCCTTAACCTTAACCTTAAATTTACCTAAGGTTAGGGTTAAGGTTAGGGGAAGGTTAAGGTTAAGGTTAAGGGTAAGGTTAGGGTTAAGGTTAAGGGTAACGTTAAGGTTAAGGTTAAGGTTAAAGGTTTAGTCAAGTTAAGGTTAAGGTTAAGGGTTTGGTCAGTGTTAGGGTTAGGTTATAGTTAAGGGTAAGGGTAAGGGTTAAGGTAAGGATTCCCACCTATTCGTGAACATTATCATGCTATTCATTTGATTCTAGGAAGTGATATCATCAAATTAGAATGAAGAATGAAGATATTTTGAAAATAACATTTCGAACTCATGAGGGTCATTATGAATTTTTGTTCATGCCTTTTGGCCTTACCAATGCATCTTCTACATTTCAAGGGTCAATGAATTCCATTTTCAAACCCTTCCTTAGAAAATTTCTGATATTATTTTTTCATGATAGACTAATCTATAGCAGGTCTTGGAAGGATCATGTTCAAAATGTTGATAGGGTGCTCAAACTATTACAGGAGAAACAATTATATGCAAAAACATCCAAATGTTTCTTTGGAGTACAAGAGGTGGAATATCTGGGTCATATTGTATCTCACAAGGGTGTTAAAGATTACCCTAACAAAATTAAAGCCATTAAGGAATGGAAAGTTCCCACAACCATAAATAAGTTGTGAGGATTTATCGGGTTAACAGGGTATTATTGCAAGGTTTTTAAGAATTATGGGATAATAGCAACACTACTAAAGCCATTATTGAATAAATATGCATTTTCATGGACTCCTGAAGCAACTAAGGCGTTTGAACATCTTAAAGAGGCAATGTGCCTAGCACCGGTATTAGCTACACAAGACTTCACTTTAACCTTGACCTAAATATAACCTTACCCTTAACCTAACTTAACCTTAACCTTGACCCTGACCTTAACCTTAACCTTAACCTTAACCTTAACCTGAATAATCCTGTAACCCATAACCTTAACCTTATCCTTAACCTAACTAAATCCATAACCCATAACCTTAACCTTACCCTTAACCTAACTAAACCCATAACCCATAACCTTAACCTTACCCTTAACCTTCACCTTAACATTAACCTTGAATTTACCCTTAACCTAACCTTAACCTTAATTATAACCTAACCCTAAACTTGACTCTTAACTTTACTCTTATATTTGACCTTCACCTTAACCTTAACCATGAGTTTTCCCTTAACCTAACCTTAACCTTAACTATAACTTAACGCTGACCTTGACCTTAACTTTACCCTTAACCTTGACCTTGACCTTAACCTTAACCTTGACCTTGAGCTTAACCTAACCTTAACCTTAACCTTAACCTTAACCTTATCTTACCCTTAAGCTAACCTTAACCTTAAATATAACCTAACCCTCACCTTAACCTAACCTTAACCTTACCCTTAACCTTAACCTAACCGTAACCTTCCCCTAACCTTAACCCTAACATTAAACTTAACTTTATCCTTAACCTAACCTTAACCTTAACTTTAACATTAAATTAACCTAACCTTAACCTTAACATTAACCAAACCCTTAATCTTGAATTTAACCTTAATCGTAACCTTAACCTTAACCGAAATAAACCCCTAATCTTAACCTTAACCTTGACCTTATCCTAACCTAACCTTAACCTTAGCCTTAACCTTACCCTTGACTTTACACTTAACGTAACCTTAACCTTAACCCTTAACCTTAACTATGACCTAACTTTAAACATTAACCTAACTCTTAACTCTTAAACTTAACCTAACCCCAACCCGAACCAAACCTTAGCCTAATAAAGAACCTAACCTTAACCTTAACCCTAACCTTAGCCTTGACCTTAACCTAACCTTAAGGGTTTGGGGAGGTTAAAGTTAAGGTTAAGGTTAAGATAAGGTTAAGGGTAAGGTTAAGGTTAATGTCTAGGTTAAGTTAAGGTTAAGGTCAAGGTTAAGGGTAAGGTTAAGGTTCAGCTTAAGGTTAAGGTTAAGGGTTTAGTTAAGGTTAAGGTTACATTAAGGGTAAAGTCAAGGTTAAGGTTAGGTTAATGTTAAGGTTAAAGGTTTGGTTAAGGTTAAGGTTACGTTAAGGGTAAAGTTAAGGTTAAGGTTAGGTTAAGGGTATAGTTAAGGTTAGGTTTAGGTTAAGGTTAAGGTTAAGGTTTGGGTTAAGGTTAAGTGTGAGTTGAAGGTAAGGGTAAGGTTAACCTTATCCTTAAAATTACTAAACCTTAACCTTAACCTTAACTTTAACCTTAACCTAACCTTAACCTTGACTTTACCTTAACCTAACCTTAACCCCTTAACCTTAACCTTAAATTTACCTAAGGTTAGGGTTAAGGTTAGGGGAAGGTTAGGTAAAGGTTAACCTTGAACTTGACATTAACCTTAACTATAACATAACTCTAACCTTAACCAAACCCTTAAAATTAACCTTAACCTTAAAATAACCTTAACCGAAACCTTAACCTTAGCCTTAACCTTAACCTGACTAAACCCTTAAGGTTAGGTTAAGGGTAAAGTGAAGGTTAAGGTTAAGGTTAAGGTTAAAGTTAGGTTAAGGTAACGTAAAGGTTAAGGTTAAGGCCAAGGTTAAGGTTAAGGCTAGGTTAAGGTTAAGGTTAAGGTTAAGGTTAATGTTAAGGGTATGGTTAAGGTCAATGTTAAAGTTACGTTAAGGGTAAAGTCAAGGTTAAGGTTACGTTAAGGGTTTGGTCAAGGTTAAGTTTAGGTTATAGTTAAGGTCAATGTTAAGGTTAGGTTAAGGTTAAAGTTAGGGTTAGGTTATTGTTAAGGTCAAGGTTACGTTAAGGTTAAGGTTAAGGTCAAGGTTAAGGTTAAGATTAGGTTAAGGGTAAGGTCAAGGCTAGGTTAAGGTTAAGGTTAAGGTTAAGGTTACGTTAAGGGTAAAGTCAGGGTTAAGGTTAGGTTAAGGTTAAGGTGACGGGTTTAGTCAACTTAAGGTTAAGGTTAAGGGTTTGGTCAAGGTTAGGGTTATGGTTAAGGTTAAGGTTAAGGTTAAAGTTAGGTTAAGGTAAGGTTAAGGTTACGGGTTTACTCAAGTTAATGTTAAGGTTAAGGTTAAGGTTAGGTTAAGGTTAAGGTTAAGGTTATGGTTAGGTCAAGGTAAAGGTTAAGGATAAGTTAAGGTTAAGGGTAAGATAAGGTTAAGGTTAAGGTTAAAGTTAATGTTAAGGTCAAGGTTAAGGTTAAGATTATGGTTAAGGTTAAGGTTAAGGTTAAGGTTAGGTAAAGGTTAAGGTTTGGGTTAGGTAATAGTTAAGGTCAAGGTTAATGTTAGGTTAAGGTGAAGGTTAAGGATAAGGTTAAGGTTAAGGTCAAGGTCAAGGTCAAGGTTAAGTTAGGTTAAGGTTATGGGTTTAGTCGGGTTAAGGTTAATGTTAAGGTTAAGGGTTTGGTCAAGGTTAGGGTTAGGTTATATTTATGGTTAAGGTAATGTAAAGATTAAGGTTAAGGTTTTGGTTACGGATCTTAACCTTAACCTTCAATACAACCTAACCTTAACTATAACCTAACATTAACCTTGAACTTAACTACAACCTAACCCTAACCTTGACCAAACCCTTAACATTAACCTTTACCTTAACCTAACCTTAACCTTAACCTAACCTTAACTTAACGTTAACCTTAAGCTTAATCTTCCCAGATCATTAACCTTTACCTTAACCTTAACTAAATCTTCACCTTAACCTAACCTTAACCTTATGCTTAACCTAATATTAATCTTAACCTTGACGTTAAACTTAACCTTAGCCTTAACCTTACACTTAACCTTGACCTTAACTATAACCTATCCCTAACCTTATCCAAACCCTTAACCTTAACCTTAACCTTCACATAACCATAACCTTAACCTTAACATTGACCTTACCCTTAACCTTAACCTTACCCCCTTAGGCTTAACCTTAGCCTTAACTTGACTAAGCCCGTAACCTTAACCTTAACCTTAACCTTAACCTTACCCCCTTAGGCTTAACCTTAACCTTAACTTGACTAAGCCCGTAACCTTAACCTTAACCTTAACCTGACTAAACCCGTAACCTTAACCTTAACCTCACCTTAACCTTAACTTTACCCTTAACCTAACCTTAACCTTAACGTTAACCTTACCCTTACCTAACCTTAACCTTAACCTAACCTTAACCTTAACCTTAATATTTACCTAACCTTAACCTTAACCTAACCCTAGCCTTACCCTAACCATAACCTTAACTTTACCCTTAACCTAACCTTAACCTTAAACTTAACCTTAACTTAACCTTAACTATAACCTTAGCCTTAACCTTCACCTTCACCTTCGCCTTCACCTTCACCTTAACCTGACTAAACCTGTAACCCTTATCCTTAACTTTAACCTAACCTAACCTTAACCTAACCATAACCTTAAGCTTAACAACCCCATAAAAATAACCTTAACCTTAACCTTAATCTAACCCTAACCTTTACCAAACCCTTCACCTTGACTTTAACCTTAACCTGAATAAACTCGTAATCTTAACCTTAACCTAACCTTAACCTTGACCTTAACTATAACCTACCCTAACCTTGACCAAACCCTTAACATTAACCCATAACCTTAACCTTATCTTTAAGTTTACGGTTAAGGTTAAGGTTATTTTTGTGGAGGTAAGTCCCCTCTGTGGATAGAGGCGATCCCACTAGTCCTACAGTGGGTCTAGAAACAATCAAAACATGCAAAGCTATTTATTCCTAGTTATAAAAGATAGAATCATGATAGATCGCTTACCGTGATTCCTTCGCTGTTGTTGTCGAAGAAGAAGTGGTGCTTCCGTTCCTAGCTGGATAGTTCATGATCTGTGAGCTTGCTGCATCCAGATACATGTACACATGCAAAGAAGAGAGACAACATGCAACACAATATTTCACACTTTATAACTATCGATCAACAGAGAAGAACGTGTTAGCACCCTGTAATCAGCAAGATTCATAAAATTCTGACTGCAGGGAGAACATCGTTTCAACCACTTTGGGATTCTAGGATCTAGCCCTCCTGAATTCGGATAGGGATCTCTCCAATAAGTGTAAAGATGGATTTGTCTTTGATGTCTTGGGTAATGATATTAGGCTAGTTATGAAGGCTGAGGGTTTTGTTTGTTTTTGGATGGTTGAGCATGATTATTGTTTGAGGTGGAGAGTTCTAAATGCAAGGAGTTTCAAAGGTGTGAAGTTGCAAGAAAAAAAAACAAGCTTTGGCCAGGAAGATAGATAATTGCAGGTTTTAGTCCATTGGGCTATGGAGTCATAATAGGTTTTAATTGAAACAACAAGAGGCAAGAGTGGTCCATGGGGAAATTCATCTATGTCTAAGGATCTCTTTGAAATTTTGTTTATGGAATGAAATGATACAAAAATAAGGTTAATTAAACAGATGAAGAACAAAGAGTAGCCTAAGATAAGGTAAGTACTTGTAAACTAGCCTGCTTTTGATGTACTTTCAATAGAAAAACACTTTAAAACAAAGGGAAAATTGAAGGCAACTGTTGCAGTAGAAACTAGCAGGCCGGGCTCACCGCAAATCCTCTCCTAGCTCTGCTCTACTTGGTAACTTTCAAGACAAACACAAAGATAACAAAGAATGACCTAAGATCTGGTAAGTACTTTGAAACTAGCCAGCTTTCAACACATTCCAAGGGAAACATTCAGACAGTCTTTGGGGATAAAACTAGGACCAGGACACACCATATCTTCCTTAGTTCATCTCTACTTAACATATACTAAAAATAAAATTTAATAATAACAATTAGCTAAGAAAAAAGGACGAGGGAACGCTAGCATTCCTATGCTTAAACTAAATTAAATCATTCCCAAATAACACAGATTGGAAGAAAACATTTAGATAAATATTTTCAGTCGGAGAAGGGTACTGATATACAGTAGGTCCTAACTCTATGCATGTTCTTCCTTATAAGAGAAGATGAACACAGTGAAAAAAAAAACAAAATAACAAGTTACAATGAGAAAAAAATCACCGTCAACATAGACCAGGATCCCATAAATCAGCTTGTATTGATGCTCCAAACCAGTTACAACTTCAAGTCCAATTATTTGGTTTAGCAATCATCTACACTTCCCAGACTAACTTATCTATTACAAGAAGAGCTCCAAGAGCTAGTGAACACTATTTACAGGTAGAAGTCTCAAGCTCAATTACATTTCAAAGTTCAGCAACCAACTCAACCAACAATTTCTCATCTTCTACAGAATTATTTATAGAAGTGTTACATAGAAATTTGTCATTGTCCTTGCAATTCCCCATCTCGCACAATTGGAGGGCTCATTCCGTGACCTATGAGCAGTGACATGACTTGAAACCACTTTCATGACATCCCTCTGAACATGAGCTTTCATTGCCCTGAAGACAACTCCTTGTGGAAAACCCTAAAAACACCCCTTTTTGCATTGGTGCGGGAAGTCAGTTCAGTACTCGCGCCAATGGGGGAAATCCTTCAAATAGGGTGCGCCAATTGGTGCTTTGTTTGAGAGTCGCACTCACGCCAACCATTTTAAGGAGTGTTTTTTAAAAATAAATGGCGGAATTTTCATCCTAACTAATCCATAAACTAGCATCTAATTTGAGTTGGGAGGTTTGGCTCCGGATCTCCATGTAGAGGAAGTAGTTTTCCACCTCTCATGGAAGCTTCCCTGAGGATAGGGCCAATCCCATGATTATAGGGATCCCAAATACTCTTCCTCCATCTATAAAAGCTTGCTCATCCCATTTTCAAGCTAATGTCCAAGTTCCCAAGAGCCATCAGAGCCTTATGCTGCCAGAGCCTTGATTCATAACCTTAAGGCCAAATCCAAGCAAGGAGATTATTGTCAAGACATCCGAAGAGAGAGGCTTGTCCCATTCCTGACAGGTTTTTTAGAGATGTGTTTCGTTGGTGACCCTCCGAAGGATAATTCAGCGTCAGAGCTAGGTTGTATTCTCCTTTGATTGATTAATAAAAAGTGACTATTGGTTATGGTTCCACTCTTGTTGTTGATTATGATAATGAGTTATGTCTTCTCTGACTAACATATAGTTGCATATACTGTATTTTACGCTTGTGTTTGTTTTGTTTCTTGCATGTGTAGGTGTCCAGTCACAGAGATCATGAGGATCGTGATCTACCAGAGCTAAGGAATGGGAGCACCACTTTCTCTACAAGTGACAACGTTGGATTCCAGGTAAGCCTCCATCGCTAGTTGGTTTATTTGCAATTAGGAACCTGCACTATAGCATGTGACGATTGTTGTTAGACCTGGTCTGGGCTAGTAGGGATCGCCTCTGTTCGCAGAGGGGATTTACCTCTTCAACAAGAAGAATGAGGAGGTGAGATCTAATAAAATATCTCCCAGGGAAATTAATAAAGACTAATGACTTCTCGGCCTTTGAGGGGCTCAATGGAGAAGCATACAGATATTCTCACTGTATTAATGGATTTACATTTAATATTAAGCTCAGTGGGAGCTTTTGTTGACTTTTAAGGCTCTGTTCAGGATGTAATAAATTAGATAATATTTTTTGCATTAAGTTCCCTTAGCAGAATTAAATCTTCGGCTGCGTTGAGGAAAATATATGATCTTGATTAATAACTTCAGCCTCTGTTTGAATACTTTGAGGCACATGTGGCTTTGTGGTAGCTGGGAGGAATCAATTTGCCTCTGATGTGGCAGTGGAGGATTTTCTGTTTGATAAAACACTTATGATTTTCTTTTAACAATGTTTTAATTTGGAGGATTAGGCTTTTGATAATCAATCTTAGCTGTAATCCCCAAATTGTCTTCAATATTCTGTTTCTTCCATGGCAGGTCTTTGACACTAATACTCTTTTAATTTTGATTTAATAACACTATGTCTTGTTGATGTGTAGGCCACATAGGGCTCATATGGCATCAATTCCTCATGAAGCATTGACGAGACGTGGAGTTTGAGCCCTGCGGATGGTTCCCTTTGATAAATCAAAGGCATGGGAATCGTCATTCCCAGCCTTCGGCTTTCTCTTTAATATGACGGAAAAAAATTCAAACACCTGCACAATACAAAAATATATTATAAAATCCTGCATTTTTGGGTTTAACTTCTTAGAAGGCTGTGGGGAGGAGTGTGGCTGTTTAGATGGCATCATCCAATGGTTGAGATTAATTAAGAGGAGGTTAAAAGGAGAGCAGAGGAAAGAATAAGTCAGAACCATTGATCGCACAGAGATCAACGATGGATTACACGCTAAAAATCCTCTTGGTGGAAGGTGAAGGGTGATGAAATAATGCGGGAATGATCTGGGACTGTCCGATCTGGACACATGTACGGTCCAGATTCAATCGGAGGATCACAATCGGCCGGGGGAAAACAATTGTTAAAAACACACCTGATGAAAAGATCCAATGAGATTAAATGTGGATCATCGATCTGCAGATCAGATTGATGGTGGGAGATGCATCGGGAGATTGCAATCGGTGGGCACCAGGCGCGGGATTAAACCATTTGTATTTTTCCGATGCGATGATACGATCGAGCCATCGCAATTGGAGGCCGAGCCTTTTCAATCTAACCATTCGGAATCCTTCGATGCAATTAAGCACCTTGGGACTTTAACCTTTGGTCTCGGGCATGATTTATATGAATGAAGTGGAGGGTGCGAAGTTTAATATAACGGGCTAATCGCATCGGAGTTTTTGTAATGGCAAAAAGACTTGCGCACTTATACTTTTGCGATACGATAAGCACTGTGAGAGGTTAGCGCTTGGTTCTAGCACTGAGGCGCATGGAGGGGAAGTGGTTTTTAGGACTTAGCCCAAGGGGGCTTAAGTATGTAATACAAAAAATGGGTTTTTTATAGATTTTTAATGGTTTTTAAGGAGTTTGAGGGTTTCGATAAGGAAAAGAAAAAGTCTTAAGCCTTATCAAAGGGATTTTGATGGAGGGGAAAGGGGAAAAATATGAAAATGAAGGATTTTTATGGAGAATGAAGGGTTTAAAATGAGGTTAGTTTTGGAAGTGGAAGGAGGGGGAAAAATGGCCTTTGGAGCAGTATTTTCACTTATGGAAATAATAGAATTTCTGAGTATAAAATGGCAACAGTAGTGAATATTTGGACAGAGGCATGAGGCCTTCAAGAGTCTTCAAGAGATAACATTTTTTAGCAATAAAACTTGTTTCTTGAAGGCTCCAAAAATTATTTAGCCAGCATTTGATATAACAAATTTTATAGCTGGCTAGCAGAACGAATGAAATTGCATTATATAATGGACAAACACAATCATGGAACTAATAGCAGAGTCATGTATATTAAGATACGAGAGAATGATTACAACTGGTGCTCTAACGTTGTGATCTTCCTTCGACAGGATTCTAGCGGGACGCGTCTCACAAATCTCGTCAAGGATTTGACAAAACTCTCTCTCTCACAGGCTTCTCCTTAACTCTGCTCTTGATTGTCACTCAGCTATAATTTCCTTCCGAAAAGTTCAGCTAGCTAGCAAATGGAGAGGGGAGGCTTTTATAGAAGGAGAAGGAGAGGTTAGGATCCCTATAATCATGGGGGAGAGTTATATCTCTTAGGAAGGTTCCATGAGAGGTGGAAAACCACTTCCTAATCAAGGAGATCTAGAGCCAAATAGCCCAACCTCTTTTTGATGACTCATTCTGAAGTTGTTAGAATCAAAATTCCACCCTCTATTATTAAAAAACATTCCTTAATAGGCTTGGCATAGGCACAACATAGGGATAGAGCACCATCTGGCGCGCCCACTAGTGTATATTTTCCCCATTGGCGCGACGGCTGAACTAGCTACTCGCGCCAATGCCAAGACATGGGTTTTTAGGGTTTTTGAGAGGAAATGTTCTTGAGGATAATTCTTTCCCTTATGCAGAAGGATGCCATCAAGGTGTTTTTAGGAAATTTTACTATCCACAGGTCATGGGAATAGTCCTATAATGTACAGGACGAGGGATTGCAGGGACGGTGACAAAATTATGTGTAACAGATGCCCCCTAAAGCATGAGGTCCGAGAGAGAGGTAGGGGTGAAATTCTTTATGATAACGCATCCAACTGAAAACACTGTTGTCGAAAGACCTACGAAAACAAATACAACTGATATCTATGATACATGATATGTGGTATGGGGGCAGCCATCCATAATAAAGTGTACAAAAACCGGGATCTAAGGTATGGACACAACCATCCAATAAAATAAGGATCAACAAGTAGACTCAGGTATGGTTGCATCCATCCAATCAAAAGAGTCATGTAACAAGTCATAATAATCCAAAAAGAACCCGTAGCCTAGATTTCATCAGATAAAATCCAAAGAAAAAGGTACAAGTTTGAGGATGCGAATATGTGAGCTGAATTCAAGCATGCAAGAACATCGTCTGATTACCAGCCAATGATGAAAATTGTTAATAGACGCGAAAGAAACCAACAATAATGACAATGGATCTCAAGGTACAAGAGGTACAATCCACGGAATGTGAACAGTGATCTGGCATCAAACACCCACAGAATCATCCAATCGAAGGCCAATAATGAAAACCTTGCGTCAAATGCGAAGAACCTACCATTGAGGCATGCAGGCTCCAAGGTACCCAAAGGGAGTCTCTAGACCAACTTCCCGGATAATGAGCTGAAGTCGACAGGAAGTGACCTTGATCAAAGGTGGGCCATAATGTTTCCCACATCATCAACACGAGACAGAGGGATATAATTTTTGTGAATCAATACCAACAGAGAATCAGAGAGAGGCTGAAAAATACAGAGGAAAACTTCTCTTGAACATATCGGTGGCATGACATTGGATTTGGAAGTATTTTGCATTAAGGGATCTGAGGTCATGGTGACATGGCAAAGAGTAGATGAGCAGTCAAAAGAGATTACCCGAACCCATGAAGGCAAGCAGATAACGAGATGAGATGTCCCCAACCCGACACGAATGCAGATAAGTGCCATGTTCAAGAGCGACATACTGCCGACATGGCTATAATATTGGTTCCATTTTCCCCCACCATTTCTAGTGAGTACCCCAATTATTTTTCAAAACAAGCTTGAAGGGGATAGCATATGCTTGCGATGTAAGTTTGTCCTTCGGACAAATCCAACCTAGTACATTTTACGAGCCCTAGGAAGGAGGAGCTCGATTAACGTCATTACGATGGAGTCTGATGTCACCAATTTTTAATGAGTTTGACAAAGGAAGAACTCGACATATTTTCATATTTAGAGATTTTAAAAATACAACAGAAAAGAAAACTCCAGCATTCCCTTTTCGTAGGTAGTCCCGCAGATCCGAAAAGGTAGAAACTATCTCTGAGAGAAACTCCTAGTCGCAATAGGCTAGGGTATTCCTTTTTCACAAATAATCTATCCCAACCTTAAAAAGGGGTAAACGTATACTAGGTAGATGTCGTTTCAAAGCCAATTTAATGAGCTCAAAACGATAATCGACTGGATAATATTTTCAGTTTTAGAGATTCAAAAAAGAGCTGAAAGGTGACTCCAATAGTGACTTTTTCATGTTTTTACCGAGTCTGAAAAAGTATAAAATATAACTCGTCTCTTCGTCAAAACCATGTGAAAAACCTGTTACTGCACAAAAAGGGGCATGTAAAACATATTCGAAGAAAATAATGTAGAAATATGTCAACAAACATGTTTAAAAACCATTTAGGACTTGAAAAAGCTATAAAATACCAACAGTGGTAAAAAATATTTACTTTTCACTATTTACTTATTTGTAGAGCAACAATGACCCTTTTGTGCTTCGATCTTCAGGTGACAAGTGCGACCAATATAGTGGACCAAATCGACTTCCATCTGGTTCAGGTAAGAGCCGACCTCTTTGTCCATCTTTTAAGTTACATTTTACTATATTTAATCATTGTTTGAGGTCCTTTAGGGAAGGATTTTCAAATTTTAGGGCTTCGCGGTTGGTGAGGGTTCCGGGCATGGACCTGGGCCAATCTGCTCTGTTTTACACATAGGCCACCCTAGCTAACGCGACTATTAGCCAAACAGCCATGCCAACGGTGCAACACAAAATACGGCTAAAATTCCTCAAAAAACAACTAATGAAATTTGATTTTGAATACCCAAGGAGGTTTATAACATTCCTATGTTTAATTGATGCAGGTATCCAGCAAAAATTATGGTCATTGAATGGAAAGAGAGAGAGCATAGCGAAGAGGATGAACTGGCAATGGAAAATGAGCATTGTATGAATGCTCTTCGAAATTGCGAGCGGAAAAAATTCTTTCTGATGCCATGTCTCCAGGCTCAGCCCGAACTACTGCAGTATCTCATCAGCATTTTGGATGAGGATGAGGAGAAATTTAAACTTCAAGACCAGGAACCTGAGCTCGAAGTATCAAATGTATGCTTCATCACTAGACTATCACGCAGGGGTCCAGTCCCTATTCTGATTGGTACCAGGCCTTCAGGAGAAAACATGAAAATGGTCATGAATAGGGTGTGCGCAGGGGCACGCAAAGGAACGGGGGACGAGAAAGTAGAAATTCAGACCATCCCTAATCTAGCACTGAGAGTAGTGCTACACATAATTACGCGGGCTGCGGGATCGTAGGCACCGCACGAGGCCACAAAGATGCAGCTACTACTTGCATCGGAGTGTATGAGCCCAACTATCTTTGACTGGGCCATGGCCGTGATGGAAACTCACAAAATGCAAGCAGACCAAACTGAAATAGTTTGGATATGGGTCAATTCTGGTGTCGTTCTTCCTGGAACGATTACCAAATTTTCAACACCAGGAGGCTATAGTCCCAGATCCACTACTAAGAGAGCCATGGATGGCTCGATGGGTGGCATTGATGTCCAGGGCAGGGGGTGGCCCGAGTTCTTTGACTGGCTCCGACGATAGTTGATCGTCATGGAGGACTGGCCCTATATGGGCACTGATATTACTGGAGACCTAGACCTTCCACTCCTAGAGGGAGAGGACTGGGATGAGGAGCTTGGTAAGACTCTTTTCAATTTTATGAGTTTTATTATTTTTTGGTATACATGCATGTTCTAATAGCTAATCCTATATGTATGCAGATGTTGGCCCAGAGAGGCAGCCGGAATGTCACCAATAGCGAGGAGGACCCCTCTCGCTCATGACCCTCAAGGTGAGGGGGGCGAGGGGGACGAGCTCGTACAGAACCTAGAGAGGATCTCTCACGGAGTTCTGTATTATGCGTGTTTAGCTAATGTTCCCCTAGCTTATCGAGGGCACACCGTAGGGGTGCCGAATCGTCTCCACCACTTACTGAGGCGGTTGGTGCGGGAAGTGACGTGCTACCATGAGCACCATGCTGATTAGTCACCTAGGCTTTCTATTTGCATATTTTTAAGAGACATTTCATCTCTGGATGTAACTGAAACAAACATGTATATTTTGGTTTTGTATGATGCACACGTTACAAACACTCAACATATATATATATATATATACATCTATTTTCTACATGGATCTTGCTTACATATGATAATGTTTTTATATGTTATGAAAATTTCTAATGCAATGTTATCTAATGTATCATCTAAATAATCTGCAACCCAATGGAAAAGTTAAAAGTTCGCAAAATGCATCAAACCAACATATTTTATTTTTACACAAGCTTAAAAGCACAAACGCAAAATATGCTTGAAAATGAGTTTTATGTTTTATGCAAGCTTAAAACACAAATGTAAACTATGCTTGAAGATGTGTTTCATTTTTACACAAGCTCGAAACACAAAGTAATGTATGCTTGAGATGAGTTTTCATTTTTATGCAAGCTTGAAAACACCAAATAAACTATGCTTGAAATGACAAGGAAAACCAGACATGCCCCCAGCATGATGACTCAATTCAAGGTGTACATGCCCCTCAAGCTTCAGTCCATATGAAAAAACGGAGTGAAGGTTCAAATTATGAGTTCAAGTGAAAGACTTGACTGGGATTTTACGAGATCTAATCAAAGACTCGAATTGAACAGGGAACGTGTTTCATTGTTTTAACGAGGTTTACACATTAAAAGAACTATCCTCATAAGCTAATTAATTTTTTGACAAGGTTTATATAGATATTGAACCATCCTTAGATCTGAATTCATTTTTTAACGAGGTTGACATAGTAAATGAACCGTCCTCGGATCTGAATTCATTTTTTAACAAGGTTGAGATAGTAAACTAACCGTCCTCGGAATGACCTTGTTTCATTTTTAGGGATCTTGACACAAGCAGATGAACCATGCTCCAACAGACCTTATTTCATGGTTTAAGGATCTTGACACAAGCAGATGAACCATTCTCCGACAGACTTCATCATAATGAATGAGAAGTCATAACTTCCAAGGGTTGCCCGTCCAATGGAAGGGAAACATCTTGGAAGTCGGGACCTAGTGCCTCTAGCACATGATGCACAGTGGCACTATCACTGAATATAGGCACAAGACAGGTAGCCACATAATTGACATGCAACAGGGATGACACAACTGGTGGATAAAGATCTGGCAGGGATGATGGTGGATTAGCTGCCATATTCAGACCAAAGAATGCAAGTTGATTGATGGTCACAATCCGACCTTGGTGCGGAAAACACATCACACGAAAGAGAGAGGAGCGCTCCCATGGAATAAGTATAATCGCGGCCCAAAAGTAAATTAAAGTCCAAGGGGCCAGGAACAACCATCTTGTTCATATGTATATTTTTCCCTCCCAAAGTAATAGGCAACTTCGGAAGGATCCCTAACGGTTGACTAGCTCCTTTGTTAAATGCCAACAGATTCTGCGTAACAGGCACAAGCGATGGAAAACCAAAAGCTTGCCAAGTAGTTGAGGATAAAATACTAACATATGCGCCTTCATCTATAATGATGTTGGGTACAACCAGATGGGAGGCCTGTACTGTGATCTCAAAGGGAAAATAAGAAGGAAGGCGATAACCTGCGAATCGACCCCAATCGAAGGAAGTGACCAAACTACTTGGAGGGGCTACCATCGGACTGAGATGGTCTTCCCCTGGTGTTACGGGAGAAGGAGTATCCTCCGCCACTTCCATCATGGAGGCAGAAGGAGTATCCTCTGGGACCTCCATCATGGGATGTGGAGGAGTAGCTTCCAAAGGTACATGGACAGGAGAATCTTTCTCCAAGTTTGAGGAATCTGAAGAAACAAGAAGAACATGAGGGATGTGAAATCCACTCTCAACGAAAAATACCTGGTGCACCGCGGATGGGTCCAGCTCAACCGATACCACAACCAATGGTTGGTTAGGGATGGATTCATGATGGTGAATTTCCAAGGGAGAGGGATCAAGCAAAGATGACTCTTGACTGCTCATTGAATCAACTGGTGAAGGACTCAAATAAAGTTGTTTGTAACTAGTTGGAAGGCACGATGCAGAAACAGTTGAGTTGTCCAAAACTCTTTTCGCTTCATCCATATACGGACAAAGGTGAATGGCATGGTGCCCTCCACACAACTTACAAGGATGGGCAAGCTTACCCTGCTTCTTAGGAGATTTACCAGCACTAGCTGAAGACGTGCCCCCAACCTGACTCCCAGAAGACAAAGGCAACGGTAGACGACCGTTGGACCATACTTCGAGCACCTTGGTAATGCCAGGGCAATCTTGAAGAAGATGGTTTCCCTAGCACAACACGCAAGGGAAATTAACTTTCTATGGAGGGTTGGAAGGTTCATCGAGAGTAGGTGTTTTAGAAGCAACAACTGAAGAATTAACCTCTCGCTTATCTGACTTCTTCTTCTTCTTAGCCACCTGGGTACTATAATCCAAACTTTCACCAGGAGAAGTAGAAGATGAGGACGTAGAAACAGGCGAAGAAGGGGAGAGGTCCACCTTCAAATCAACATGGCTTTGCTCAGGCGGAGGAGTGGATGGTACAACAACCGGAACAATCGAGACCACAGAGGTTGAAAACAACCAAACAGGAAACCCAATAGTTAACCCAGGGAGGGATAACGCGGCCATATAAGGAGCACTAATATTTCATAAATTAGGAAAAGGCATAGGACTCCCTTCAGAGGGGACTCCTTGATTGGAAAACTCTAGAAAAGTTTCCATCATAAACTACCTTGAAATAAAACACTAAGGACAAAAATTCTAACCAGTAATATTTTGTGGGAGATTAATTTTTAAGACACCGAAACTAGACTCTGTTTTTTCATATTTTAAGAATCGAGAAACAAGCAAAAGGTGAATCTATCGCTTTCAAGTTGGACACGAGCTTGAAAGGACAAGATCTCGATGATCTTTTTAGTTAAAAGAGTCAGTAAATATCAAAGTGACTGCTTTGGTAATCTAGGTAAATGGGTGTACCAAATATCTGTGAATTGCCATATACACCTTGGTAACAATGAAAAATAAATCAACCAAGGACTTAACGTACATGCAGGTAATCTCTTTGAATGTTGTGTCTGGTGTATCACAGGTAAAAGACAGGAGACTCGGCTTCCTATGGATAAAGGATAGGCAACCTAATGGGGTCTCCCTTTATATACATGACGTATAGGAAGCACAAGTCTGTACTAGCGCTGTCTATAGCCAGATGGCGAGCGACAACTACTAGGCTTAAAGACACCAGAACACGTCTCTACCTTAGACTACTAGATTTTCTGTTAAGTTTCAATGCTGACTGAGGTTAATTCAGTAAATTTTAAAGTTGATCTTCAAATTACGTTTCGATTTCAAGGCCCTATCGAATGTTGGATCTCATGAAACCTCTAGATGCAAACTACATGCCACAAAATATCATTATGTTCAATGAAGAGTTATCTATGAGAGAGTTGGGAGCTTTCAAATGATAGTGAAATGAACACACAAAAACATCCACTACCGATTTCAATGCAAGCTAATGAAACTGGAAAAATTTTCTCTAGAATTATACAACACTAGTAATGTGAAAGAGTTTTCAATTTTCACTATGCCAATCAAGAATGAAAAATATTTTTTTCTTGTATTTTTCAATATATTAGAGCAAATGCACTAAATAAATGAAAAACTAATGAAAACATCAATTTGAGAATGATAAAGAGAGAGCTGAAAGAAAACAAGCTCACTCAACTCAAACCAACACAATCAAGACTCAAACCGATGACGAAATCCCTCAAAGCGAAGAAGAATCTTGAAAGAGACTCAAACAAGCCGTGTGATCTAGACTTGGAGCAACACAAAGAGAAAATGAATGAAAGAGAAGACAGTCACTCAATAAACACTATGACTCAATTGGATTCAACAAGATGAATGCAAAGAAGCAGAAACAAAGTTTACTGGGAAAGAAAAGACCCAAAACTCCCCACGGGAGGTTCAGCACACTGAAGCACCTAGAAGCCCTAGGGCTAAAATGAAAAACAGATAGAAAAGGAAAAAAACCAGAAGACAAGGGCTAAACATAGTAAAAAATGACTTCAAAGCACTCAAACAATCATAAAAAACAAACCAGGACCAAAACCCAAGCTCAAAGAGTCCAAAAACAAGCAAACCCTAAAACCAAGCAGGGTTGGCGTGCCTGTCTGGTTGTAATCTGTGCCAAACAGGGGATGGCGCAGGTGCTTAACTAGAAACTCACACCCTTCAGCGTGAATGTCAGAGGGATAACCGCGCTAATCATTTTTACCCTAGAAGTTTATGAAAATGAACTAACAGAGGCTAGATCTGGTCTTCTGGGGCTGAACAGGGTTTTAACACCAAGGAAAGTGAACCAGAAAAGTAGACTAATCAAACAAAAAGCCAAAAAAAAAACCCAATGGAGGAAGGAACAACTCCCACTAATCCCCAGTGGAGTCACCAAATTTTTTTGGAGGTAGATCCCCTCTGCGGACAGAGGTGATCCCACTAGCCCTAGAGTGGGTCTAGCAACAATTGAAACATGCAAAGCTATTGATTCCTAGCTACAAAAGATAGAATCGTGATAGATCGCTTACCGTAATTCCTTCGCTGCTGTTTTCAAAGAAGAAGTGGTGCTTCCGTTCCTAGCTAGACAGGTAACGATCTATGAGCTTGCTGCATCCAAATACCTATACACATGCAAAGAAGAGAGACAACATGCAACATAATATTTCACACTTTATAACTATCGATCAATCAGAGAGGAACGAATTAAATTGAATTATACAATGGACAAACACAATCATGGAACCAATAGCAGAGTCATGTATATTAAGATACAAGAGAACAATTACAGCCAGTGCTCTGACATCATGATCTTCCTTCGATAAGATTCTAGCGGGACATGTCTCATAAAGCTCGTCAGGGATTTGACAAAACTCTCTCTCTCACAGGGTTCTCCTTAGCTCTGCTCTTGATTATCACTTAGCTATAATTTCTTTCCCAAAAGTTCGTCTTGCTAGAAAATGGAGAGGGCAGGCTTTTATAGAAGGAGAAGGAGAGATTAGGATCCATATAATCATGGGGGAGAGTCCTATCTCTTAGGAAGGTTCCATCAGAGGTGGAAAACCACTTCCTAATCAAGGAGATCCAGAGCTAAACAACCCAAAATTCATTCTGAAGTTGTTAGAATCAAAATTTCACCTTCTATTGTTAAAAAGCATTCCTTAATACGCTTGGCACGGGCACAACACAGGGACAGAGCGCCAACTGACACGCCCACTAGTGTATATTTTCCCCATTGGCACGAGGGATGAACTAGCTACTCGCACTAATGCCAAGACATGGGTTTTTATGGTTTTTCAGAGGAAATATTCTTGAGGAGAACTCTTGTCATTATGCAAAAGGATACCATCAAGGTTTTTTCAAGACATTTTATTGTCCACAATTCACAGGAATAGTCCTCCAATGTACGGGATGAGGGATTGTAGGGACGGTGACAAAATGCTGTGTTAAGGTGAAGGTGAAGGTGAAGGTGAAGGTGAAGGTTAAGGTTAGGTTAAGGTTAAGGTTATGGTTAAGGTTAGGGTAAGGTTAGTGTAAAGGTTCAGGTTCAGGTTAAGGGTAAGGGTAAGGGTAAGGTTAAGGTTAAGGTTATGTTAAGGGTAAATTTAAGGTAAAGGTCAAGGTCAAGGTTAGGTTAAGGTTCAAGTTACGGGTTTATTCAGGTTAAGGTTAGTCTAAGGTTAAGGTTAAGGTTAGGTTAAGGTAAGGTTTGGTTAACCTTAATCTTACCCTCAACCTTATCTTAACCTTACCCTAACCTTAAACCTAACTTACCTTTAACCTTAGCTATAACCTAACTCACAACCTTAACCTTCCCAAACCCTTAACTTTAACCTTAACCTTAACCGAACCTTAACCTTAGCCTTAACCATAACCTTAAACTTACCCTTAACCTTAACCTTAACATGACCAAACCTTAACCTTAACCTTAACTTTACCCTTAACCTAACCTTAACCTTAACCTTAACCTTAACTATAACATAACCCTAACCTCAACCTTAATCACAACCTTATCTTTACCCTTAACCTTAACCTTAAACTTAACCTGACCTTAACTATAACCTAACCCTAACCTTGACCAAACCCTTAACCTTAACCTTAACCTTAACCTTTTCCCTAACCTTACCCTAACCTTAACCTTAACCTAAGTTTAAGGTTAAGTTTAAGGTTAAGGTTAAGGTTAAGGTTAAGTTAGGTTAAGTTAAGGTTAAGTTAGGTTAAGTTAAGGTTATAGTTAGGTTAAGGTTAAGGTTAAGGTTAAGATAAGGTTAAGTTTAAGGTTAGGTTAAGGTTAAGGTTTAAGGTTACGGGTCTTAACTTTAACCTTCACTATAACCTACCCTTAACATTAACCTTTACCCAACCTTAACCTTAACCATAACTTTAACCTTAACCTTGACCTTAAATATAACCTTAACCTTAACCTTAACCTTCTCATAACCATAACCTTAACCTTAACCTTAATCTAACCTTAACGTTGACTTTACCTTAACCTAACCTTAATCCCTTAACCTTAAGCTTATCCTTCCCATAACCATAACCTTAACCTTGAATTTACCCTTGACCTAACCTTAACCTTAACCTAACTAAACATGTAACCTTAACCGTGACCTTAACTATAACCGAACCCTAACCTTGACCAAACCTTAACCATAACCTTAACTTAACCTTAACCTTAACCTTCCCATAACCTTAACCTTAACCTTCACTATAACCTAACCTTAACCTTAACTTTACCCTTAACCTAACCTTGACCTTAACCTAAGGTTAGGGTTAGGTTATAGTTAAGGTCAAGGTTAAATTTAAGGTTACGGGTAAGGTTAAGGTTAAGGTTAAGGTTAATGTTAAGTGTTTGGTCAAGGTTAAGGTTAAGTTAAGGTTAAAGTTAAGGTTAAGGTTTGGGTTAAGGTTAGGGGAGGGTTAAGGTTAAGGTTAAGGTTTTAAGGTTATGGGAAGGTTAAGATTAAGGGTAAGGTTAGGGTTAAATTTAAGGGTAACATTAAGGTTAAGGTTATGTTTTTAGTCAAGTTAAGGTTAAGGGTTTGGTCAAGGTTATGCTTAGGTTATAGTTAAGGGTAAGGGTAAGGGTTAAGGTAAGGACTCTCACCTATTCGTGATCATGATCATGCTATTCATTTGATTCTAGGAAGTGATATCATCAAATTAGAATGAAGATTGAAGATATTTTGAAAACAACATTCGAACTCTTGAGGGTCATTATGAATTTCATGAGGGTCATTATGAATTTTTGGTCATGCCTTTTGGCCTTACTAATGCACCTTCTACATTTCAAGGGTTGATGAATTCCATTTTCAAACTCTTCCTTAGAAAATTTTTGTTATTATTTGTTAGGTCCCTATATTACTAGTATAGTCCCTTATTGTTGTTAGTGTAACCCCTTATTGTTATTATTGTACCCCTGTAACGCCCATATTGTTATTAATGTGCCCTTAAATTATTATTGTTAGGTCAGCTAGGATTACATTGTGGCCCCATGGACTCCTACATATAGAAAGGAGGTTTTGTAATTTGTATCATCCAAGAATTGTTCATTCATGTAATGTATTGGAGGTTTCCCCCTCAAAGTGGCTTATTTCTAAGGCATTGATATCTCTTTTCTTCTATTTTTGGAGCTAGTTTCACAACATTTGGTATCAGAGCTTTGGATTCTAGGGTTTCGCTGCTCCAAACAGGTCATTGTGGAATTTTCGCTATAAAGTTTTTTCTACAAAGTTTCAGAAGATAAAAATTTTAGAGTGCGAAGTTGAAATCCCGAGGAACATCGTCAAAAAATTTCAGAGCTTGGTTCACAATATTTTCGGAGATATGATCTGTCGAAGTTAGGTCTTTTTAAATGCTCCTCAATTTAATCTAAACAAGTCATCGTGGCATTTTCACTATAACGTTTTTTCTACGAAGGTTCATAATCTGAAATTTTTAGATTACGAAGCTGAAATATTGAGGAAATGCGTAGAAAAATTTCAGAGCTTGGTTCGCAATATTTTCAGAGATATGATCTGTGGAAGGTAGTGCTTTTTCAGGCTCCTAAATTTCATCTCAAAGAGGTGATCGTGGGGAAATCTTCATAACTCTCTCTCTGAGCATTGAATTGGATTGCCGTAAAAATTATTCATAATTACATGGACTTTAGTTTCTTTGCTATCAATTTCAGATCTAAAATATGAAACAGTGACACGTGGAAAGTTGTACAATTTCACTCTACTGAACCAGTCCATAATTAGGTCATTGTGGGAGATTGGAAATAACTTTGCCTTGGAAGATCCAAATCAAGTCACACCTGTGGCATTCGAAATATAATTCAGAAGGCTACCTCAGTGCCCAATTTAAGATATTGAAGAGCCACAATCAGAAAGATAATCCAATTTCAATATCGAGCTCCTCAAAAGCAAGAAAAAGGCGTGTACTTTTTTTTTTTACGAATTGCATAAGTCTTGTTTGAAGAATCAATTTGAATTGATTTCAAGGGCATATTGTAGAATAGATATCAGTATTGTGTTATAAATATGCCCTGTAAAAATAATTCAACACCCATTAAGCCTTCAGAAGGCTCTACTATGACTCATGAAGATGAAGAATTGCAACATGATCTATCAAAATTACAAGAGCAAGTGCACCAAATTTCGCTCTCGCAAAGAGCAACAAAAAAATGAAATGGATGTTTTTAAGAAAGGCGTGGAATCTAAGATAGATGGAATGGAATCTAAGATGGATGACATGGAAGCTAAGATCGATGAAAAAATGAAAGACAACATGGAAAACATGAAGAATGATCTAAAAGCAGACATGGAAGGTTTGACAAAGTTGATACAAAAAATGTTTCCTAATGGTGAAAAGATAGTAGAGGAAACTCATGATGAGAACAAAATAAATGTTAATCGTGATTTCATAAACTCTAATGTTGGAGGGAAGAACCACCATATTCCAAAAATGGATATGAGGAAGTTTGATGGAAAGGATCCCATAACATGGATACTACAGATGGAGCAATATTTTGATCTCAATAATGTGCAAAACACACAAAAGGTACGCATTGCAACTTTACATCTAGAAAAAATACATTTGTATGGTATCGATGGCTTTGCTCCCGTAAAAAAATTGTCACTTGGTCAATTTTTACGGAGGAAATGATAGCACATTATGAGGATACAAAGAGCAACACCTTCTTTAGCCAATTGATAAATCTCAAACAAAAGGGCTTAGTGGGGGAGCACGTTGAGGACTTCCAAAAATTGAATATAAGGGTAATTGATATTCGAGAGGAACATAGGATTGATATCTTCATAGGAACTTTAAAGGATAACATTGAACATGAAGTTCACATTTTGGAACCCGATTCATTGGAGAAGGCATTCAAGTTGGCAAGAAAAATTTAATGTAAAATTATGGCAACAAGGAAGCCTACCACTCACTTCTATAAAGAAGGAAGTGTTGCTACGCCTAGATTTCCACAACCTACAAGGTTGACACCATAAAAATAGGAAGAAAAAAGAGAAAAAGGGCTTTGCTACAGTTGTGATAGAAAATACACTAAATGTCATAAGTGTGCTGAGAAGAAATTATTTTACATAGATTGTGAAGAGGAAGAAGAAAATGAACAAGAAGAGGATATACACTAGGAACCAACCCTAGAAGAGGAAGAAATAAGTCTGACCATATCGTGTAATGCATTGATAGGAATTACCACTCCTCAAAATCTCAAGATAGAAGGACATATCAAGAAGAAAAAGGTAATAGTGTTGATTGATTCAGGTAGCACCCATAATTTTATTCATTGTAAGGTATCCAAGGAATTGAATTGTTTCCTATACCCAACACTAGAATGTCAAGTGATGGTTGAAAATGGAAGAAATATAAATTGCTCTGGAAAATGCCATATTATCAAGCTAACCATGGGGGAATATGTATTGAATAGTCCAATGCTTTCCATTCCTATGGGAGGTGCTGATGTTGTACTAGGAGTACAATGGTTACAATCTTTGGGGACGGTAGCTTTTAATTTTCAAGAACTTTTCTTGAAATTTTTTTCAGAAGGAAAGGAAGTCGAATTACGGGGTATTGCAAGGAAGCCGGGAAATATAATAAGCTCTAATGTCATGACAAAGCTTCTAAAGAAAGAACAACGAGGCGTAATTGCACAATTATGCTCACTAGAAGTTCCAACATCAAAATCATCTATTTCTGCAGATCTCCAACAAGTCTTGGATAATCATTCCAAGGTGTTTGAAACTCCCAAAGGACTCCCACCTATTCATGATCATGATCATGCTATTCATTTGATTCCAGGAAGTGTTCCTCCAAACATCAGGCCTTATAGATATCCTTACTTCCAAAAGAGAAAAATTGAATGTATGATTGCAGAAATGTTAGAGGCGGGTATAATTCAACCTAGTCAAAGTTCTTTCTCTGCTCCTGTAGTATTGGTACACAAGAAGGATGGATCATGGCGAATGTGTCTGGATTATAGGGAGATCAATAAGCTCACCATTAAAGATAAATTTCCCATTCCTGTGATTGATGGATTATTGGATGAATTACATGGAGCAATTTATTTTACCAAGTTGGATCTTTGTTCAGGATATCATCAAATTAGAATGAAGACTGAAGATATTCCAAAAACAACATTTCGAACTCATGAGTGTCATTATGAATTTTTGGTCATGCCTTTTGGCCTTACCAATGCACCTTGTACATTTCAAGGGTTGATGAATTCCATTTTCAAACCCTTCCTTAGAAAATTTGTGCTTGTATTTTTTGATGATATACCAATCTACAACAGATCTTGGAAGGATCATGTTGAACATGTTGATAGGGTGCTCAAACTATTACAGGAGAAACAATTACATGCAAAAACATCTAAATGTTTCTTTGGAGTACAAGAGGTGGAATATCTGGGTCATATTGTATTTCACGAGGGTGTTAAGGTAGACCCTAACAAAATGAAAGGCATTAAGGAATGGAAATTCCCCACAACCATAAAGCAGTTGCGAGGATTTCTCGGGTTAATAGGGTATTATCAAAATTTTGTTAAGAATTATGGGAGAATAGCAGCACCTCTAACAACATTATTGAAGAAAGATGCATTTTCATGGAATCATGATAGTCTTAAACACTTTTTTGAACAAAGACTATCTTCAGAAGAGCAACAAAAATGGGTCACAAAGATGTTGGTTTATGACTTTGAAATAATTTACAAAAAAGGGAAGCTTAATGTTGTTGCAGATGCACTCTCAAAAAATAATGAAGAGGTGGAAGCATTTCTTTGTGCCATTTCTATTATCCAACAAGATTGGATAACCGAAGCAAGAGATGAATGGAAGAAGGACAAAGAAGTATGGACACTCATTCAAAAGTTGTAGCAAGATCGTAGTACATCTGATACATTTAGTTGGAAAAATGATTCTTTATGGTACAAAGATAGCTTATATCTTTGTAAGAAGTCCCAACTAAAACAAAATATTCTTTTGGAATTGCACACTTCTCCTTTAGGAGGACACTCAAGATTTTTAAAAACTTACCACAGGGTGAAGAAAGAATTTTTTTGGGATGGCCTTAAATCTAATATTCAAAAGTTTGTGGCGGAATGTTTGGTTTTACAGTAGAATAAAGTTGAGACAATTAAGACCCCGAGACTTCTACAACCTTTATCCATTCCAAGTCAACGTTGGAAGGATATTTCAATGGGTTTTATCATAGGTTTACCTAAGTTCGAAGGAAAGAGTGTCATCATGGTGGTAGTTGATAGACTTACCAAGTATGCACACTTTTGTGCATTATCTCATCCATTTAAAGCAAGTAAAATTGCTACTACATTTATGGACACAATTCAAAAGCTACATGGAAACCCAAGGGTTATTGTGAGCGACAAATATCCCATTTTTACTGGAAATTTTTAGACGAAGTTATTTTCTTATTTGGGTACTCAATTAGCTCAGCTCATCTTATCATCCTCAATATGATGGTCAAACTGAGATAGTAAATAAATGTTTGGAAGGATATCTCCATTGTTCTGTATCTGATAAACAAACACAATGGGTCAAGTAGTTACCTCTCGCTGAATTGTGGTATAACACTTCCTTCCATACTGCAGCAAAAATGACCCCATTTATGGCACTTTATGGATATCATCCACCATCCATCATATCATCTTTAAGAGAAAATTTGAAGGTTCAAGCAATGGAAGATCACATTGAGCATCAACAATAAGTTCTCCAACTCTTAAAGGATAACCTGAATTTGGCACAAAATCGAATGAAACAACAGGCAGATCAACATCGTAGCGAGAGAAGTTTTGATGTAGGAGACTAGGTATTTTTACAGCTACAACCATACAAAAAATGTCCCTCAAGCAAGCTAAGAAGGATACTAAATTATCGCCAAAGTACTATGGTCCTTACAAGGTGTTGCAAAATATTGGTACTATGGCATACAAATTGGAGATTCCTACTTCTTCATGAGTGCATCCATTTTTCCATGTTTCACACTTAAAGAATGTTATAGGTGAAAATATTCCAGTTCAAACAATATTTCCAGAACTTGATGAGGAAGGAAAAATAATATTGGAACCTGAAGCGGTCACGGAAACAAGAACTCGACAGCTACGGAATTTATCAATTTGAGAGAATCTCATCAAGTGGAAGAACTTACCGACTAAAAATTCTACATGGGAGGATGAGAATTTTATATAGAAGAACCCAGAGCTACTCAAGCGTTGAGGACAACACTTTTTTGAAGGAGAGGGGCATGTTAGGTCCCTATATTACTAGTATAGTCCCTTATTTTTGTTAGTGTAACCCCCTTATTGTTATTATTGTACCACTATAACCCCCATATTGTTATTATTGTTCCCTTAAATTATTATTGTTAAGTTGGCTAGGATTACATTGTGGCCCCACAAGGATTACATTATGGCCCCATGGACTCCTAACCCTCAACCTTGACCTTGACGTTGACCTAACCTTAACCTTGACCTTGACCTTATCTTACACTTAACCTAACCTTAACCTTAAATAGAACCTAACCCTCACCTTAACCTAACCTTAACCTTAACCTTAACCTAACATTAACCTTCCCCTAACCTTAACCCTAACATTAACCTTAACTTTACCCTTAACCTAACCTTAACCTTAACTTAACCTAACCTTAACCTTAACCTTAACCAAACCCTTAACCTTGACTTTACCTTAACTGCAACCTTAACCTTAACCTAACTAAACTCGTAACCTTAACCTTAACCTTGACCTTATCCTAACCTTAACCTTAACCTTAACCTTACCCTAACCTTGTCCAAACCCTTAACCTTAACTATAACCTAACCCTAACCTTGACCTTAACTTTACCCATAACCTTGACCTTAACCTTAACCTAACATTAACCTTAACTTTACCCTTAACCTAACCTTAAACTTACACCCTTAACGTAACCTTAACCTTGAATTTACCCTTAACCTTAACTATAACCTAACTTTAACATTAACCTAACCTTAACCTTAACCTTAACCTAACCGTAACCTTGACCAAACCTTAACCTAAAGTTAACCTAACCTTAACCTTAACCCTAACCTTAACCTTGACCTTAACCCTAACCTTAACCTTGACGTTAAGGGTTTGGGGAGGTTAAATTTAAGGTTAAGGTTAAGACAAGGTTAAGGTTAATTTTTAGGTTAATTTAAGGATAAGGTCAAGGTTGGGGGTAAGGTTAAGATTAAGTTTCAGCTTAAGGTTAAGGGTTTGGTTAAGGTTAAGGTTACGTTAAGGGTAAAGACAAGGTTAAGGTTAGGTTAAGGATATAGTTAAGGTTAAGGTTAAGGTTAACCTTAACTTATCCTTAACCTTGACTTTACCCTTAACATAACCTTAGCCTTGAACTTAACCTTACCCTTAACATTAACCTGAACCTTAACTTTACCCTTAACCTGAACCTTCACCTAACCCTAACCTTAACCTTTACCTTAACCTTCACTTTAGCCTTAACCTAACCTTAAGGGTTTAGTCAGGTTAAGGTTAAGTTTAAGGTTAAGGGTTCGGTTAAGGTTAGGTTAAGGTTAAGGTTAAGGTTAATGTTAAAGTTTTGGTCAAGGTTAGGATTAGGTTATAGTTAAGGTTAAGGTCAAGGTCAAGGCTAACCTTTACCTAAAATTCCCCTAACCTTAACCCTAACCTTAGGTGAAGTTAAGGTTAAGGTTAAGGGGTTAAGGTTAGGTTAAGGTAAAGTGAAGGTTAAGGTCAAGGTTAAGGTTAGGGTTAAGGTTAAGGGTAAGTTGAAGGTAAGGGTAAGGTTAACCTTAACCTTAACCTTAACTTGACAAAACCTTAACCTTAACCTTAAATTTAACCTTAACCTAACCTTAACCTTCACTTTACCTTAACCTAACCTTAACTTTAACTTTACCTAAGGTTAGGGTTAAGGTTAGGGGAAGGTTAGGTAAAGCTTAACCTTGACCTTAACCTTAAAATTAACTATAACCTAACCCTAACATTGACCAAACCATTAACATTAACCTTAATCTTAACCTAATATTAACCAAACCCTTAACCTTAACCTTAACCTTAACCTGACTAAAACCTTAAGGTTAGGTTAAGGGTAAAGTGAAGGTTAAGGTAAAGGTTAAGGTTAAATTCAAGGTTAAGGTTAGTGTTAGGTTAAGGTTAAGGTTAAGGTTAAGAGTAAAGTTAAGGTTAAGGTGAATGTTAAGTGTAAGGTTAAGGTCAAGGCTAAGGTTACGTTAAGGGTAAAGTCAAGGTTAAGGATAAGTTAAGGTTTTGGTCAAAGTTAAGGTTAAGGTCAAGGTTAAGGTTAGGTTAAGGTTAAGGTTACGGTTAGGTTATAGTTAAGGTCAAGGTTAGGTTAAGGTTAAGGTTAAGGGTTAAGGTTAAGGTTAAGGTCAAGGTTAAGGTTAAGACTAGGTTAAGCGTAAGGTCAAGGTAAGGTTTAAGTTAAGGGTTAGGTTAAGGTTAGGTCAAGTTTAAGGTTAAGGTCAAGGTTAAGGTTACGTTAAGGGTAAATTCAATGTTAAGGTTAGGTTAAGGTTAAGATAATCTTAGGGTAAAGGTTCAGGTTAAGATTAAGGTTAAGAGATTGGTCAAGGTTAGGGTTTGGTTATAGTTAAGGTCAAGGTAATGTTAATGTTAAGGTTAAGGTTAAGGTTCAGGCTACGTTAAGGGTAAAGTCAAGTTTAAGGTTAGGTTAAGGCTAAGATAAGGTTAAGGTTAAGGTTAGGTTAAGGGTAAAGTTAAGGTTAGGGTTAGGTTAAGGTTAAGGTTAAGGTCAGGTTAAGGGTAAAGTTAAGGTTAGGGTTAGGTTAAGGTTAAGGTTAAGGTTATGGTTAGGCTAAGGTTAAAGTTAAGGTTAAGGTTAGGTTAAGGTTACGGTTAGGTTAAGGTTAATATTAAGTTAAGGTTAAGGTTAAGGTTAATGTTAAGGGTTTGGTCAAGGTTAGGGTTAGGTTAAGGTTAATGTTAAGGGTATGGTCAAGGTGAGGATTAGCTTATAGTTAAGGTTGAGGTTACGGTTAAGGGTAAGGTTATAGTTAGGTTAAGGTTAAGGTTAAGGTTAGGTTAAGGTTAAGGGTTTGGTCAAGGTTAGGGTTAGGTTACTATGAAGGTTAAAGTTAAGGTTAAGGTCAAGGTTAAGGGTAAGGTAAAGGTAAGGTTAAGGTTAACCTTGACCTTGACCTTAACCTTAACTATAACCTAACCCTAACTTTGACGAAACTCTTAACCTTGGCAGCCAAACTAGCCTTAAACCTTATGGCTTATGTATAACCTGTATACACGACTAAACTCCCTTAGATTTCAAGTTTAAAGAAGGTAAGGATTAAGGTTAAGGTTTAGGTTAAGGTTAAACTTGATTGATGAGTTAAAATTAAGGTTAAGATTGAGTTAGGTAAGAGAATTAAAGTTAAAGGTTAAGGTTAATGTTAAGGGTAAGGTTAAGGTCAAGGTTAAGTTTACGTTAAGGGTAAAGTCAAGGTTAAGGTGCGTTAAGGGTTTGGTCCAGTTAAGGATTGGGATTAAATGAGTCAGGTTAAGTTGAAGGATTCTGATTAAGGTTAGGAGTTGAAGTTATAGTTAAGGTCAAGTCGAGTTAAGGTTAAAATTCGATAGCGAGTAAAGGTTAAGAGTTAAATTAGGTCAAGTTAAGGATTAACATTTGGTTGGGAATTGGTCAAGTGAGGATTGGAAGTTAAACTAAGAGTTGAGTTTAAGCGATTTAAAGTTGAAGTTAAGAGTTAATATAAGGTTGGGTAAGAAGTTCGAGTTAAGGTAAAGGTTAGAGTTTGGTAAAAGGTTAGGTTTGGTATAGTTAAGGTCAAAAATGAGTGGGATTAAGGATTAAATGAAGTTATTATTAGATTAGGTTAAGAACTTAAAGTTGTATTGAGTAAGTCTCCTAGTTAAAGGTAAGGTTAAGATTAAGTTAAAGGTAAGTTAAGTTAAAAGGTTAAGTTAAGGTTAATTAAGGATTATGGTTAAACTAAGGATTAGAGTTAAGGATTAAGGATTAGGTGTCCTTATGGTTAAACTAAGTTAAAGTTGAAGTTACGGTTGAAGTTAATATTAGGTAAGTTGAAGTTTGTTAAAAAGTCGAAGTTAATATTAAAATGAAATTAAAGTTAGGGTTAGTGGAATTAGGTTAAAGGTAAATTCAAAGGTAAGACAAGTTAGGGATTATGAAGTTAATTAAAGTTAAGGTTAAACTAAAGTTAAGGTTATGGTTAGGCTAAGGTTAAGATTAAGGTTAGGTTTTGGTCAAGGTTAGGGTTAGGTTAAGGTTAATGTTAAGGGTTTGGTCAAGGTTAAGGTTAAGGGTAAGGTTATAGTTAGGTTAATGTTAAGGTTAAGGTTAGGTTAAGGTTAAGATAAGGTTAAGGTTAAGGGTTTTGTCAAGTTTAGGGTTAGGGTATTGTTGAGGTTAAGGTTAGGACTAGTTAAGGTTAAGGTCAAGGTTAAGGTTAGGTTAAGGTTAATATTAAGGGTTTGGTTAAGGTTAACGGTAAAGTTAATGTTAAGGTTAAGGTTAAGGTAAAGGTAAGGTTAAGGTTAAGGTCAAGTTTATGTTATAGTTAAGGTCAATGTTAAGGTTAGGTTATAGTGAAGGTTAAGGTTAAGGTTAAGGGTGAAGGTTAAGGTTAAGACATATAACCTTAACCTTCACCCTTAACCTTAACCTTCCCCTAACCCTAACCTTAACGTTAACCTGAACCTTTACCCTAACCTTAACCTTAACCTAACCTTAACCTTTAATTTACCCTTAACTGTAACCTTAACCTGACTAAACCCGTAACCTTAACCATAACCTAACCTTAACCTTGACATTAACTATAACCTAAAACTAACCTTAACCAAACCGTTAACCTTAAGCTTAACCTTAAACTTCCCATAACCATAACCTTAAGCTTGTCCTTGACGTTACAAAGGTTAGGGTTAGGTTATAGTTAAGGTCAAGGTTAGGTTAAGGTTAAGGTAAGGTTAAGGATGAAGGTTAAGTTTAAGGTCAAGGTTAAGGTTAAGGTTAGGTTAAGTTTAAGGTAAGGTTAAGGTTAAAGTTAAGGTTAATATTATGGGAAGGTTAAGGTTAATGGGGTAAGGTTAAGTTTAAGGTTAAGTGTAAGGCCAAGGTTAACGTTAAGGTTATAATTATGGGAAGGTTAAGGTTAAGGTTAGGTTAAGGTTAAGGTTAGGTAAAGGTTACGGGTTTAGTCAAGGTTAAGGTTAAGGTTAGGTTAAGGTTATGGTTAGGTAAAGGTTACGGGTAAAGTCAAGGTTAAGGTGAATGTTAAGGTTACAGTTAAGTTAAGGTTAAGGTTAAGGTTAATGTTAAGGTTTAGGTTATAGTTAAGGTTAAGGCTAGGTTAAGGGTAAGATAAGGTTAAGGTTAAGGTTAGGTTAAGGTCAAGGTCAAGGTTAAGTTTAAGGTTAAGGTCAAGGTTAAGGGTAAAGTTAATGTAAGGGTTAGGGTTAGGTTAGAGTTAAGATTAAGGGTAGGTTAAGGGTAAATTCAAGGTTAAGATTAAGGTGAAGGTTAAGGGTAAGGTTAAGGTTAAGGTTAAGGTTAAGGGTTTGGTCAGTGTAATTTTAGGGTTAAGGTTAGGGGAAGCTTAAGGTTAAAGTTAAGTTAAGGGAAAGTTAAGGTTAAGGTAAGGTTAAGGTTAAGGTTAAGGGTTTAGTCAGGTTAAGGTTAAGATTAAGGGTTTTCTCAAGGTTAGGGTTAGGTTATGGTTAAGGCTAAGGTGAGTTTAAGGGTAAAGTTAAGGTTAAGGGTGTTGAAGAGGTAAATCCCCTCTACGGACAAAGGCGAACCTACTAGCCTAGATTGGGTCTAGCAACAATCAAGTCACGCAATGACGTTGGTTCCTAGTTACAAAAAGACAAATATTGCGATAAGTAGCCTACCTCAAATCCCACGCAGTTGTCGTTGAAGAAAAGATGATGTTTCTCGTCCCTCGCTTGACATATCACGATCCTTCCATTTGACACGTCCGAACACTTGTACATGCACAAGGAAACAACAACATACAACGTAAAATCTAGATCATGTAACCATATATCAGTCAGATAGGATATAATTCATTGCATCACATAAAGAAATTAACACATGAATAGAACCAAAATCAGAGTCACTTATATTATAAATGACAAAAGGGAGATTACAACCAAATGCTCTGACGCTATGATCTTCCTTTGGTGGAGCTGATAGTGGAGTGAGTCTCAACAAAGCCTGTTGGGAATCTAGACGAAGCTCTCTCTCTTTGACTTGGCTCTCAAAAGTTTCCCGGCTATAGTTTCCTTCCTACAAGTTCAGCTAGCTTGCTAATGAAGAAGGCAAGCTTTTATAGATGGATGTTAGGTCCCTATATTACTAGTATAGTCCCTTATTGTTTTTAGTGTAACCCCCTTATTGTTATTATTGTACCCTTTTAAACCCTATTTTCTTATTATTGTGCCCTTAAATTATTATTGTTAGGTCGGCTAGGATTACATTGTGGCCCACTAGAATTACATTATGGCCACATGGACTCCTATATATAGAAAGGAGGTTTTGTAAATTGTATCATCCAAGAATTTTTCATTTATGTAATGTATTGGAGGTTTCTCCTTCAAAGTGGCTCATTTCTAAGGCATTGATATCTCTTTTCTTCTATTTTTGGAGCTGTTTACACAACATTTGGTATTAGAGCTTTGGATTCTAGGGTTTCGCTTCTCCAAATAGGTCATCGTGGCATTTTCACTATAATTTTTTTTCTAAGAAGTTTCAGAAGCTGAAATTTTTAGGGTACGAAGCCAAAATCCTAAGGAACATCATCAAGACATTTTAGAGTTTGGTTCGCAATATTTTTGGAGATATGATCTGTGGAAGTTAGGTATTTTTTCAGGCTCCTAAACAGGCCATCGTGGCAGTTGTGCTATAACTTGTTTTCTACGAAGGTTAAAAATCTAAAATTTTTAGGGTGAGAAGCTAAAATCCTAAGGAAACTTGTCAAAAAATTTCAGAGCTTGGTTTGCAACAGTTTTAGAGATATGATCTATGGAATGTAGTGCTTTTTCAGGCTCCCGAATGTCATCTCAAAGAGGTGATTGTGGGAAAATTTCAATAGATCTCTCTCTAAGCATCGGATTGGAGTGCCGTAAAAAGTGGTCGCAAGTACACGGACTTTAGTTTCTTGGATATCAATTTTAGAGGTGAAGGACGAAACAATGACATGTGGCAAGTCGTAAAATTTCTCTCTACTGAACCAGTCCATAATTAGGTCATTGTGGGAGATTGGACATAACTTTGACTTGGAGAATCCAAATCAGGTCAGACCTATGGCATTCAAAAAATAATTCAGAGAGATACTCCAGTGCTGAATTTTATATATTGAACAACTACAATCATAGAGATAATCCAATTTCAATATTGAGCTTCTCAAAAGCAAGAAAAAGGTTTGTATTTTTTTTCTGAATTGCATAAGTCTTGTTTGAAAAATAAATTTGAATTGATTCCAAGGGAATATTGTAGAATAGATATCAGTATTGGGTTCTAAAAAATGTCTCGTAAAAATAATTCAACACCCATTAAGCCTTCAGAAGGCTCTACTATGACTCATGAAGATGAAGAATTGCAACATGATCTATCAAAATTACAAGAGCAAGTGCACCAAATTTCGCTCTCGCAAAGAGCAGCAAAAAATGAAATGGAAGTTTTGAAGAAAGGCATGGAATCTATTAGGAATCTGTAATCAACAAGATTGGCAAAGTCCAATCACAAAAACAACATTTTTTCAACCACTTTGGGATTCTAGGATCTAGCCCTCCTGAATCCGGAGAGGGATCTCTCCAATAAGTGCAAAGATGGATTTGTATTTGAATTTTTAGGTAATAATATTAGGCTAGTTATGAAGGCCAAGGGTTTTTTTTGGTTTTGGATGGTTGAGCATGATTACTGTTTGAGGTGGAAATTTCTAAATGAAAAGAGTTTCAAAGGTGAGAAGTTGCAAGCAATCAGAGTAAGCTTCAGCCATAAAGATAGATAATTGCAGGTTTTATTCCATTGGGCTATGGAGTCTTAATAGGGTTTAATTGGAACAGCAAGAGGCAAGAGTGGTCCATGGGGCAAGTCATCTATGTCTAAGGATCTCTTTGAAGATTGATTTATGGAATGAAATGATACAACAAGAAGGAAAATTAAACAGATGCAGAACAAAGAGCAACCCAGGATTTGGTTAGTACTTTTAAACTAGCCAACCTTTGAAAAACACTTGAGAAGAACATAAAATCAAACTAGGATCTGGTAAGTACTTTTAAACTAGCCAGCCTTTGATACACTTTCAATAGAAATCAATTTTAAAACAAAGGGAAACTTGAAGGCACCTGTTGGAGTAGAAACTAGTGGGTCGGGCACAACACAAATCCTCTCCTAGCTCTGATTTACTTGGTTACTTTCAAGACCAACACAAAGATAACACAGAATGGCCTAAGATCTGGTAAGTACTTTGAAACTAGCCATCTTTTAACACATTCCAAGAGAAACATTCAAACAGTCTTTGGGGATAATACTAGGACCAGGGCACACCATATCTTCCATAGTTCATCTCTACTTAACTAATACTGAACGTAACATTCAAGAATAATATTCAGCTAAGGCAATAAGACGAGGGAACACCAGCATTCCTATGCTTAAACTGAATTAAATCATTCTCAAATAACACAATTTGGAAGAAAACATATAAATAAAGATTTTCAGTCAGAGAAGGTTACTGATATACAGTAGGTCCTAACTCTATGCGTTCTGTTCTTTATAAGAGAAAATGAAACACAGTGACAACAGAGACAAAATAACAAGTCACAATTACAAAAACATCATCGTCAACATGGACTAGGATCCCACAAATTAGCTTGTATTGATGCTCCAAACCAGCTACAAATTTAAGTCCAATGCTTGAGTTTAGCAATCATATACTCATCTCAGCTTAACTTATCTATCACAAGCAGACCTCCAAGGGACAGTGAACACTATTTACATTCAGAAGTTTAAGCTCAGATGTATTTCAAAGTTCTGCAACCAACCATTTCTCATCTTCTACAGAAGTATTTATAGAAGAATGAGGAGGTGAGATCTAATAAAAGATCTCTTAGGACAATTAATACAGATTTAATGACTTCTCAGCCTTTGAGGGGCTCTATGGAGAAGTTTGCTGGTGTGTTACTGTATTAATTGATTTACATTTAATATTAAGCTCGATGGGAGCTTTTGTTGACTTCTGAGGCTCTGTATCATGTTGGAGTAACTCTGCAGATATTTTTTGCATTGAATCCTTTGGTAGAAATTAAATCTTCAGCTGCGCTGAGGCAAATATATTCATTTGATCAATAACTTCGACCTCTGATGAATGATTTGAGGCACAGGTGGCTTTGTGATGGATGGGAGGAATCAATTCACCTCAGTCGTGGCGGTGGATGCGTTTCTGTCAGTTAAACACTTATGATTTTCTTTAATTGTGTTTAAATCCTGGGAATTAGGCTTTTGATAATCATTCTTAGCCGTAATTCCCAAATCTATCTTCAATCTTCTGTTCTAATGCATTATGTCTTCAACACTGATACTCTTCAAATTGTAATTTTAATTAACACAGTGTCTTGTTGATGTACAGGGCCACTCTGGGCTCGTATGGTATCACTACCTCATGAAGCAATGACGAGACATGGAACAGAGCCTGTGAATGGTTCATTTTGATAAATCAAAGGCATGGGAATCGTCATTCCTGACCTTTGGTTTTCCCTTTAATATAATGGAAAAAACCATTTAATCCCTGCAAAATACAAACAAAAATTATAAAATCCTGGATATTTGGGGAAAAAATGCTTCAGAAGGCCCGGGGAGGAGCATAGCTGTTGGATGGAAGCATCCAACGGTGGAGATCTACGTAGAAGAGGCAAAAAGGAGAGCAGGGAGAAGAATAAGACGAAGTGATTTTGGACCGTCCAATCTGGACACCTGGATGGTCCAGATCCAATTGGAGGATCTCAATCGGGGGATTGCAATCGGGGGAGGCAGGCAAATGCACCGATTGAAATTTGTGATGTGATGTAGTGCAGACCGTTGATCTAAAGATCAGATCAACAGTGAAGAAATAATCAGGGGAAAAGGTCGATCAGGGGAAGAAATATAATGCAGCGATTGAAAAATGCGATGCGATTTAAAACTTCGATGTGATGGAGCGCTGACCATTTGATCAGCTTACGATCAATGGTGGGGATTTCTCTTAGAAAGAACTGACGAAAAAACCCTTATGATATATGAAAACTAAAAAATTTAAATAAAACAAAGGTTTTATGCTTTAGGGTGGAATATTTATATATGAAGTGGCTGGCGCCTGATTGCGGGGCCGCTAGATGTATGGAGTACCATGGGCCCGGGACTTTATATAACAAGGGCCAATCACAATCTGAGCTTCGGGCTCAGGATTTTCAATCAAACCTTTTGGAATTTTTCGATGCGTTTGGCGCCTGGGATCTTTAACACTTGGTCCCAGGTGAAAGTCATATGTAATAAAGAGGGGGGGGGGGCATAGTTTATATGTATAAGACCTAATCGCATAAGAAATTTTGATGCGGCCTTTTCAATCAACCCATTTGGAATTTTGCGATGCAATTGCGCGATCGGGTCCTTTAAATCTAACCTTTTTTCATTTAATCACGTGACTTTGGCTTTTTAGATCAGACTTTGGATAAATGGGTTTTATGATTTTAGAAAGAGAAAAAGGTGATCGGGAATGGATTTTTACAAGGTTTTAAGCACGGAAGGCGTGCTTTATGGTTATATGGAACGGTAATAAGATCGGGGGTTTTTAAATACAAAGGCTAATCGGCATCGGAGTTTATACATAACACAAAACTTACGCACCATCAAAATTTTCTGATGCGATAAGCGCTTGGGACTATAAATCTTGGTTTTTCACAAAGGAAGCATGAGATCTGGAGTTATAACAAAGGGCGCTGATCGCATCGGGGTTTTATGTAACAAAACATATGTGCTCACCAAAAATTTTCTATATCGATAAGCGCCATATGGGTTTAGCGCCTGGTTCCAGGGTGTGGGCATGTGTGGGAAATGGTTAAAAACTTAGCCCAAGGGGGCTTAAGTCCTTATTAATAAAAACTTGTTTCTATGAATTTTTTCAAAGTTTTCAATGGATTTGGGGGTTTCGGTAAGGTTAAAGAGTGAGTCTTTAACCTTGTAAAAGTGATTTTCATGAATGGAAGAAGAGGAATCATGAAAATAGAGGATTTTTATGGAGAAAAAACGGGAGCGAATGAAGGCTAGTTTTGAGTGGGGGAAGGGAAAAAATGATGATTTTACAGCAGTTTCTTCTCATGAAATTAGCAGAATTTTAGAGTATAGAATGGAAACAGAAATGAAGATTTTGGACAGAGGCATGAGGCCTTCCAGAGTCTTCAAAAGCCAACAAATTTTTAGTAATAAAATTTGCTCCTTGAAGGCTCCAAAAAGTCTTAGCCACCTTTTTCTATAACAAATATTATAGGTGGCTAACAGACTCTAAGATAGATGGCATGGAAGATAGCATGGAATCTAAGATGGATGACATGGAAGCTAAAATGGAAAACATGAAGAATGATATAAAAGCAGACATGGAAGGTTTGACAAAGTGATAAAAGAAATGTTTCCTAATGGCGAAAATATAGTAGAGGAAATTCATGATGAGAAAAAAATAACTGTTGACTGTGATTTCATAAAATATAATGTTGGACGGAAGAACCACCATATTCCAAAAATGGATATGAGGAAGTTTGATGGAATTGATCATGGCATGGATACTTGAGAGATGGAGCAATATTTTGATCTCCATAATGTGAAAAACACACAAAAGTCGCATTGCAACTTTACATTTAGAACAAAATACATTTGTATGGTATCAATGGCTTTGCTCAGTAGATTAAAATCACTTGGTCAATTTTGGGGCTGTGCGCATTATGAGATGCAAAGTACTTTATGCCCCAACCCAATTGATAAATCTCAAACAAAAGTGTTCAGTTGGGGAGCACATTGAGGACTTCCAAAAATTGAATATAAGGGTAACTGATATTCCAGAGGAACACATGATTGATCTCTTCATAGGTACTTTAAAGGATAACATCCAACATGAAGTTTGCGTTTTGGAACCTGATTCGTTGGAGAAGGCATTCAGGTTGGCAAGAAAATTGAATGTAAAATTATGGCGACAAGGAAATCTACCACTCACTTCTATAAAGAAGGAAGTGTTGCTACGCCTAGATTTCCACAACCTACAAGGTTGACACCACAAAAATTGGAAGAAAAAAGAGTAAAAGGGCTTTGCCACAATTGTGATATAAAATACACTAAAGGTCATAAGTACGCTAAGAAGAAATTATTTTACATAGATTGTGAAGAGGAGGAAGAAAATGAACAAAAAACTTCAAAAGAAGAGGATATACACCGGGAACCAACCCTAGAAGAAGAAGAAATAGATAAGACCATATCGTGTAATGCCTTTGCAGGAATTACCACTCCTAAATACCAGATAGAGGGACATATCAGAAGAAAAAAGAAAAAGGTAATAGTGTTGATTGATTCGGGTAGTACCCATAATTTTATTCATTATAAGGTAGCCAAGGAATTGAATTTTTTCCTATACCTAGCACTAGAATATCAAGTGATGGTTGCAAATGGAGGAACTATAAATTTCTCTGGAAAATTCCATAATATGAAGCTAACCATGGGGGAATATGTATTGAATAGTCCAATGCTTTCCATCCCAATGGGAGGTGCTGATGTTGTACTAGGAGTACAATGGTTACAATCTTTGGGGACGATAGCTTTTAATTTTCAAGAACTTTTCTTGAAATTTTTTTCAGAAGGAAAGGAAGTTGAATTACAGGGTATTGCAGGGAAGCTGGGAAAGATAATAAGCTCTAATGTCATTAAAAATATTCTAAAGAAATAACAATGAGGTGTAATTGCACAATTATGCTCACTAGAAGTTCCAACATCAAAATCATCTATTTCTGCAGATCTCCAACAAGTCTTGGGCAATCATTCCAAGGTGTTTGAAATTCCCAAAGGAATTCCACCTATTCGTGATCATGATCATGCTATCCATTTGATTACAGGAAGTTTTCCTCCAAACATCAGGCCTTATATATATCCTTACGTCCAAAAGAGCGAAATTGAACGCATGATTGCAGAAATGTTAGAGGCAAGTATAATTCAACCTAGTCAAAGTTCTTTCATTGCTCCTGTAGTATTGGTACACAAAAAGGATGGATCATGGCGAATGTGTCCAGATTATAGGGAGCTCAATAAGCTCACCATTAAATATAAATTTCCCATTCCTGTGATTGATGAATTATTTGATGAATTACATGGAGAAATTTATTTTACCAAGTTGGATCTTCGTTCAGGAAATCATCAAATTAGAATGAAGACTGAAGATATTCCAAAAAAAGCATTTTGAACTCATGAGGGTCATTATGAATTTTTTGTCATGCCTTTTGGCCTTACCAATGCACCTTATACTTTTCAAGGGTTGATGAATTCCATTTTCAAACCCTTCCTTAGAAAATTTGTTCTGGTATTTTTTGATGATATACTAATCTATAGTAGGTCTTGGAAGGATCATGTTGAACATGTTGACACGGTGCTGAAACTATTGCAGGAGAAACAATTATATGAAAAAATATCCAAATGTTTCTTTGGAGTACAAGAGGTGGAATATCTGGGTCATATTGTATCTCACAAGGGTGTTAAAGTAGACCCTAACAAAATTAAATCCATTAAGGAATAGAAAGTCGCCACAACCATACAGCAGTTGCGAGGATTTCTCGGGTTAACAGGGTATTATGATAAGTTTGTTAAGAATTATGGGAGAATAGTAGCATCTCTAAGAACATTATTGAATAAAGATGAATGTTCATGGACACCTGAAGCAACTAAGACCTTTGAACATCCTAAAGAGGCAATTTGCCTAGCACCGGTCTTAGCTATTCCAGACTTAACAAAAACCTTTATTGTGGAATGTGATGCCTCAAGAATTGGAATTGGTGTTTTTTTATTGCAGGAAGGAAGACCCATTTATTTTGAAAGTAGTCCAATCAAAGGAAAGTATTTACAGAAACCCATTTATGAGAAGGAAATGTTAGCAATACTGCATGCACTAAAGAAATGGAGAACTTACCTAATGGGAAGACACTTCAAGGTAAAAACTAATCATGATAGTCTTAAACACTTTGGAACAAGGAATATCTTGAAAGAACAACAAAATGCAGAGCAAAGATACTCTCAAGAAAGAATGAAGAGGTGGAAGCATTGCTGTGACATTTCTATTATCAGGCGGATTGGATATGAAGCAAGATAGATGGAGAAGGACAAATATGTATGGACCTCATTCAAAAGTTCTTACGGCAAGATCCTAGTACATATGATACATTTAGTTGGAAAAATGATTCCTTATGGTACAAATATGGCTTATATCTTTGTAAGATTCCCCCAAATAAAACAAAGATTCTTAGACTTTTCTCCTTTAGGAGGACACTTAGGATTTTTAAGAAACTTACCACGAAGGGTGAAAAGAAGAATTTTTTTGGGATGGCCTTAAATCTGATATTCAAAATTTTGTGGTGGAATGTTTGGTTTGCCAGTAGAATAAAGTTGAGACAATTAAGACCCCGAGACTTCTACAACCTTTATCCATTCCAAGTCAACTTTGGGAGGAGATTCCAATAGATTTTATCACAGGTTTACCTAAGTCCGAAGGAAAGAGTGTCATCATGGTGGTAGTTGATAGACTTACCAAGTATGCACACTTTTGTGGATTATCTCATCCATTTAAATCAAGTAGAGTTGCTACTACATTTATGGACAGAATTCAAAATCTACATGGAAGCCCAAGGGTTATTGTGGGCGACAAAGATCCCATTTTTATTGGAAATTTTTGACGGAGTTATTTTCTTGTTTTGGTACTCAATTAGTTCATAGCTCATCTTATCATCCTCAATCTGATGGTCAAACTGAGATAGTAAATAAATTTTTGGAAGGATATCTTCTTTTTTTGTATCTGATAAACAAACACAATGGGTCAAGTGGTTAGCTCTCGCTGAATGGTGGTATAATGCTTCCTTCCATACTGCAGCAAAAATGAACCCATTTATGGCACTTTATGGATATCATCCACCATCCATCACACCATATTTAAGGGAAAATTCAAAGGTTCAAGCAGTCGAAGATCACATCAAGCATCAGCAAGAAGTTCTCCAACTCTTAAAGGATAACCTGAATTTAGCACAAAATCGAATGAAGCAATAGGCAGATCAACATCGCGGCAAGATAAGTTTTGATGTAGGAGATTGGGTATTTTTACGGCTACAACCATACAAACAAATTTCCCTCAAGCAAGCTAAGAAGGATAATAAATTATCGCCAAAGTACTATGGTCCTTACAAGGTGTTGCAAAACATTGGTACTATGGCATACAAATTGGAGCTTCCTGCTTCTTCGCGAGTGCATCCAGTTTTCCATGTTTCATGCTTAAAGAAGGTTATAGGTAAAAATCTTCCAGTTCAAACAATATTGCCAGAACTTGATGAGGAAGGAAAAATCATATTGGAACCTGAAGTGGTCATGGAAACAAGAACTCGACAGCTACGGAATCGATCAATTTCAGAGTATCTCATCGAGTGGAAGAACTTACCCACTGAAGATTCTACATGGGAGGATGAGAATTTTATACAGAAGCACCCAGAGCTACTCAAGCGTTGTGGACAACACTTTTTTGAAGGAGAGGGGCATGTTAGGTCCCTATATTACTAGTATAGTCCCTTATTGTTGTTAGTGTAACCCCCTTATTGTTATTATTGTACTCTTGTAACCCCCATTTTGTTATTATTGTGCCCTTAAATTATTATTGTTAGGTCGGCTAGGATTACATTGTGGCCCACTAGGATTACATTATGGCCCCATGGACTCCTATATATAGAAAGGAGGTTTTGTAAATTGTATCATCCAAGGATTGTTCATTTATGTAATGTATTGGAGGTTGCCCCCTCGAAGTGGCTCATTTCTAAGGCGTTGATATCTCTTTTCTTCTATTTTTGGAGCTGGTTGCACAAAAATGGAGGAAAGGAAGTTGGGATCCCTATAATCATGGGATAGGCCCTATCTCTAAGGAAGCTTCCATGATAGGTGGAAAACCACTTCCTATACATGGAAATCCGGAGCCAAACCACTCAACTCCCTTTGATGGTTCATCCAGGAATTTTTTGAAATCAGACTTCTGCCATTTATTTTTAAAAAACATCCCTTATTAATCTTGGCGCGAGTGAAACACAGAGACAGGGCACCAGTTGGCACGCCCTCTAGTGTGGATTTCCCCCATTGGCACGGGGGCTAAACTGGCTAGTCGCGCCAAGGCTAAAACATCTATTTTTTAAGGTTTTTTTAGAGCAAATATTTTTCAGGGGAATGTTTGTCCTTATGCAAGGGGATGCCATGACAGTGGTTTCAGATCATTTTACTATTCACAGGTCATGAGAATAGTCCTCCAATTTGCAGGACGAGGGATTGCAGGGACGGTGACAAAATGTTGTGAAACAAAGGGTTTGGTCAAGGTTAGGGTTAGGTTATAGTTAAGGTTAAGGTTAAGGTTAGCGTAAAGGCTCAGGTTAAGGTTAAGGTTAAGGGTTTGGTCAAGATTAAGGTTAAGGTTAAGGTTAAGGTTAAGGGTGTAAGGTTAAGGTTAATGGTTAAGGTTAAGGTTAAGGTTAGGGGAAGTTTAGGGTTAAGGTTAATGTTAAGATTAAGGTTCAGGGTTTGGTCAAGGTTAGGGTTAGGTTATAGTTAAGGTTAAGATTAAGGTTAAGGTTACGAGTTTAGTTAGTTTAAATTTAAAGTTAAGAGTTTGGTCAAGGTTAAGGTTAAGGGTTTGGTCAAGGTTAGGGTCAGGTTATAGTTAAGGGTAAGGTTAAGGTTAAGGTTACGGGTTTAGTAAGGTTACGGTTGAGGGTAAGTTTAAGTTTAATTTTAATGTTAAGCTTAAGTGTTAAATTTAAGGTTAACGTTAATAGTAAGGTCATGGTTAAGGTTACGGGTCTTAACCTTAACCTTAACCTTCACCTTAACTTTAACTATAACCTTAACCTTAACTATAACCTAACCCTAACATTTACCAAACCCTTAACCTTAACCTTAAGCTTAAGCTTAAGCTTAAGCTAACCCTTACCTTAACCTTAACCTTCCAATAAACATAACCTTAACCTTAACCTTAACCTTAACCTAACCTTAAACTTAAATATAACCTAACCATACCTTTACCCTAACCATAAAATTAACTATAACCTAACTGTATCCTTAAGCTTACCCTTAACCTAACCTTGACCTTGACCTTAACCTTCACCTTAACTTTAACCTTAACTTAACCTTAACCTTAACTTTAAAAATAACCCAACCTAATCTTGACCTTAAATATAACCTAACCCTAACCTTGACCAAACCCTTAACATTAACCTTAACCTTAACCTTCACATAACCATAACCTTAACCTTAACCTTAACCTTCACCTTAACCTTAACCTTGAGTTTTCCATTAACCTAACTTAAACCCCTTAACATTAACCTTAACCTTAACTATAACCAAACCCTAACCTTTACCAAACCCTTAACCTTAACCTTAAGCTTAACCTTAACATTAACTTAACCTTAAACTTAACCTTAACCTTCCCATAAACATAACCTTAACATTAACCTAAACTTAACCTTAACCTTAACCTAACTTTAAAATTAACTATAATTTAACCATGCCTTTACCCTATCCATAACATTAACTATAACCTAACCGTTACCTTAAGCTTACCCTTAAGCTAACCTTAACCTTAACCTTGATTTTGACCTTAACCTTAACCTTAACATAACCTTAACCTTAAATTTAACTATAACCTAACCTAACATTGACCTTAAATATAACCTAATGCTAACCTTGACCAAACCCTTAACCTTAACCTTAACATTAACCTTAACCTTAACCTCAACCTAACCTTAACCTTCACATAACCATAACCTTCACCTTAATCTTAACCTTGACTTCACCCTTAACCTAACCTGAACCCCTTAACCTTAACCTTAACCTTCCCATAACCATAACCTTAACCTTGAATTTACCCTTAACCTAACCTTTAACTTAACCATAACCTAACACTAACCTTGACCAAACCTTAACCTTAACCTCAACCTTAACATTCCCCTAACCTTAACCTTAACCTTAACCTTCCCCTAACCATAACCTTAACTTAACCTTCCTATAACCATAACGTTGACCTTACCCTTGAATTTATCTTAACCTTAACTTTACCCTTAACCTTAACCTTAACCTAACCTTAAACTTAACTTTACCCTTAACATTATCTTAACCTTACCTTAACCATAACCTTAACCTTAACCTTATCTTAACCTTAACCATGACTTTAACCTTACCTTACCCTTAACCTTAACCTTAACCTTAGCCATAACCTTAACCTTAACCTTAACTTAACTATAACCTTATCCTTCACCTTAACCTTAACCTTAACCTTGACTTTACCCTTAACTTAACCTTAACCTAACCTTAACCTTAACTTAACCTTAACCTTAACCTTAATCTTCACCTTAACCTTACCCCCTTAACCTTAACCTTCACCTTAACCTAAACCTTGACTTTACCTTAACCTAACCTTAACCTTAACTTTACCCTTAACCTTAACATTAATCTTAAGCTTAACCAAACCGTTAACATTAACCTTAACTTAACCTTAACCTTAACCTTAACCTAACCTTAATGTTGACCTTAATTATAGCCTTCCCCTAACCTTAACCTTAACCTTAACCTCAACTATAACCTAACCCTAACCTTGACCAAACCTTACCCTTAAGTTCATGGTTAAGGTTAAGGTTAAGGTTAGGTAAAATTTAAGGTTAACATTATGGTTAGGGTTAAGGTTAACCTTGACTTTACCCTTAACCTAAACTTAACCTTAAATATCACCTAACCCTAACCTTGACCTTAACTTTACCCTTAACCTTGACCTTTACCTTAACCTAACCTTAACCTTAACCTAACCTTAACCTTCAACTTAACCTTGAATTTACCCTTAACCTAACCTAAACCCCTTAACCTTAAGCTTCCCATAACCATAACCTTGAATTTACCCTTAACCTAACATTTAACTTAACCATAACCTAACCCTAACCTTGACCAAACCTTAACCTTAACCCTAACATTAACCCTAACCTTAACCTTAACCCTAATTTTAACCCTAACCTTAACCTTAACTTTAACCTTCCCCTAACCATAACCTTAACATTAACCTTCCCATAACCATAACCTTAACCTTAACGTTGACCTTACCCTTGAACTTATCTTAACCTTAACCCAGTCTTAACCTTAACTTTACCCTTAACCTTGCCTTAACCATAACCTTAAGCTAACCTTAATATTAAGCTTACCCTTAACCTTATCTTAACCTTACCTTAACCATAACCATAACCTTATCCTAAGATTATCCTTGACTTTACCCTTAACGTAACCTTAACCATAACCTTATCTTTACCCTTAACCTTAACCTTAGCCATAACATTAACCTTAACCTTAACCTTAACTTAACTATAACCTTATCCTTCACCTTAACCTTAACCTTAACCTTGAATTTACCCTGTTGTGGAGGTAAATCCCCTCTGCGGATAGAGGCGATCCCTACTAGCCCAGACCGAGTATAGCAACAATCCTTCACGCTATAGTGCAGGTTCCTAATTGCAGATAAATCGACTAGCGATGAAGGCTTACCTGGAATCCAACGCTGTCGATTGTAGAGAAAGTAGCGCTCCCGTTCCTAAGCTCTGGCAGATCAAAATCCTCACGATCTCCGTGATCGGACACCTGCACACGCAAGAAACAAAAAAAACGTAAGCGTATAATCCAGTGCATACAACTATATGTCAGTCAGAGAAGACATAACTCATTATCATTATCAAGAACAAGAGTGGAACCATAACCAATAGTCGCTTATCATTAATTAATCAAAAGAAGAATACAACCATAGCTCTGACGCTGAATTCTCCTTCAGAGGGTCGTCAGCAGAACGTGTCTCGATAAAGCCTGTTAGGGATGGGACAAACCTCTCTCTTCAGATGTCTCAACAATGATATCCTTTCTTGGATTTGGACTTAAGGGAATGGATCAAAGCTCTTGCAGCATTAGGCTCTTGGGAACTTGGAGACTAGCTATTCAGCCATTCAGCCCCTTCATCAATGGATGAAGGCTATATTTATAGAGGAGAGGAGGAGGTTGGGATCCCTAAAATAGTGGAAGGGATGCCTTATCCCTTGGGAGGTTCCCCATAAGGTGGAAACAAGAGGCCAAAGGAGGAAGGTTGTGGTTATTCAGTCGAAACCACTCCTGATGACTCATCCACGAAGTTGTTGTAATCGAAACTTCGCCTCTTTTTTTAAAAAACTTTCCAAAAGCAGATTGGCGTGGGTGCTTAACTAGGACAGAGTGCTAATTGGCATGGGCTTAGTGTTAATTTTCCCCCATTGGCGCGAGGACATAATGGGCTACCAGCGCCAAGGCAAAAACAAGTGTTTTTAGGGGTCTGCTTAGGAAATGATCAACAGAAGAAATGTTGTCCTCATGGAAAGGGATGAAATGATGGTATTTGCAAGGCATGACACTGCTTATTGGTCACAGAAATGACCCTCCAATGGGAAATATGGGGATTGCAGGGGCGGTGAAAAATTACTGTGTAACATACCCTTAACTTCACCTTAACCTAAACTTAACCTTAACCTTAACCTTAATCATCACCTTAACCTTACCCCCTTAACCTTAACCTTAACCTTAACCTAAACCTTGACTTTACCTTAACCTAAACTTAACCCATTAACCTTAATCTTAACCTTAACCAAACCCTTAACATTAACCTTAACTTAACCTTAACCTTAACCTAACCTTAACGTTGACCTTAACTATAGCCTTCCCCTAACCTTAACCTTAACCTTAAACTTAACTATAACCTAACACTAACCGTGACCAAACCTTACCCTTAAGGTCAAGGTTAAGGTTAGGGTTAGGGTTAAGGTTAACCTTGAATTTACCCTTAAACTAACCTTAACCTTAACTATAACCTAACCCTAACCTTGACCTTAACTTTACTTTTAACCTTGACCTTAAAATTAACCTTTACCTTGACCCTAACCTAACCTTAACCTTAAACTTAACCTTAACCTTATCTTACCCTAACCTTGACCTTAACTTTACCTTTAACCTTGACCTTAACATTAACCTTTACCTTGACCCTAACCTAACCTTAACCTTATCTTACCCTTAACCTTAACCTTAACCTTCCCAAACCCTTAACCTTAACCTTAACCTAACCCTAACCCTAACCTTAACCTTAACCTTAACCTGGCTAAACCCGTAACCTTAACTTTAACCTTAACCTTACCTTAACCTTATCTTAACGTTAACCTTAACCTTAAGTTTGGTTAGGTAAAGTAAAGGTTAAGGTTATATTAAGGGTAAAGTCAAGGTTAAGGTTAGGGTTAGGTTATAGTTAAGGTCAAGGTTAAGGTTATGTTAAGGTTAAGGTTATATGTGTAGTCAGGTTAAGGTTAAGGTTAAGGGTAAAGTCAAGGTTAAGGTTAGGTTAATTTTAAGGTTAGGGTTAAGGTTAAGGTTGAGGTTAAGTTAAGGTTATTGTTAAGGTTAAGGATAAGGTTAGGTTAAGGGTAAAGATAAGATTATGTTTAGGGTTAAGGTTATGTTAGGTCCCTATATTACTAGTATAGTCCCTTATTGTTGTTAGTGTAATGCCCTTATTGTTATTATTGCACCCTTGTAACCCCCATTTTTTTATTATTGTGCCCTTAAATTATTATTGTTAGGTCGGCTAGGATTACATTGTGGCCCACTAGGATTACATTATGGCCCCATAGACTCCTATATATAGAAAGGAGGTTTTGTAAATTGTATCATCCAAGAATTTTTCATTTATGTAATGTATTGGGGGTTTCCCCCTCGAAGTGGCTCATTTATAAGGCGTTGATATCTCTTTTCTTCTCTTTTTGGAGCTGGTTACACAACATTTGGTATCAGAGGTTTGGATTCTAAGGTTTCGCTGCTCCAAACAGGTCATCGTGCCAGTTTCACTATAATTTTTTTTCTACCATGTTTCAGAAGCTAAAATTTTTAGGGTGCAAATCTGAAATCCTGAGGAAGATTTTCTAAAAATTTCAGAGCTTGGTTCGCAATATTTTCGGAGATATGATCTGTGGAAGTTAGGTCTTGTTTCAGGCTCCTAAACAGGTCATCGTGGCATTTAAGCTATAAATTTTTTTCTACGAAGGTTCAAAATCTAAAATTAATATGGTACTAAGTTGAAATACTGAAGAAATTCATCAAAAAATTTTAAAGCTTGGTTCACAATATTTTTGGAGATATGATCTGTGGAAGGTAGTGCTTTTTCAAGCTCCTGAATTTCATCTCAAAGAGGTGATCGTGGGAAGAGTTCAATAAATCTCTCTCTGGGCATCGGATTGGAGTGCCATAAAAATTGGTCACAAGTACATGGAATTTAGTTTCGTTGCTATCAATTTCAGAGACGAAGGATGAAACAAAGACACGGGGGTAAGTCGTACAAGTTCGCTCTACCGAACCAGTCCATAATTAGGTCATTGTGGGAGATTGGACACAACTTTGTCTTGGAGAATCCAAATCAGGTCAGACCTGTGGCATTCAAAAGATAATTAAGAGGGCTACTTTGATACTAAAAATAAAATATTTAAGTGCTGCAATCACAAATATAATCCAATTTCAATATCGAGATCCTCAAAAGCAAGAAAAAGGTGTGTATTTTTTTTTTCCAAATTGCATAAGTCTTGTTTGAAGAATCAATTTGAATTGATTCCAAGGGCATATTTTAGAATAGATATCAGTATTGGGTTATAGAATATGCCCCGTAAAAATAATTCAACACCCATTAAGCCTTCAGAAGGCTCTACTATGACTCATGAAGATGAATAATTGCAACATGATCTATCAAAATTACAAGAGCAAGTGCAACAAATTTCACTCTCGCAAAGAGCAACCAAAAATGAAATGGAAGTTTTGAAGAAAGGCGTGGAAGTGAAGATGGACGGTTTGAAGAAAGGCATGGAAGCTAAGATGGATGGCGTGGAATTGAAGATGGACAGTTTGAAGAAAGGCGTGGAAGCTAAGATGGATGGCATGGAAGCTGGCATGGAAGCTAAGATGGATGATCTAAAATCAAACATCGAAGATTTGACAAAGTTGATACAAGAAATGTTTCCCAATGGTGAAAAGATAGTAGAAGAACCTCATGATGAGAAAAAATAAATGTTAATCGTGATTTCATAAACTCTAATGTTGGCGGGAAGAACCACCATATTCCAAAAATGGATATGAGGAAGTTTGATGGAAAGGATCCTGTAACATGGATACTACAGATGGAGAAATATTTTGATCTCCACAACGTGCAAAACACACAAAAGGTACGCATTGCAACTTTACATTTAGAACAAAATACATTTGTATGGTATCGATGGCTTTTCTCCCGTAAAAAAATTGTCACTTGGTCAATTTTTACGGAAGAAATGATAGCACATTATGAGGATACAAAGAGCAACACCTTCTTTAGACAATTGATAAATCTCAAACAAAAGGGTTTAGTGGGGCAGCACATTGAGGAATTCCAAAAATTGAATATAAGGGTAACTGATATTCCAGAGGAACACAGGATCGATCTCTTCATAGGCACTTTAAAGGATAATATCCAACATGAAGTTCGCGTTTTGGAACCAGATTCATTGGAGAAGGCATTCGGGTTGGCAAGAAAAGTTGAATGTAAAATAATGGCGACAAGGAAGCCTACCACTCAATTCTATAAAGAAGGAAGTGTTGCTACGCCTAGATTTCCACAACCTACAAGGTTGACACCACAAAAATTGGAAGAAAAAAAGAGCAAAAGGGCTTTGCTACAGTTGTGATAGCAAATACACTAAAGGTCATAAGTGTGCTGAGAAGAAATTATTTTACATAGATTGTGAAGAAGAAGAAGAAAATGAACAAGAAGAGGATATACACCAGGAACCACCCCTAGAAGAGGAAGAAATGAATCCGACCATATCGTGTAATGCACTGGCAGGAATTACTACTCCTCAAACTCTCAAGATAGAAGGACATATAAAGAAGAAAAGGGTAATAGTGTTGATTGATTCAGGTAGCACCCATAATTTTATTCATTATAAGGTAGCCAAGCAATTAAATTGTTTCCTATACCCAGCACCAGAATGTCAAGTGATGGTTGCAAATGGAGGAACTATAAATTGCTCTGGAAAATGCCATAATATCAAGCTAACCATGGGGGAATATGTATTGAATAGTCCAATTCTTTCCATTCCTATGGTAGGTGTTGATGTTGTAGTAGGAGTACAATGGTTACAATCTTTGGGGACGGTAGCTTTTAATCTTCAAGAAATTTTCTTGAAATTTTTTCAGAAGGAAAGGAAGTCGAATTACGCGGTATTGAAGGGAAGCCAGGAAGGATAATAAGATCTAATGTCATGAAAAACCTTCTAAAGAAACAACAACGAGGAGTAATTTCACAATTATGCTCACTAGAAGTTTTGACATCAAAATCATCTATTTCTGCAGATCTCCAACAAGTCTTGGAAAATCATTCTAAGGTGTTTGAAACTCCCAATGGACTCCGACCTATTCGTGATCATGATCATGATCATGCTATTCATTTGATTCCAGTAAGTGTTCCTCCAAACATCAGGCCTTATAGATATCCTTACTTCCAAAAGAGCGAAATTGAACGTATGATTGCAGAAATGTTAGAGGCGGGTATAATTCAACCTAGTCAAAGTTCTTTCTCTCCTCCTGTAGTATTGGTACACAAGAAGGATGGATCATGGCGAATGTGTCCGGATTATAGGGAGCTCAATAAGCTCACCATTAAAGATAAATTTCCCATTCCTGTGATTGAAGAATTATTGGATGAATTACATGGAGCAATTTATTTTACCAAGTTGGATCTTCGTTCAGGATATCATCAAATTAGAATGAAGACTGAAGATATTCCAAAAACAAAATTTCGAACTCATGAGGGTCATTATGAATTTTTGGTCATGCCTTTTGGCCTTACCAATGCACCTTATACATTTCAAGGGTTGATGAATTCCATTTACAAACCCTTCCTTAGAAAATTTGTGCTAGTATTTTTTGATGATATACTAATCTACAACAGGTCTTGGAAGGATCATGTTCAACATGTTGACAGGGTGCTCAAACTATTGCGGGAGAAACAATTATATGCAAAAACATCCAAATGTTTCTTTGGAGTACAAGAGGTGGAATATCTGGGTCATATTGTATCTCACGAGGGTGTTAAAGTAGACCCTAGCAAAATTAAAGCCATTAAGGAATGGAAAGTCCCCACAACCATAAAGCAGTTGCGAGGATTTCTCGGGTTAACAGGGTATTATCGCAAGTTTGTTAAGAATTATGGGAGAATAGCAGCACCTCTAACAACATTATTGAAGAAAGATGCATTTTCATGGACTCCTGAAACAACTAAGGCCTTTGAACATCTTAAAGAGGCAATGTGCCTAGCACCGGTCTTAGCTACGCCAGACTTCACAAAAACCTTTATTGTTGAATGTGATGCCTCAGGAAATGGAATTGGTGCAGTTTTAATGCAGGAAGGAAGACCCATTGCTTTTGAAAGTCATCCAATCAAAGGAAAGTATTTACAGAAACCTATTTATGAGAAGGAGATGTTAGCAATACTGCATGCACTAAAGAAATGGCGAACTTACCTAATGGGAAGACACTTCAAGGTAAAAACTGATCATGATAGTCTTAAACACTTTTTGGAACAAAGACTATCTTCAGAAGAGCAACAAAAATGGTCACAAAGATGTTGGGTTATGACTTTGAAATAATCTACAAAAAAGGAAAGCTTAATGTTGTTGCAGATGCACTCTCAAGAAAGAATGAAGAGGTGGAAGCATTGCTTTGTGCCATTTCTATTATCCAACCAGACTGGATAACCGAAGCAAGAGATGAATGGAAGAAGGAAAAGATGTATGGACACTCATTCAAAAGTTGCAGAAAGATCCTAGTACGTATGATACATTTAGTTGGAAAAATGATTCCTTATGGTACAAAGATCGCTTATATCTTTGTAAGAATTCCCAACTAAAACAAAAGATTCTTCTGGAATTGCACACTTCTCCTTTAGGAGGACACTCAGGATTTTTAAAAACTTACCACAGGGTGAAGAAAATTTTTTTTTGGGATGGCCTTAAATCTGATATTCAAAAGTTTGTGGCGGAATGTTTGGTTTGCCAGAAGAATAAAGTGGAAACAATTAAGACCCCAGGACTTCTACAACCTTTATCCATTCCAAGTCAACGTTGGGAGGATATTTCAATGGATTTTATCACAGGTTTACCTAAGTCTGAAGGAAAGAGTGTCATCATGGTGGTAGTTGATAGACTTACCAAATATGCACACTTTTGTGCATTATCTCATCCATTTAAAGCAAGTACATTTGCTACTACATTTATGGATAGAATTCAAAAGCTACATGGAAGCCCAAGGGTTATTGTGAGCGACAGAGATCCCATTTTTACTGGAAATTTTTGGACGGAGTTATTTTCTTGTTTGGGTACTCAATCAGCTCATAGCTCATCTTATCATCCTCAATCTGATGGTCAAACTGAGATCGTAAATAAATGTTTGGAAGGATATCTTCGTTGTTTTGTATCTGATAAACAAACACAATCGGTCAAGTGGTTACCTCTTGCTGAATGGTGGTATAACACTTCCTTCCATACTGCAGCAAAAATGACCCCATTTATGGCACTTTATGGATATCATCCACCATCCATCACATCATCTTTAAGGGAAAATTCGAAGGTTCAAGCAGTGGAAGATCACATCGAGCATCAGCAAGAAGTTCTCTGACTCTTAAAGGATAACCTGAATTTGGCACAAAATCGAATGAAACAACAGGCAGATCAACATCGTAGCGAGAGAAGTTTTGATGTAGGAGATTGGGTATTTTTACGGCTACAAACATACAAACAAATGTCCCTCAAGCAAGCAAAGAAGGATAATAAATTATCGCCAAAGTACTATGGTCCTTACAAGGTGTTGCAAAAGATTGGTACTATGGCATACAAATTGGAGCTTCCTGCTTCTTCACGAGTGCATCCAGTTTTCCATGTTTCATGTTTAAAGAAGGTTATAGGTGAAAATCTTCCAGTTCAAACAATATTGCCAGAACTTGATGAAGAAGGAAAAATCATATTGGAACCTGAAGCAGTCACGGAAACAAGAACTCGACAGCTACGGAATCGATCAATTTCAGATTATCTCATCAAGTGGAAGAACTTACCCACTGAAGATTCTACATGGGAGGATGAGAATTTTATACAGAAGCACCCAGAGCTACTCAAGCGTTGAGGACAACACTTTTTTGAAGGAGAGGGGCATGTTAGGTCCCTATATTACTAGTATATTCCCTTATTGTTGTTAGTGTAACCCCCTTATTGTTATTATTGCACCCTTGTAACCCCCATTTTGTTATTATTGTGCCCTTAAATTATTATTGTTAGGTCGGCTAGGATTACATCGTGTCCCACTATGATTACATTATGGCCCCATAGACTCCTATATATAGAAAGGAGGTTTTGTAAATTGTATCATCCAAGAATTGTTAATTTATGTAATGTATTGGAGGTTTCCCCCTCAAAGTGGTTCATTTCTAAGGCGTTGATATCTATTTTCTTCTCTTTTTGGAGCTGGTTACACAATAGGTTATGGTAAGGTTAAGTAAAGGTTAAGTTTAAGGTTAATATTAAGGTTAAGGTTAAGGGTTTGGTCAAGGTTACGGTTAGGTTATCGTTAAGGTCAAGGTTAAGGTTAGGTTATGGTTAAGGATAATGTTAAGGTTATGGGAAGGTTAAGGTTAAGGTTAAGGTTAAGGTTAAGGTTAATTTAAGGTTAAGGTTAAGGTTAGGTCAAGGTTAGGGTTAAGTTATAGTTAAGGTCAAGGTTAAGGTTAGGATACGGTTAAGGTTACGGGTTTAGTCAGGTTAAGGTTAAGGTTAAGGTTAAAGTGAGGTTAAGGTTAAAGTCAAGGTTAAGCTTATAGTTATGGGAAGGTTAAGGTTAAGGTTAAGGGGTTAAGGTTAGGTTAAGGCCAAGTGAAGGTTAGGGTTAGGTTATAGTTAAGGTTAAGGTTAGGTTAAGGGTAAGATAAGGTTAAGGTTAAAGTTAAGGTTATGGTTAGGTTAAGGTCAAGGTCATGGTTAATGTTAAAGTTAAGGTCAAGGTTAAGGGTAAAGTTAAGGTCAAGGTTAAGATTAGGTTATGGTTAATTTTTGGTTAAGGTTAGGTTTGGGTCAGGTTAGGTTAAGTTAAGGTTAAGGTTTTGGTTAAGGTTAGGTTAAGGTTAAAGTTAAGGTTATGGTTAGTGTAAGGTTAGGGTAAGTTTAGGGTTAAGGTTAATATTAAGGTTAAGGTTAGGGTTAAGGGTTTATTTAAGGTTAAGTTTAGGTTAAGGTTAAGGTTAATGGTAAGGGTTTGGTCAAGGTTAGGGTTATGTTATAGTTAAGGTCAAGGTTAAGGTTATGGTTAAGGTAAGGTTAAGATAAGGTTAAGGGTAAAATTAAGGTTAAGGTTAGGTTAAGGTTATGGTTAAGGTAAGGTTAAGGGTAAAGTTAAGGTTAAGGTTAGGTTAGGTTAAGGTTAAGGTTAAGGTTAAGATAAGGTTAAGTTTAAGGTTAGGTTAAGGTTAAGGTTTAAGGTTACGTGTCTTAACCTTAACCTTCACTATAACCTACCCTTAACTTAACCTTTACCTAATCTTAACCTTAACCTTAACCATAAGCTTAACCTTAACCTTGACCTTAAATATAACCTTAACCTTAACCAAACCTTTAACATTAACCTTAAATTTAACCTTAACCTTAATCTTAACCTTAACCTAACCTTAACCTTGACCTTAACTATAACCTAACCCTTAACCTTAACCTTAACCTTAACCTTAACCCAACCTTAGCCTTGACTTTACCCTTAACCCTAACCTTAACCACAACCTTTACCTTAACGTAACCTTAACCTGACTAAACCCATAACCTTAACGTTGAATTTACCCCTAACCCTAACATTTACCTTAACGTAACCTTAACCTCACCCTTACCTTAACCTTAACATTTACCTTAACTTAACCTTAACGTTAACCTTATCTTAACCTTAACCTTAACCTTAACCTAACTCTAACCTTACCTTAACCTAACTTAACCTTAACATTGACATTGACCTTAACCTTAACTTTAAATTTACCCTAAACTTAAGCGTTTAGTCAGGTTAAGGTTAGTCAGGTTAAGGTTAAGGTAAAGGTTAGGTTAAGGGTAAAGTGAAGGTTAAGGTTAGGTTAAGTTTAAGGTTAGGTTAAGGGTAAATTCAAGGTTAAGGTTAAGGTTACGATTATATTAAGGGTAAAGTTAAGGTTATGGTTAAAGTTAAGGTTAGGATAAGGTTAAGGTTAAAGTTAAGGTCAGGGTTAACGGTAAAGTTAAGGTCAAGGTTAGGGTTAGGTTATAGTTAAGGTTAAGGTTATGGTTATGGTTAATGTTAAGGTAAAGTTAAGGTTAACATTAACCTTAACCTTAACCTTAACCTTAATCTTAACCTAACTATAACCTTACCTTAACCGAAATTAACCTTAACATTGACATTGGAATTAACCTAAATTTACCCTAACCTTAAGCATTTAGTCAAGTTAAGGTTAAGGTTAAGGTTAGGTTAAGGGTAAAGTCAAGGTTAAGGTATAGTTAAGGTTAAGGTTAGGTTAAGGTTAACATTAGGTTAAGGGTAAAATCAAGGTTATGGTTAAGGTTAAGGTTACGGTTAGGTTAAGGGAAAATTTAAGGTTATGGTTAAAGTTAAGGTTAGGATAAGGTTAAGGTTAGGTTAAATGCAAGATAAAGTTAAGGTTAAGGTTATGTTAAGGTCAAGGTCAAGGTTAAGGTTAAGGTTAAGCTCAAAGTTAAGGGTAAAGTTAAGGTCAAGTTTAGGGTTACGTTACAGTTAAGGTTAAGGTTGGGTTAATGGTAAAGTCAAGGTGAAGGTTAAGGTGAAGGTTAAGGGTAAGGTAAAGGTTTAGGGTTACGGGTTTAGTTAGGTTAAGGTTAAGGTTAAGGTTAATGTGAAGGTTAAGGGTAAGGTTAAGGTTAAGGTCAAGGTCAAGGTTTAGGTTAAGTTAGGTTAAGGGTGTTAACATTGGAAAATCGTATAGCAGAAGACGACATCAATTAATGTCAAGCCCGAGGATTTACAGGAAAGGAATACTTTATGGAATCAATAAGTATTTAAAATCTCTAAGGTTTTGAGAAAATTAGATTTGAACTAGTCATAAATGCTCAAATCGTGTTTTCCTTGAAGAGCATCTTCTATGCACCTTTTTCACGATAGCGGCATTCCTAGAAATGGAAAAACGTCACTTTAAGGGACCACTGACCCGGTAGACGGAGTTAGTTACTCCTTATTGTAAAGCCACCTAAGGATAGCCACCAGTAGCCTCCTTAGACATTATGTGAGCACACAAAGAATATTTGAGCACACAATGGAATCACACCTCTCCCTTGGGTCACCATCCATCATGTACCAAGGAAGGGAAGGAGGATTTGAAGCTCACCTATATAAACCCACCAAGAGATGAGAAAATGGTGATCACAAGTTTATTCTAGCCAAAGTTTCCCAAGCAACACAAGCATCGTGTGTGACCCAGAGCTGGAGCTAAAGAGGACTTGATAGTTGGCCACACAACATATTAGTCCACCACAACAGAGATAGAGAGTGAGACTGCATCAGAGGCAGAGCTTGGAAGGCAACATCCTTGCATCAGGACCTAGAGCCATTGCCTAGATGCCCTTTGGCAAGTGGGTAAAATTTCTTCTCCATTTCGAACATTTAATAAGAAGAGACCATTGAGCCATCGTTTACATTATTATTGTTTGGAAATTTCTATATAGCTTCTGTATATTTGTGTTTTTTAGTTTTAGTTTAACCAGAGCATACTTCAGCATACTATTTCCATTAAGTTTTATGCTTTTGAGCTTTCCCACTTTCTGCATGTTACCAATATTTTAGAGAGTAGACCACACTCTCTAAGCTTGTGCAATTTCGTACACTCATGTGACTAATCCACAACAACAAAGGGTAAGGTTATAGTTAGGTTAAGGTTAAGGTTAAGGTTAGGTTAAGGTTACATGTTTAGTGAGGTTAAGGTTAAGGTTACAGGTTTAGTTAGGTTAAGGTTAAGGTTAAGGGTTTGGTCAAGGTTAGGGTTATGGTTAAGGTTAAGGTTAACGTTAACGTTAGGTTAAAGTAAGGTTAAGGTTATGGGTTTATTCAGGTTAAGGTTAAGGTTAAGGTTAAGGTTAAGGTAAGATTAAGGTTAAGGTTAAGGTTAGGTTATAGTGAAGGTTAAGGTTAAGATAAGGTTAAGGGTAAGGTTAAGTTTAGGGTTAGGTTATAGTTAAGGTTATGGTTAGGGTAAGGTTAGGGTTAGGTTATAGTTAAGGTTAAGGTTAAGGTTAAGGTTGACCTTCACCTTAAATTTAACTTTACCCTAACCTTAAGGGTTTAATCGGGTTAAGGTTAGTAAGGTTAAGGCTAAGGTTAAGGTTAGGTTAAGGGTAAATTCAAGGTTAAAGTAAAGTTAAGGTTAAGGTTATGTTAAGGTTAAGGTTAGGTTAAGTGTAAAGTCAAGGTTAAGGTTAAGGTTACGATTATGGTTAGATTAAGGGTAAAGTTAGGGTTATGGTCAAAGTTAAGGTTAGGTTAAGGTTAAGATTAATATTAGGTTAAGGGTAAGATAACGTTAAGGTTAAGGTTAAGGTTATGTTAAGCTCAAGGTCAATGTTAAGGTTAAGGTTAAGGTCAAGCTTAAGGGTAAATTTGAGGTCAATGTTACGGTTAGGTTATAGTTAAGGTTAAGGTTAGGTTAAGGGTAAAGTCAAGGATAAGGTTAAGGTGAAGGTTAAGGGTAAGGTTAATTTTTAGGCTTATGGTTTTAGTTAGGTTAAGGTTAACGTTAAGGTGAAGGGTAAGGTTAAGGTTAAGGTCAAGGTCAAGGTCAAGGTTATGGTGAAGTTAGGTTAAGGGTAAGGTTATAGTTAGGTTAAGGTTAAGGTTAGGTTAAGGTTACAGGTATAGTTAGGTTAAGGTTAAGGTTAAGGTTACAGGTTTAGTCAGGTTAAGGTTAAGGTTAAGTGTTTGGTCAATGTTAGGGTTAAGGTTAAGGTTAAGGTTAAGGTTATGTTAGGTTAAGGTAAGGTTAAGGTTACATGTTTAGTCAGGTTAAAGTTAATGTTAAGGTTAAGGTTAAGGCTAGGGTTAAGGTTAGGGTATGGTTAAGGTTAAGGTTAAGGTTAAGGTCAGGTTATAGTGAAGGTTACGGGTAAGGTTAAGGTTAGGGTTAGGTTATAGTTAAGGTTATGGTTAGGGTAAGGTTAGGGTTAGGTTATAGTTAAGGTTAAGGTTATGGTTAAGGTCAAGGTTATGGTTACGTTAGGTTAAGCTTATGGTTAGCGTAAGGTTAAGGTTAACGTTAGGTTAAGAGTAAATTCAAGGTTAAGGTTAGGTTAAGGTTAAGATTAAGGTAAGGTTAAGGCTACGGGTTTAGTCAGGTTAAGGTTAAGGGTAAGGTCAAGGGTTTGGTCAAGGTTAGGGTTAGGTTATTTGTAAATTTAAGGTTAAGGTTAGGTTCAGGTTACGGTTATGATTAAGGTTAGGTTAAGTTTAGGTTAAGCTTAAGGTTAAGGTTAAGGTTAGGTTATGGTCAAGGTCAAGGTCAAGGTTAATGTTAAGGCTAAATTTAAGGTCAATGTTAGGGTTAGGTTATAGTTAAGGTTAAGGTTAGGTTAAGAGTAAATTCAAGGTTAAGTAAATGTTAAGTAAAGGTTAAGGTTAAGATAAGGTTAAGGGTACCGGTTTAGTAAGGTTAAAGTTAAGGTTAAGGTTACGTTAAGGGTAAAAGCAAGGTTAAGGTTAGGTTAAGGGTAAGGTTAAGGTTAGGTTAAGGGTAATGTTAAGGGTTTGGGAAGGTTAAGGTTAAGATAAGGTTAATGGTAAGGTTAAGGTTAAGGTAATGTTAAGATAAGTTTAAGGGTAAGGTTAAGGTTAAATTTAGGTTAAGGTTATGGATAAAGTAAAGTTAAGGTTAAGGTTAAGGTTAAGATTAGGTTAAGGGTAAAGTTAAGGTTAAGGTTAAGGTTATGGTTATGGGAAAGTTAAGGTTAAGGTTATGGTTATGAGAATGTTAAGGTTAAGGTTACGTTAAGGGTAAAGTTAAGGTTAAGCTTAGGTTATGGTTAAGGTTAATATGAAGGTTATGGGAAGGTTAAGGTTAATATAAGGTTAAGGTTAGGTTAGGCTAAGGTTAAGGTTTGGTTAAGGGTTTGGTCAAATTCAAGGTTAAGGTTAGGTTAAGGGTAAGGTAAAGGTTATGGGTAAAATTAATGTTAAGGTTAGGGTAAGGTTAAGGTTAAGGTTATGTTAAGGCTAATGTTAGGGGAAGGTTAAGGTTAAGGTTAAGATTAAGGTTAATGTTAACATTCAGTTAAGGTTAATGTTAAGGGTTTGGTTAAGGTTAAGGTTAAGGGTAAAGTCAAGGTTAACTATAACCTTAATCCTAACCCTAACCTAACCATAACCTTGACAATAACCTAAACCTAACCCTAACCTTGACCAAACCCTTAACCTTAATCTAACTATACCCAAACCTTAACCTTAACCTGAAATTTACCCTTAACCTAATCTTAACCTTAACCTTGAGTTTAACCTTAACCTTAACCTTACCCTTAATTTTAAACTTATCCTTAACATTCCCATAACCATAACCTTAACCTTCCCGTAATCGTAACCCTAACTTTAATCTTATCTTTACCCTTAACCTAACCTTAACCTTAACCAAATGTTAACCTGACTAAACCCTTAACCTTAACCTTAACTATAACATAACCCTAACCTTAGCCTAACCACAACCTTAACTATAACCTAATCCTAACCTTAACCTTACCCTTAACCAAACCTTAACCTTAACATTGAACTTGACCTTAACCTTAACCTTAACCTTATCTTACCCTTAACCCAACCTTGACCTTAACCTTAACCTTATCTTAACCTTAAACTAAACTAATCTTAACCTTCAACCTAACCTTAACCCTAACCTTAACCTTAACCTTAACTTTACCCTTAACTTAACCTTAAAGTTAACTTAACCTAACCTTAACCAAACCCTTGACCTTGACTTTCACCTCAACCATAACCTTAACCTTAACCTGACTAAAACCCGTAACCTTAACCTTAACCTTAACCTTGACCTTTACTATAACATAACCCTAACCTTAACCTTGACTTTAACCTTAACGTAACCTAAACCTTGAATTTACCCTTAACCTTAACCTTACCATTAACCTAATGTTAACCTTACCCTAACCTTAACCCTACCCTTACCCTTAACCTTAACCTAACCTAAACCTTAATGTAACCTTAACCTTGACTTTACAATAACCTTGACCTTAATTATAACCTAACCCTAACCTTGACCAAACCCTAACCTTAACCTAACCCTAACCTTGACCAAACCTTAACCTAACCTTCACCTAACCTTAACCTTTATGTAACCTTCACCTTAACATAACTTTAGCCTTAACCTTAACCTTCCCATAATGATAACCTTAACCTTAACCGTGATCTTACCCTTAACCATAACTATAACCTTAACCTTACTATTAACCTTATCTTAACATTACCCTAACATTAACCCTAACCTTACCCTTAACCTTAACATAACCGTAACCTTAAATTTACCCTTAACCTTGACTTTAACCTTAACTTTCCCCTAACTTTAACCCTAACCTTAACCTTAACCTTCCCCTATCCTTAACCCTAACCTTAACCTTAACCTTAACTATAACCTAACCCTAACCGTGACCAAACCTTAACCTTAAGGTTAAGGGTTAAGGTTAATGTTAAGGTTAAGGTTAAGGTTAGGTTGTATTGAATGTTAAGGGTAAGTTCAAAGTTAAGGGTAGAGTTAAGGTTCAGGTTACGGGTAAGGTTAAGGTTAAGGTCAAGGTAAAGGTTAAGGTTAATGTTAAGGTCAAGGTTAAGGTTATGGTTAAGGTTAAGGTTAAGGTTAGTTAAAGGTTAATGTTAAGGGTAGGTTATAGTGAAGGTTAAGGTTAAGACCTGTAACATTAAACCTTAACCTAAACCTTCACCTTAAACTTAACCTTAACCTTAACCTTCACCCTAACCTTGACTAAACACTTAACCTTAACATTAACCTGACTAAACCATTAACCTTAACTTAACTTTAACCCTCACCTTAACCTAACCGGAACCATAACCTTAACCTAACCTTGAACTAACCTTAACCTTAACCTGACTAAACGGTTAACCTTAACCTTACCTTAACCCAACTTAACCTTGACCTAACCATAACCTTAACCTTACCTTAACCTAACCTAACCGTAACCTTAACCTTAACCATAACCTTTACCTTAACCTTAACCTTAACCTTACCATTAACCTTCACCCTTAACCTTAACCTAACCCTAACCTTGAAAATACCCTTAACCTTGACCTAACTGTAACCTTAATCTTACCTTAATCCAACTTAACCTTGACCTAGTTGTAACCTTAACCTTATCTTAACCTAACATAACCTTAACCTTGACCTTGACCTTAACCTCATCTTACCCTTAACCTTACCCTTAACCTTAACTATAACCTAACTGTAACCTTGACCAAACCCTTAACCTTAACCTTAACCATAAACTTAATATTAACCCTAACTATAACCTAACCTTCACTTTACCCTTAACCTTACCTTAACCATAACATTAACCTAACCTTAAAATTAACCTTACCCTTAACCTTACCTTAACCAGAACCTTAGGTTAAGATTAGGTTAAGGGAAAATTTAAGGTTAAGGTTAAGGGTTTGGTCAAGGTTAGGGTTAAGTTATAGTTAAGGTTAAGGTTAGGGTTAAGGTTAAGGGAAGGTTAAGGTTAAGGTTATGGGTCTTAACCTTCACCATAACCTAACCTTAACCTTGACCTTAACTATAAACCAACCATAAACTTGAACAAATCCTTGACCTTAACCTTAACTTTACCCTTAACCTAATCTTAACATTACCCTAACCCTAACCTTGACCAAACCCTTAACATTAACCTTAACCTTAACCATAACCTTGAATTTACCCTTAACCTAACCTTAACCTTAACCCTTAACCTAAACTTAACCTTAACGTTACCCTTAACCTTAATGTAACCCTAACCTTGACCAAACCCTTAGGTTATGGTTAGGGTTAGGTTATAGTTAAGGTTAAGGTTAAGGTTATGGGAAGGCTATAATGTTAAGGTTAAGGTTAATGGTATGGTCAAGGTTAGGGTTAGGTTATATTTAAGGTTAAGGTTAGGTTAAGGGTAAGATAAGGTTAAGGTAAAGGTTACGGTTAGTTTAAGGGTAAATTCAAGGTTATGGTTAAGGTTAAGGTTAAGGTCAAGGTCAAGGTTAGGTTAAGGTTAAGGTTAATGTTAGGGTAAGGTTAAAGGTTAAGGTTAAGGTTAAGGTTAAGGTTAGGGTTAATGTTAACCTTATCTTAACCTTAACCTAACCTTAACCTTAACTTTACCCTTAATCTAACATTAACCTTAACTATAACATAACCCTAACCTTGACCAAACCCTTAACCTTAACCTTACCCTTAAAATTAACATTAACCTTAACCTTAACCTTACCCTAAACTTACCCTAACCTTAACCGTAACTTTACCCTTAACCTAACTTTAACCTTAACCATACCCTTAACCTTAAACTTAACCTTAATTTTAACCTTAACCTTCCCATAACCTTAATCTTAACCTTAACCATAACCTAACCTTAACCTTAACCATAACCTAACCTTAACCTAACCTTAACCTTAACTTAACCTTAACCTTAACCTAACATTAGCCTTAACCTGATTAAACCTCTAAACTTAAACTTACCATTAACCTTCACCCTTAACCTAATCCTAACCTTAACCTTGACTTTACCCTTAACCCTAACCTTGACCAAACCCTTAACCTTAAGATTGACCAAATCCTTAACCTTAACCTGACCAAAAACTTAAGCTTACGGGTTTATTCAAGTTAAGATTAAGGGTAAAGTTAAGGTTAGGGTTAAGGGTTTGGTTAAGGTTAGGGGTGGGTTATAGTTAAGGTCAAGGTAAAGTTAAGGTTAAGTTTACGTTAAGGCTAAATTCAATTTTAAACTTAGGTTAAGGTTAAGGTTAAGTTTAAGGTTAAGGTTAGGTTAAGTGTAATGTTAAGGTTATGTTTACGTTAAGGGTAAGGTTAAGGTTAGGTTAAGGGTAAAGTTAAGGTTAGGGTTAGGTTAAGGTTAAGATTGAGGTTATGGTTAGCCTAAGGTTAAGGTTAAGGTTAAGGTTAGGTTAAGATTAAGGTTAAGGTTAATGTTAATGGTTTGGTCAAGGAGGTCAGGGTTAAGGTTAAGGTTAAGGTTAAGGTTAGGGTTAGGTTAAGGTTAAGATAGCATAAGGTTAAGGTTAAGATTAGGTTATGCTTCAAGTTAAGGCTAACATTAGTGTTAAGGTTAAGTTTAGGGTTATGTAAAGGTTAAGATAAGGATAACATTAAGGTTCAGGTTAGGGGTAAGGTTCTAGGAAGTTTAAGGTTAAGGTTATGGTTAGGGTAAAGTTAGGATTATGTTATAGTTAAGGTTAAGGTTAAGGTTAAGGCTATTGGAAGGTTAAGGCGAATGTTAGGTTGAGCTTAAGTTAGGTTAATGGTTTGGTCAAGGTTAAGGTTAAGATAAAGTTAATTGTAAGGTTAAGGTTATGGTTAGGTTATAGTTAAGGTTATGGTTAGGGTAAGGTTAGAGTAAGGTTATAGTTAAGGCTAAGGTTAACATTAAGGACAAGGTTAAGGATAAGTTAGTTTATGGTAATTTTAAGGTTAGGTTAACGTTAAGGTTAAGGCTATGTTAAGGGTAAAGTCAAGGTTAAGGTTAGGTTAAGGTTAATATAAGGTTATGGTTAAGGTTATGGTTAAGATTAGGGTAAGGTTAAGGTTAAGTTTATGGTTAATGTTAAGGGTTAAGGTGAAGTTTAAGGTTAAGGTTAAGGGTTTGGTTAAGGTTAGTTTAAGGTTAAGGTTAAGGTTGAGGTAAGGTTAATGTTAGGTTAAGGTTAACCTTGACCTTGACCTTCTCCTTAACTATAACCTAACGCTAACCTTGACCAAACCCTTAACCTTAACCTTAACCTAACCTTAACCAAACCATTAACCTTAACCTAACCTTAACCAAACCATTAACCTTAACCTTAACCTTAAATTGAACCTTATCCTAACCTTAACGTTAACCTTACTCTTAACCTTACCTTAACCATACCCTTAGCTTTACCCTTAACGTTAACCTTAACTTTAGCTTAACCTAACCTTAACCTTAACACTAACCTAACTCTAACTTTGACCAAATCTTTAACCTTAACCTTAAACTTACCCTTAACCTTAACCTGACTAAACCTGTAACCTTAACCTTAACATAATCTTAACCTTAACCTAACCTTAACCTTAATCTTAACCTTCACCTAACCTTAACCTTAACTTAACCTTAACCTTAACCTTCCCATAACCATAACTTTAACCTTAACGTTGACCTTACCCTTAACCTTAACCTTAACCTTACCTCCTTAACCTTAACGTTAACCTTAACCTCAACCTTCCCATAACATTAACGTTAACCTTAACCTTAACCTTACCCTAACCTTAACCTTAAACTTGACCTTACCCTTAACCTTCACCCTTAACCTTACCTTAACCTTTACCTAACCCTAACCTTAACCTAACTTTTACCTTAACTATAACCTAACCCTAACCTTGACCTTAACCTAATCTTAACCCATATGCTTAACCTTGACCTTAACCTAATCTTAACACGTTGACCAAACCTTAACCTTAAACTTAACTTAACCTTAGCCTTAACCTTAACCTTCCCATAACCTTAAACTTAACCTTAACCTTGACCTTAACTATAACCTAACCCTAAACATGACCAAACCCTTAACCTTGACTTTAACCTTAACCGTAACCTTAACCTGACTAAACCTGTAACCTTAACCTTAACCTAACCTTAACATTGACCTTAACTATAACGTAACCCTAACCTTGACCAAACCTTTAACATTAACCTTAACCTTAACCTTAACTAAACCTTAACCTTAACATTCACTAACCTTAATTGTAACCTTAACATTACCTTTAACCTGAACCTTTACCCTAACATTAACCTTACCCTAACCTTAACCTTAACTTTACCCATAATCTTAACCTTAACCTTAACCTAACCTTAAGCTTATCTTAACATTAACTATAACCTAACCCTATCCTTGACCAAACCTTAACCTTAACCTTAACTTTACCTTAACCTAACCTTAACCTTAACCTAACCTTAACCTTGACTTTACCCTTAAGGTTATTTTAAGAGTAAATTCAAGGTTAAGGTTATGGTTATGGGAAGGCTGAGGTTAAGGTTAAGGTTAAGGTTAGGGGAAGGTTAAGGTTAAAGTCAAGGTTAAGGTGAAGGTTAGGTTAGGTTAAGGGTAAACTAAAGGTTATGGTTAGGGTAAGGTTAAGGTTAAGGTTAGGTTAAGGCTAAGGTTAAGGGTAAGGTTATAGTTAGGTTAAGGTTAGGTTAAGGTTAAGGTTAAGGTTAAGGTTAGGTTAAGGGAAAATTTAAGTTTAAGGTTAAGGTTAAGGTAAACTTAGGGTAAAGTTTAAGGTTAAGGTTAAGGTTAAGGTTTTGGTCATGTTAAGGGTAAGGTTAAGGTTAAGGTTAAGGTTAAGGGTAAGGTCAAGGTTAACCTAACCTTAGCCTTACTAAAACTAGCCTTAAACTTAACCTTACTAAACCCGTAACATTAACCTTAACCTTACCCTTAACCTTAACCTTACCCTTAACCTGTAACCTAACCATAACCTTAACCTTAACCTTACTTAACCCGTAACCTTAACCTTAACCTTTACCTTGAATTTACCCTTAACCTAGCCTTAACCTAACCTTTAACCTCTTAACCTTAACCCTAACCTTCCCATAACCTTAACCTTAACCTTAACCTTAACCTTAAACCTAACCTTAACCTTAACCTAACCTAAACCTTGACTTTATCCTTAACCTTAACCTTAATCTTAACCTTCACCCTTAACCTTAACCTAACCTTAACCTTAACCTTAACCTTCCCCTAACCCTAACCTTAACCTTAACCTAAAAATTAACCCTAACCCTAACCTTAACCTTGACTTTATCCTTAACGTTAACCTTAACCTGACTAAACTCGTAACCTTAACTATAGGTTAACCCTAACCTTACCCTAACCATAACGTTTACTTAAACTTAACCTTGACGTTAACCATAACGTTGACGTTAACCTTAACCTTGACTTGACCCTTAACATAACCTCAAACTTGACTTTAACCTTACTAAACCCATACCCTTAACCTTATCTTAACCTTACCTTGACCTGACCAAACTTGTATCACTCAGATTTTCCTTGAAGTTGTCGGAAGAGGAAAGGGGTATGAGGTAACCAAAAACCAACCTTCAGGTATAGAATCTAGCCAACCTGTACCCAGAGAGGTCTCTCTCTATAAAATTTAGCTTTGTTCTTGAAAATATTAGGCTAGTTATAAAGTCCAGGGGTTTTGATTTTGTTTGAGTTGATGGAATTATTTAGCTAAGATTAAGATCAAGTAGTTTCAGTCCATTGGGCTAATGGAGTCAAAGGATTGGCTGCACTGGCTTAAGTCTTTCAATAGAAGATGGTTTATCAGGGCAAAATAATCAAACTAGAAACAATTATAGATCTAAAGTGAATGGAATGGAAATTAAACCGATGAAAGGAAACTAAGAATCTTTCAACACATTCAAGAGAAGAGAAATAGATTGATTACCAATAAAGAACAGTTAAGTATTCTTTACTAAATAACCAAAAATTTATAAACCAGGCAAACATGAGCAATTAAGAATTCGCTGCTTAAACCAGTTTAGAGGAAAACATTTAAAATATTAACGACTGATATCATATTACACCTAAGTACTTTCTGATTTAATCTTTTTCGTTAAATATTAAGATAATGAAACACAGATGATATAATAAACAAATGTAAAAATTTAAAACATGGGATATAGATGACTTATTGATCCTTCATTCGACACATGAATCCTGAGAAAATTCTTCTGCCTCAATTCCTTGTCCAGTTTTGCCACGAAAAATTTCTCCAAAAGCTCTTTATTCCAAAATATTCAATGTTACATCAGAGTATAAGAATCCACCCTCAATAATTTGATTGAGGGATTATTTATACAAAAAATAATACAAAATATCTCTTAAAAAAACGAGATATAATCTAAAATGACTCACAAATAAGTTACAATAAAAATAGAGACAGATGGTCTCATAGATAAGACAAAAAAGCAACCAATGTTGTGTTGTTTCCTCCTTTTGAGAATGTGCTGGAGGCAAGACCTATATTTTAGCTCTTCGTTGTCCTCTTCAGTAATTGTGTTCTAACTAACTTGCTTCACTGATATTGTTTGTTCTTACTGATACACTTTAACCGAACTGATACTCTTTGACCTTTATTTGTCTCTTTATCCTTTATACTGTGGTAAATAGGCAAAATTTCTTATAAGGATAAATTTTACAAAATTTCCAATAGATCTTCGCACCATTTATCTTCTGCTATTTTGGTCCGTTGAAGCTTCCTTAATGTTTCATCAGCCTCGGTATATTTGAATAAAGTAGGTTTATTAGGAAACAAATGTCTTACTTCATGTTCAAGATAAAATAAATTCTCTAATCTGTCATGAAGATTCGTTCCTGTGGGTAATGTTGCTTCTGATGAAATGGTTGAGGAACTAGTAATGAAATGATTGTGAGCATGTATGTCCAATTTCTTGACATAAGTTTCCAGGTCCATTATTTTATCTTTTGAAACCATAGGGCTGGGCAACCCTTTATTCAATAAAACATTAAACCTTTCTTTGAAAGCAATGATTTCACTTTGCATGTCAAAACACCTTCGTTCTAAATTTTGCATAAGATTTATTTTAGTAAAAACTCTTTTTATCTCCAAGATTGTTGCAGTCCTATCCTGAATACCCACATCTGCAAGTTGTTGTCTGGTTTGGGTGTTTAAAAACTGTATAAGCTGATTGGCTTCCTCAGGCCTATTTCCTAATTCTTCTCATGTATTCTCAACTTCATCCAAAGCTACTTTGACCAAATCATTCTACTCGTATATTATCTAGATTGGGGACCAGATATCTTTTATTGACTGAATAATATCATCCCAAATAATTTCATTTATTTCTCTCAAAGGTTTCTCCAATGTGAGATCCCTTTCCAAAGTTTTAACCAATTTTTCCAACTTTTTGACTTCTCTTCTTTTGTCAGCAATAGTCATTTTTGAAAGATCATATTTCCGTTCCAAACTAATAAGCTGTAACTTTGTGCGCTGAAGTTCTGTTATTTGCAATTTCAATTCATTCATTTTCTTTGCTAATTCCTCTGTACTCAAAGTTGGAGTATTTACCTGTGATGGCTCTGCTGGTTGACCTGTTGGCTGACTTGTTGTACCTGTGGTAACCACTGCTGTAGATACTGGAACATTGGACTGCTTGTCTTTTAAAGCTTGTTCCAGTTCTTTTTCTGTTTCAATCAGTTTCTCATTCATTTTTAATAGCAACTCCATCGTTTCTTCTTCAGAATTTTTCTTTATTACTTCTTCAGTTTGAGGATGTCTGGAGGCTGGAAATTTCAACTGCTTTCTCAAAGCAGCAATGTCATAATTTTTTTTCTTGATTAGAGCTTCTATACCTTTGACATCCTTTCGATTGTGTCCCAAACCAATTATTATTTCTTCCAATGTTTTTATCGTGTGGTCTTTGGCTTGAGAAGAAGCCTTTTCAAGCTGTAACTGTGTATTGGTGTTTTCCAAAGAATCCTGTAACCTGTGAGCTGCCATTGCCTTATCAGTCAAAGTACAATAGATCATTTCACCAGTCTGCTTATGTAACTCAATCTGATCTAAAGGATGGATATCCTTTGCTAGGACTTCAAAGTTTGTCCTAATATAATCAGCAGATGTTTGGGGTTGTTGCACCTTGGGTTTAAAATGGCTCATTAACATTTTTCCCTGTTGGATGTCAAAAGCTGACATCAATCTTTCTTGATTCTTTGGAGCCATTTTCAGATATTGATTATATACTTGAATTCTCAGTGGATCATTCATGGCCTTGATATTGATAAATGTCTTCTTTATATCTCCTGTATCTTTAACTGGTGTTTTGAAAGAAGATATTTCAACACTCTGTTTCTTCTGTAGCTTTTTCATTTGTGAGGTAGTGGATGCTTCACTGACTGTACCTGTTTGTTGACTGCCCAATTGTTCTGGTCCTTGACTATCAAGGATTTCATCAATAGATTCTACTTCTGGAGGAGTATTCAATTTTTTTCTCTTGGCCTAAGGCTGTTGTGAAGATCCAATGAAAGGGGTAGCAACTTCAGCTTCTCTCCTTTTTCCTTTTTCCACATTTAATGGAGTCTGCAAAATTGACACTTCTACTGGATTGGTTTGAAAAAAAGAAACCTGTACTTGATCCCGTCCCTTGGAAGTTTGAGGTTGTTCTGTCATGGTGAATGTTTCTTTAACTTGTGTATCAGCCTCTTTCTCTTTTCCCTTAGATGATATTGCAATGTTTTCTTGTAACTCTTGTTGAATAATCCCAGCTGAGGAAGGGCCAACTTCTGATCTTGGTACCTGTGCAAAAGAGTCTAGGTCAAGCATCTTTTCAAGATCTTTCATAACATTGTCTACATTGACCTGCTCAATATCCTATTCTATCAATGTTCCTTCTATCCATTCATCTGTATTAGCATATTTTTCAATCTCTGGGATTCTTTGATGTATATAAGGTGCTGATTTATTCTTCATTCTTTTATCACAAATGAAGTTGAAGGGCTCATAATTCACCTAATAGAAACTCTTTTGTAATCTGAAACGGTCTTCTAATATCTTTTTAGCCTCTTCACCTGCATCCTTAGAGTTACAGATAAAGGGACCTAATTTACTTTTGATCCGAAGTTGAGCCTTCTTCTTTGCATTACAAAAATGAATTATATCATAATTGTTCATTTGCCTGAAATATTCTAAAGCAAAGATTGTCATGGGGACATATTTTGGCAATTTGAAGGGACACAATTCACATCCATAGATTCTGACTTCTGTGTGATTTTGGTATAAGTACCAATCCCCAACTTTGTATTGTTTTGAAAGCTGTAAAGTTTTCTTGATTTCATTGCTAAGTCTTGGAGGAGAAACTCCTGTCAACAAGGTGGTTGCAGGATGAATAAAAGGATCAATGAACTCATTATAGGAATAGGGAGAATCTCGAGAACTATGAATGATGGCTGACCAAAAGACAACAGACCTAGGATTCCCTTGGGAATCAAGCTTCTTGATATAAAAAGGGAAATTTTTTGACTGATAATAGAGCATGAGGTGATAGATGACAGAGGAATATTTGAACACTTTATCATTTTCTAATCTCATGAATTGACCATGGATTTTATCTGCAATATATGATGCAAAGTCATACCTGACAGCAGGAGGTTGTCCAGGGGTAAAAATAGACAATAACACTAGAGTTAAATGGTCAACATATTCACTGGTGTTAAAGCCCATTATAAAGGATATCATTTCCAAAACAAGTCTACCCTCCTCTATGAAAAAAAATACCCATAAGGGGGAGGGCCTTTAGGCTGATGATCAGGCAACATAAAGGTCTGGCAGATGTGGCTTAATTCTTCATGGGATAGTTTGGTGGATTTCCCAAGTAAATCTCCCATGGACAGGGGAGTGAGGGCCTGATCTGGTTGAAAATGTAGCATTTCATTGATAGACTGAGCAGTAATTGGGAAAAGGACATCTTGATTTGGGGATAAGACTGCTCTTTGGTTCGAATCATAATTTGCATGGCAAAGATGGATTATTTCAGGGAAAATATGGACAAAGGGAAAGAGGTACCTGGGAAAATTAGATTCCCATAACCCAATCATATCCAAGCCATTCAAATAATTGTCTCTGCAGCGACAAAAAATTCGAAGAAGACTATCACTAAAAGCCAGGTCTTTAATTTGAAAATCCTTGTCGACTAATGATAAATAATCCAGGTCTCTATGAGGGGCGTTTAATGGGGTGACGTTTAAAGCCACAGGAACTTCCATTCTTGGTTCTTGTGGATTCAAAAATGGAAATTTATCTTATGGTGAGAAATTGAGCAAAATTACAGGTTCCGATGGGATAAACAGGTACAATTGCAGATTGGGAATTCAATTACAGTTCTCGAGATTAAGGAATGAACTAGCAACTAAATTTTAACTCTGTTTTAGTGAAAGGAAAAGGAAAGCCGAGTTTCTTACAAAGTTCAGTGCGAATTTAGGGTAAATACCTGTTTTTGGAGATGCTGGTTAATGTGGATAATATTCTGAGAAGCTTGACTACAATTTTCTTTGACAGGATAAAGGTTGGCGGACTTCAGAAATTTTGAAATTTGAATTTTCTGCGTGGAGGGTGTATTCGTTCACTACGTACAAAATAATGAAAATGACGTGAATTTTTTTTTATTGGAAAAGTTAAACGGGGGGGCGAATTTTTTTATTAATTTAATAAATGATGTCATCTTGTACGACAGATGAGTCACGGGGAAAGGTGGTAAGTGGTTTATTCCGCACCACTTTTAAGGGGGAGCGGTTTTGGACGGGGAAGCAGCGAATCCACAAAACACACGACACGTGGCCAAGATACTATTTGAAAACCGCTGGCATTTCGCACGTTAATGCTCGGATTGGAGATGGTCAGCGGAATTGATAAGAGTCGTTCATCTTGGAGCAGGTGTTTGGATGGTGGATGGGACAGTGAGTCGACAGATGTTTAACGGGTGGGAACGTCGTGATTATTGGTTAATTAATCATTTCGGGAGCATTCTAATTGGCGGGGATCGGTTCTTAATTAACCATGAGGATTAATTAAGTCCTTGTATGGTGGATGATCGTGGGTGAAAAATATATGCGGGATGAGTTTATTTCAAAGTTTGGTTTTAATTAAACTTTGAGTTTTATTTTTGTTTTAAACACATATTCATATGTTTAAACGTTTTTCATATATTTTTATTTATACAATAATTAAATCAATGCGATTTATATATTGTAGGGGGCGGGAATAATATTAATGCTATATTTTAGCCAAAAGGGGGTATATTGTAGGTTTTTGATTTGAATAAAATAGGAATTAAATACTTTTGGCTAAAAATTCATAATATAAGGGTTTTGGGGATATTACTATAAAAGGATTTATATATAATAGGAAAATGTGATTTTCATAGGGATTTAATATATAAATTAGAGTTAATATGACAAGGGAACAATGTAAACTCAAAATACTTAAATATAACCAAGAAACCTATTGGTATAGCTCAACAAGTTAATCATGAAAAATGACACCTATTGGTATAGGAGTCTAACACTGGCTCCACTTGGGGATGGCTTTTCCTGCTGAAAAGTCAAGAATAGCAGGGTCGATGCCTTAAAATGCCTTTAACTGAACCATGTAATCTTCTTTTTCTGGTGGCTTTATTGTATATATGATAGTAAAACTTCGAAAGCTTAGGGCCTTCACTTCGGGCTTCAACTTTAGTAAGTCACCATCCAATCAAAACTGATGCTTTAGAAAGGATATATTATGTACATGTTAAAAAATTAGAACATCCTAGTAAATAGGATCAAAGTAGTGTTTTAGCATTCGACCATTGACTGGTCCTTCCTCAGCTTCTGAACCATCCAAATTATTCAAAAAATATGTGTTATTTCCCTGTAAAACATGAATGATGTAAGGTCATTTCCATAAGAAATAAAATTTCCCATGTTTCCCTTTATCTTCCCTTCTGGAATCCCATCTTAGAACTTTGTCTCCCAGTTGAAAATATTCTACTTTAGTCCTTTTGTCAAAAAGTTTCTTTAATTTTTCCTGCAAAACTTGGGATCATTGATACACTTCTTCTCTGGTCTGCTGCAAGTGAATTGTTTGGTTTATTCTTCTCTGAATATCATTTGGTTCTACTTGAGCCTCCTGAAGTAACTTCATAACAGGAATTCCTAAGGATGATGGAAATCTAGCCTCAATACCATAAACTAATTCATATGGACTGGTCCCAATTTATTTCTTGGTTGTAAGTCTGTCTGCCCACAATGCATTGGTAAGTTTCTTATGCCAATTCTTCTTATTCTCTTCCAATAATTTTTTAATGATATTAATGAGGATTTTATTGGAAGATTCAGCCAGTCCATTACCTTGAGGATAATAGGCTGTTGAATGGCCTAGCGTTATGTGATACTTATTGTAGAAACTAATCATTTTCTTAGACTTAAAATCAGCAACATTATCAGTTATAATTTTTTCAGGACAGCCAAATCTTGAAAGTATATTGGTTTCTAAGAATCCTATAATTACATAATCATTGGCCTGTCTAGATGGGATAGCTTCAATCGATTTAGTAAAGTAATCTGTGGCAGTGAGGATCCATCTGTTTTGCCTAGAAGAAGGAGGATGGATTTCTCCAATAAAATCCAATCCCCATTGTTGAAAGGGTCTCTCGGTGGAAATTGGTTTTAATGGTAAAGGAAACAATTTTCTCTTGCCTTCAAAGATTTGACACTTATGGCAAGCAGTTACAAATTTCTTAACATCTGAAAACAAGGTTGGCCAATAAAAACCAACCCTTAAGATTTTATTCGCAGTTGACCTCTAGTAGAGGTGTCCACCACAATCTCATGCATGGAATTCATTGAGAACCTTGTCAGCTTCATCTTTTAATAAGCAATTTAATAGATTTCCATCATGATTCTTCCAAAAAAGAGAATTATCTAAAATACAATATTTTAAAGATGTCATTTTCAAAAACCTTTGTTTTGTTCTGGATAACCCTGGAGGAGCTTGCAGGTTTAAAAAAACATAAATGATATCAGTTAAGTTTAAGGTTAAGGTTAAGGTTAAGGTTAGGTCAATGTTAAGGTTAACGTTAACGTTAAGGATAAGTTAAGGTTAAGGGTAAGATAAGGTTAATTTTAAGGGTTTGGTTAAGGTTAGGGTTAGGTTATAGTTAAGGTTAAGGGTTTGGTCATGGTTAGGGTTAGGTTATAGTTAAGGTCAAGGTTAAGGTTAAGGTTAAGGTTAAGGTTAGGTAAATTTTAAGGTTAAGGTTAAGGTTAGGTTAAGGTTAATGTTAATGTTAAGGTTATGGTTATGGTTAAAGTTAAGGTTAGGTTAACGTTAAGGTTAGGTTCATGGTAACGTTAAGGTTAGGGTTAATGTCAAGTTCAATGTTAACCTTAACCTAACCTTAACCTTAAATTAACATTTACCTAACCTTAAACTTAACCTAGACCTTAACTATAACCTAACCCTAACCGTAACCAAACCCTTAACCTTAACCTAACTTAATCTTAACCTTGACCTTGACATTAACCTTAACTTTACCCCCTTAACCTTAACCTCACTAAACCTTTACCCTTAACTCTATCTTAACCTTACCTTAACATAACCGTAACCTTGACCTTAACATTAACCTTTACCTTAACCTTAACTTTACCCTTAACCTAACCTTAACCTTAACTTTAACTATATCCTAACCTAACCTAAACCCTACCTTAACCTAATTTAAGCTTGAACTAACAGTAACCTTAACCTTGACCTTAACCTTAACCTTACCAGTAACCTTCACTCTTAACATTAACCTAACCCTAACATTAGCCTAACCTTAACCTTGACTTTAACCTAACCTTAACCTTAACCTTAACCTTAACCTTAACCTTAATCTTATCTTACCCTTAACCTTGACCCTTACCTTAACTTTATCCCTACCTTTACCTTAACCTTAACCTTGAATTTACCCTTAACCTAAATTTAACCTTAACCTTGACCTAATCCTAACCTTGACCAAACCCTTAACCTTAACTATAACCTAACCTTAACCTTAACCTTCCCATAACCATAACCTCAACCTTGACCTTGACTTTACTCTTAACCTAACCTTAATCTTGACCTTCTCCCAACCTTAACCATAACCTTAACATTACCCTTAACCTAATCTTAACCTTAACCTAACCTTAACCTTACCCTTAACCTTGACCTTAAATTCAAATTTAACTATAACCTAACCCTAGCCTTAAATTTAACTATAACATAACCCTAACCTTGACAAAACCATAACCTTAACCTTAACTTAACCTAACCTTAGCCTTAACCCTAACCTTAACCTTAACCTTACCCTTACCCTTACCCTTAACCATAAAATTAACCTTAACCTTAACCTTATCTTAATCTTAATTATAACCTTACCCTAACCTTAACGCTTAACCTTACCCTTAACTTTACCCTTAACCTTGAATTTAACCTTAACCTTCCCCTAACCTTAACCCTAACCTTAACTTTAACCTTAACCTTAAGGTTAAGGTTATGGGTTTAGTCAGGTTAAGTTTAAGGTTAAGTTTAAGTTTATGGTTATGGGAAGGTTAAGGTTAGGTTAATGTTAGGGTTAAGGTTAGGGTAAGGTTAAGGATAAAGTTATGGTTAAGGTTAGGTTAAGGTTAGGGTTAGCTTATAGTTAAGGTTAGGATTCGGTTAGGGTTAGGGTTAGGGTTAGGGTTATGGTTAGGGTTAAGGGTTTGGTCAACGTTAGGGTTAAGTTTAAGGTTAGGGGAAGGTTAAGGTTAAATTCAAGGTTAAGGGTAATGTTAAGGTTAAGGTTAAGGTTAAGGGTTTTTTCAATGTTAGGGTTAGGTTATAGTTAAGGTTAAGGTTAAAGTTAAGTTAAATTTAAGGTTAAGCTTAAGGTTAGGGTAAAGTTAAGGTTAAGGTTAAGGTTAAGGTTAAGGGTAAAGATAATGTTATGTTTAAGGTTAAAGGTCAAGGTTAATGTTAAGTTAGGTTAAGGTAAGGTTAAGTTTACTATTAGGTTAAGGTTAAGGTTAGGTTAAGTTAAGGTTAAACATAAGGTTAAGGTTAAGTTAAGGGTAAAGTTAAGGTTGAGGTTAGGGTTAATGTTATGGGAAGCTTAAGGTTAAGATTAAGGTTACGGTTAAGGTTAGGTTAAGGTGAAGGTTAAGGTTAAGGTCAAGGTCAAGGTAAAGGTTAAGGTTAAGTTAGGTTAAGGTTAAGGTTATGGTTATGGGAAGGTTAAGTTAAGTTTAAGGGTAAGGGTTTGGTCAAGGTTAGGGTTAGGTTATAGTTAAGGTAAGGTTAAGGTTAAGGTTAAGGTTAGGTTAAGGTTAAGCTTAGTTTGAGGTTAAGGTTAAGGTTAAAGATAAGGTTATATTCAGGGTTAGGTTATATTTAAGGTTAAGATTAAGGTTAAGGTTACGTTAAGGTTAAGGTTTGGTCAGGTTAAAATTAATGTTAAGGTTAAGGTTAAGGTGAATATTAAAGGTAAGGATAAATGTAAGGTTAAAGTTAAGGTTATGTTAAGGTTAAGGTTAGGTTAAGGTTAAGGTTAAGGTTTGGTCAGATTAAGATTGAAATTTTGGGTTAAGGGTAAGGATTAAGGTTAAGGTTAACCTAACCCTAACCTTGACCAAACCCTTAACCTTAATTTCACCCTTAATCTAACCTTAACCTTAACTTTACCCTTAACCTAATATTAACCTTAACCAAACCTTAACCTTACACTTAACCTTTACCTTAAAATTAACTTAACCTAACCTTAAATATAACCTAACCCTAACCTTGACCAAACCCTTAACCTTAACCTTATCTTAACCTTAACCTAACCTTAAACTTAACCTTAACTTAACTATAACCTTACCCTTAACCTTGACCTTAACTATAACCTAACCCTAACCTTGAACAAACCCTTAACATTAACCTTAACTTAACCCTAACCTTGACCAAACCCTTATCAGTAACCTTAACCTTAACCTTAACCTAATCTTAACCTTAACCTAACCGTAACCTTAACCTAACCTTAAAATTACACATAACCTAACCCTAACCTTGACCAAACCTTAACCTTAACCTTCCCATAACCTTAACCTTAACCTTAACTATAACCTAACCTTAACCTTGACCAAACCCTTACCCATAACCTTAACCTAAACCTAACCTTAACCTTAACCTTATCATTATCTTAACCTTAGCCTAACCTTAACCTTAACCTAAACCTTAAGGTTAAAGTTATGGGTAAGGTAAGGGTTAAGGTTAGGGTTAGGTTATAGTTAAGGTGAAGGTTAAGTTTAGGTTAAGGTTAAGGTTACAGGTTTAGTGAGGTTAAGGTTAAGGTTAAGGTTAGGTTAAGGGTAAAGTAAAGGTTAAGGTTATGTTTATGTGAAGGTTAACATTAAGGTTGTAGTTAAGGTTAAGGTTAGGTTCAGGTTGATATAAGGTTAAGGTTACATTAAGGGTAAAGTCAAGTTTAAGGTTAGGTTAAGGTTAAGATAAGGTTAAGGTTAAGGTCAAGGTTAAGGTTAAGGGTAAATTTATGGTTAAGATTAGGGTTAAGGTTAAGGTTAAGGTTACAAGTAAGGTTATAGTTAGGTTAAGTTTACGGTTAAGGTTAGGTTAAGGTTAAGATTAGGTTAAGGTCCTTAACATTACCCTTAACCTTAACCTTAACCCTGACCTTAACTCTAACCTTAACCTTACCTTAACCTAACTTTAACCTTAACCTACCCATAACCTTAAACTTTACCTAACCTTCCCATAACCATAACCTTAACCTTAACCTTAACCTTAATCTAAACAAACCTTTACCTTAACCTTAACTATAACCTAACGCTAACCCTAACCTTAACCTTTACCCTTAACCTTAACCTTAACCTTAACCTTAACCTAACTAAGCCCAAACCTTAATGTTAAGGTTAAGGTTATGGGTTTAGTTAGTTTAAGGTTAAGGTTAAGTTTAAGGTCAAGGGTTTGGGAAGGTTAAGGTTAAGGTTAAGGGTAAGATAAGGTTAAGGTTAAGGTTAAGGTTACATTAAAGTCAAGGTCAATGTTAAGGTAAAAGTTAAGGTTAGGTTAGGAATAGGTTATAGTTAAGGTTAAGATAAGGTTAAGGTTAGGCTAAGGTTAAGGTTAAGGGTAAGGTTATGGTTAGTGACCTAACCCTAACCTTGACCAAACACTTAACATTAAACTTAACCCTTAACCTTAACCTTAATCTGAACCTTTACCCTAACCTCATTACCCTAAACTTAACTTTAACCTAACCTTAACCTTAACTTTAACTTAACCTTGACTTTACCCTTAACATAACCTTAAACTTAACCTTATCTTAACCTTAACCTAACCTTAACCTTCACCTTAACCTAACTATAACCTTACCCTTAACATTAACCTTGAACTTAACATTAACCTAACCTTAACCTTAACTTTAACCATAACCTTATCTTTACCTTTAACCTTAACCATAACCTTAACCTTAACCTTAACCTAACCCTAACCTTAACTTTACCCTTAACCTAACCTTAAACTTAAACTTAACCTAACCCTAACCTTGACCAAACCCTTAACTGTAACCTTAACCTTTACTTATCCTTAACCTTAACCTTAACCTTAACCTTCCCATAACCTTAACTATAACCTAACCCTAACCTTGACCAAACCCTTAACCTTAACCTTAACTTAAACTTAACCTAACTGTAACCTTAACCTAACCTTAACCTTAACCTTAACCTTAACCTTAGCCTTATCTTAACTTTAACCTAACCTTAACCTTGACTTTACCCTTAATTTAACCTTAAATTAACCTTAACCTTACCCTTAACCTTATCTTAACCTTAACCTAACCTAATCTTAAACTTAACCTTAACCTTAACATTAACCTTAACATTAACCTTAAACAAACCCTTAACATTAACCTTAACTTAACCTTAACCTTAACCTTTACCTTAACCTAATGTTAACCTTGACCTTAACTATAACATAACCCTAACCTTAACCTAACCTTACCCATAACTTTAACCTTAACTTTAGGGCTAAGGTTAGGGTTAAGGTTAACGTTAAGGTTTGGTTGAGGTTAAGATAAGGATAAGGTTAAGGTTAAGGTTAGGTTTAGGATAAGGTTAAGGGTAAGGGTAAGGTTACGGTTAAGGATAGGGTAAGGTTAAGGTTAAGAGTAAAGTCAAGGTTAAGGTTACGTTAAGGGTAAGGTTAAGGATAAGGTTTGGTTAAGGTTAGGGTTAGTTTATAGTTAAGGTCAAGGTTAAGTTTAAGTTTAAGGTTAAGGTTAAGGTTACGGGTTTAGTTAGGTTAAGGTTAATGTTAAGGTTTAGGTCAAGGTCAAGGTTAAAGTTACCTTTAGGGTAAAGTCAAGGTTAAGGTTACGTTAAGGGTTTGGTGAAGGTTACGGTTAGGTTAAGGTTAGGGTTAGGTTATAGTTAAGTCCAAGGTTAAGGTTAAGGTTAAGGTCAATGTTAAGGTTAATGTTAAGGGTTTGGTCATAGTGAGGGTTAGGTTATATTTAAGGTCAAGGTTAAAGTTAGGTTATAGTTAAGGTTAAGGTTAAGGTTATGGGAAGATTAATGTTAAGGTTAAGGTTAAGGTTAGGTTCAGGTTAAGGTTACGGGTTTGGTCACGTTAAGGTGAAGGTTAAGGTTAAGGTTAGGTTAAGGGTAAAGTCAATGATAACGTTAAGGTTAAGGGTAAAGTTAAGGTTAAGGTGAAGGTTAAGAGTAAGGTTAAGGTTAAGGTTAAGGTTAAGATAAGGTTAAGGGTAACGTTAATGTTAAGGTTAGGTTAAGGGTAAATTTAAGGTTAAGGTTATAGGTAAGGTTAAGGTGAAGGTGAAGGTGAAGGTTAAGGTAGGTTTCAAGTTACAGTTATGGTTAGGGTAAGGTTAAGGTGAAGGTTAGGGTTAGGTTTTAGTTAAGGTTACGGTTAGGTTAAGGGTAAAGTCATGGTTAAGGTTAAGGTTAAGGTTACGGGTTTACCAAGGTGAAGGTTAAGGTTAAGGTTAGGTTAAGGTTAACGGTGAAGGTTAAGGTTACACATATTAATGTTAACCTTACCCTTAACCTTAACTATAACCTAACCTTAACCTTGACCTTAACTATAACCTAACCTTGACCTTAACCTTAACCTTACCTTTACCTTAACCTTAACCTAACTTTCCCATAGCCTTTACCTTAACCTAGCTTTAACTTTAACCTTCCCCTAACTTTAACCTTAACCTTAACCTTAACCTAACCTTAACCTTAACCTTACCCTAACCTTAACCTTAACTTTACTCATAACCTTAACCTTTCCTTTAACCTAACATTAACCTTGACCTTGACCAAACCCTTAACCTAACCTTAACCTTAGCCTAACCTAACCTTAACCTTAACCTTAACCTTATCTTAGCCTTAACCTTCCTATAACCTTAACCTGAACCTTAACCATAACCTAACCTTAAACTTGAGTTTACCCTTAATGTAACCTTAACCTTAACCTTCCCATAACCATAACCTTAACCTTAACTTTACCCTTAACCTAATCTTAACCTTAAACTTAACCTTAACCTTATCTTAACCTTAACCTAACCTTAATCTTGACTTTACCCTTAGCATAACCTTAACCTTAAGTGTAAATTTAAGTTAACCTTTCCCTTAACCTTATCTTAACCTTAACTTAACCTAATCTTAACCTTAACCCCTAACCTAACATTACCTTAACCATAACCTTAACCTAACCTTACCCTTAACATTATCCTAACATTACCTTAACCTTCCCAAATATTTAACCTTAACCTTAACCTAAGCTTAACCTTATCCTTAACCTAACCTTAACTTTGACTTTACCCTTAACATAACCTTAACCTTAACTTTAACCTTACTAAACCCATACCTGTAGTGTCCCTTATTAGTGAGATAGCTTTGATGACACTTAGAGATGGTGATTTTGATATAATATTATGTATGAAAGACTTATGTACATGCTTATATGCTATGACCTGGTTTGGGTCACTTGGTTGTTGTGTGCTTATGATAATATCTATGGTTTCATGCACAAAGATTGATTTTGGTTAAGAGAATATTAGCGATGTTTTCTCTTTTGGTATCCTATTTTGGACATAGGTGTATGATGTGAATGGTGATTTAGAATTGAGACACAGATCCATGGACGATCATGGTTATGTGGAACATATGGTTAATTATGATTTATGGATGATACATGATTTGTATGATTATATGTGCATAATCTCGTACTAAGCATGATGTGACAGGGGACTTGGTCATTGCCAACAGGGATGCTCAAGTTATGAATGACTGCGGAAGTCATTTCTCCAAAACCAAAATGACTGTGGAAGTCATGCACAATATTTGGTAAAATTTGAATAAGTTAATTATGAAATTCATTTGATTTATTTGATCAATGATATTGTGATGTGTGCAGGTCTTGGAAGAAGACCTTACCAAAGAACCATCAGATGGGTATAAGCTCACAATCAGTACCTTAAGGTGAAGTGCGGAGTTTCAAAGCAAAGTAGATGAGAAGCCATGGAAATTAGGGCGCAGAGTCCTAAATCCATGAAATATAAAGACGTGGAGTCTTGGATATATGATAAAAGGATTAGGACGCGGAGTCCTAAATCCATGAAATAGAAAGACGTGGAGTCTTGAATATATAAGGAAATCTTTGGGGCGCGGAGTCCTGAATATTTAAAAAGATCAAGGTGTGGAATCTTGGATCTTTAGAGTAGATCAGGGCGCGAAGTCCTCAATCTACTAAGGCATGATGATGCATACAATAGGGGTGTGGAATCCATATTATCCGGAAGAAAAATACCACTCATGGGCAACTCATAGATGAATTTCCTTAATAATCTAATTCCTAACAATTTTGGAGTGACTTTCTAAAAATAGAAAGTCATGTCTACCATTTCAAGTATGACTTTCCAAAAATAGTAAATCACCGCCAATCAATGGGTAAACAAGTATACTTCAAGGAAAATCACTTAAATTATGATTAATCAATTATAATAGTTCAATCTCAACTTAATCCTCAATATTATTAATATTATTAATATTATTATTATCTTTTATGAGACTATGATATTATTATTAAAAGGAAATTATATCTCCTCAATCACTTCACACCTCTCTTCTTCATGACTCTCATGGCTCTATGTAACTCTCTCTATTTTAAATATTACATTACACTCTCTTTTGTGCACTCATCAAGGAATGGCATATTCCTCTTACACTCATTAAATATATGTCATAAAATATTCTTACACTCATTAAATATATGTCATAAAATATTCTTACACTCATTAAATATGTGTCATAAAATATTCCTCTTACACTCACTTTAATGCATATGTTACACTCTCCTTAAATAAGGCATGCATACCTCTCCTTAATGGAATAAGTTACACTCCTCTAAAAGGAATACAATGCATGCATATTAGTCCTTTATGACAAGAGATTGTTGCTTCTACTATATATGAGTCTCATGTATTCTCATTTAGGGGGAGGAGAGGGGTAATGCCAAGAGTGGAAGAGACTTGAGGAATATTGTGAGAGGGAGAGATATGGAGAGTATCCAATTACTTCCAAAACAAATCTGAATTTCTTATTAATCTACCAAGTATCTGTTGAGGTTGAACATGAGTGGTATTTAGAGGAAGTGAAAACTATCTTCCTTAGTTTTCCTTGCATCTCTCTCTCTACTGCTGTATTTTTGTACTGTTTGTGAGCTTTTACAACTCGGGGGTTCCAGGGGGAGGAGTTCTCCCTGGATATGGTTGGGTGGAAAACCGGATGGTTCAAATGAGTTGGTTAAGGGATTGAAGGTGGATCATATTCTCAACGATTGGAGCTAAATATCTCTCCAGGTATAATTTCCATTGTCCTAAAATTGTAGTATAGCTTTGGCATAAAATAAAAAGTAGACATTTAAATTGTTGTAAGCATCTAATTTTGGTTTAGGCTTATGTTATCTAGAATATTATTGATTAGTTAAAAATGAAGACTAGATTAATCTATATGTATGGATGTTTAGATCTCAATATTGGAGTTATTATTGGTGTAGTATATGGTACTAATCTTGGTATTGTAGCATTTGAAAAAGGAAAGCCAAATATTGTTGAAGGTAATTGCAATAAATTTATTCCAAAGGACTTGGGTAAGTATTTCATGATTTATGGTTTTGTTTCAAATAATTAATAGATGCATGTTTTATAAATGGTTTTAGGATAGTTTGCTAAGTGTTTGACAAAATATGTGAATGAGTAATGTTATCAATTTATTTATGCATGAATAAGTGCTAACTTGCAGCTTACATCAGAAGTAAGAAAATGGACATGTATCCAAAATATACTTGGAGGAATTACAGAATCAACCCTTAAAAGAAAATGCAAAAACAATGGCAACTAAAATATAATTTGGAAGATCAAATGCTTGAGGTAAGTTGGAGATAAATTTCAGTTATGGCTTATGTTTCATTTTCTTATTAATAATTCAATGTTTTGTTATTCAAGTTGTTGTACTAGTACTATCAGAATTTTGATAGAAAGCCTTAACGGCTGTAGCATTCAGGGCTGCCATGTGTTTGTCAAATTGTAACAATTGGTTCAAAAAGCTTGTCAAATCATATGAATTAGCTTGTGGATGGTAAAATGTTTTAAGGACTCATATGGTGGATTTAGAAATGTGCGATTTCAGTGAGCATATCTTAGTAGCATAACTTTGGGTTGTTTTTCCTCATGTAGAGGTGTAGTTGTAAGTTCTCATTCCATATGTTTGACAAAAGTCATAAATGAAGCATGTAGGCTATAAATTTTGTTGTTTTCAAGAATCGCATTTCTGGGCGTTTTGAATTCGATTCAGCCCAACATCAGGGGGTATCCGTGCCTAATGGTCATGTAACCCCTGATTTCATTCCAAAAACATACTTTTCAGAGCCCAGATCGGAAATCTGGGCGATTTGGCAGATTGCTGCTTTGAGTTATGTGCGCCTGTTGTTGAGTCTTTGATGAAAAACTAAGATCATTTAGTCTCTGTTTTAAGATGGAAACATTTACAGTTTAAATTCTGAATTTTAGGAGATAAATATGTTGAAGAATAATCTTAAATTCATTGTTGCTAAGTATTTGACAAAATGCCTCAATGACTTTTAATTGCGTGCTTGCAAAGTGTTTGTCATAAGGGCTGAATGAGTGTAGAGTGCATGTCTGCAAAGTGTTTGTCAAAAATCTTGAATGTTTGTAGCTTTTGTGCATATAAATTGTTAGTGTAAAATTCTTAGTTACTCTTGTGTTTTTATGTTACTATAAATTTTAAATAAACTATTTAATGGGTGTAGCTTCCTATGTCTGCAAGTTTTTGGGTATGAATGTAAAAATGAATTTAATAATTTGCTGAAGTGTGACTAAGACAATTGTTTCTTGTATCATCTAAAGCTTTCAAAATAAAAAGGGCCTTTTGTTGGAAACAATTTTACAATGACTAATTCTTTAGGATTTTGTGCAAATGAGAATTAGTGATTATGTGACATCTACTTCTCTATCTTGCTGATGGTGGGTAAGGTGGGACATTACAATACCCTTAACCTTATCTTAACCTTAACCTTTACTTAACTTTAAGGGTTAGGTTAAGGTTAACGTTATGGGAAGGTTAAGGTTAACCTTCACATTATCCTTAACCTAACCTTAACCTTAACTATAACCTAACCCTAACCTTGACCTTAACTTTACCCTTAACCTTTACCTTAACCTTAACCTTAACCTTAATATTAACCTTGACCTTAACCTAAACTTAACCTTAACCTTAACCTAAATTTAACCTAACCTTAACCATAATCGTAACCTTAACCTAACCTTAACCTTAACTTTACAATTAACCTAACCCTAACCTTGACAAAACCCTTAACCTTAACCTTAACCTTTCCCTTAACCTTAACCTAACTAAACCCGTAACCTTAGCCTTACCCTAATCTTAACCTTTACCTAACCTTAACCTTGACTTTACCCTTAACCTTAACCTAACCTTAACCTTAACCTAACGTAACCTTAACCTTAACATTGACCTTGACCTTAACCTTAACCTTAACCTTAATTATAACCTAACCCTAACCTTACCCTAACCATAACCTAAACCTAACCTTAACCTTACCCTTAACCTTATCTTAACCTTAACCTTTATTATAACCTAACCTTAACCTTAACCTGACTAAACCCATAACATTAACCATACCTTAACCTAACTTTAACCTTAACCTTAACCTTAACCATAACCCTAACCTTGACCAAACCCTTAATCTTAACCTTAGCTTGATTAAACCCATAACCTTAACCTGACTAAACCTATAACCTTAACCTTAACCATAACCTGACTAAACTCATAACCCTAAACCTTAACCTTACCCTTAACCTTCACCTTAACCTTAACCTTGACTTTACCCTTAACCTAACCTTAACCTTAACTATAACCTAACCCTAACCTTGACCTTAACTTTACCCTTAACCTTAACCTTAACCTTAACATTAAAGTTAAAGTTAGTTTAAGGTTTAAGTTACAGGTTTAGTTAGGTTAAGGTTATGTTAAGGTAAAGGTTAAGGTTAAAGTTACATTAAGGTAAAGGTTATGGTTAGGGTGAGGATTAAGGGTAAAGTCAAGGTTAAGGTTATGTTCAAGGTTAGGGTTAGGTTATAGTTAAGTTTTAGGTTAAGGTTAGGTTAAGGTTAAGGTTATAGTTAAGGTCAAGGTTAAGGTTGTGGTTAAGGTTAAGGTTAATTTTATGTAAAGGTTAATGTTTAAGTGTAAGTTATAGTGAAGGTTAATGTTAAAACCTGTAACCTTAAACCTTAACCTTAAACTTAACCTTATCTTAACCTTAAGCTTAAGCTTAACCTAACCTAACCTAACCTTAACCTTAAATTTACCCTTAACCTTACCTTAACCATAAACTTAAACTAACCTTAACCTTTCCCTTACCCTTAACCTTATCTTAGCCTTACCTTAACCATAACCTTAACCTTGGCCTTAACTATAACCTAACCCTAAAATTGACCAAACCCTTAACATTAAACTTAACATTAACGTAACCTTAACCTTAACTAAACCCTTAACCTTAACCTCAACCTTAACCTTAACCATAACCTTACCCTAACCATACCCTAGCCTTACCCTAACCATAAGAAGAGATCAAACAAAAACACATGGGCTAGAAAACCAAGACACACAATCAAACGGCCGACAAAAAAATTCTAAAAGGGTGTGTGATCGCATGTGATTTATTTTACCACATTGAAACTTAGAAAGTTCATCGTTTCATGTTTTAAGAGTCGAGAAACGGATGAAAGGTGACTCTATCTCTTTTAGTTTTGAAACAAACGTGAAAGGACAAGTGCTTGATGATCCTTTCAAATTTAATGAGTTAGAAAAGATCAAAATGACTACTCTGGAACTCTAGGAAAAGGGTGTACCAGATATCCATGAATTTCAATATACACCTTGGTTTCAAAATGAAAGAGAAATCAACCAAGGACTTAATGTACGTGCAGGCAATCTCCCCAAATGCTGTGTCCGATGTATCACGGGTATAAGGCAGTAGACTCGGCTTCCTATGGATAAAGGATAGCAACCTAGTGGGGTCTCCCTTTATATACGCGATGGTACCGGGAGCACAAATCCGTACTAGTGCTATCTAAAGCCAAGAGGCGAACGACAACTACTAGGTTTAATGACGCTGGAACACGTCACTAGCCTAGACCTCTAAATATTGCGTTAATGTTTCAATGCTGCCTTAAGGTAAATTGAATAAATTTTAGTGTTGATCTTCAATTATGTTTCAATTTCCAGGCCCTACCAAATGTTATGTCTCAAAATCCTCTAAATTCACACTACATGCCACAGTGTATCACTTTGTTCGATGAATAGCTAACTACGGGAAGGTTGATAGCTTTCGCACAATAAAAAAATTATCACAAAAAAACCACTAGTGACTCTAAATCATGCTAATGCAACTAAAAGCTTTTCTTTCAGAGTTATAAATCACTAATAACAGAGTAAATATTTAATTTACATTAACTAATCAAAAGAAAAAGAGATTTTTTTGTGTATTTTCAATGTTTAAGAGCAAAGTGAAGTAAACAAAATGAAAACTAATGAAAAGAACATTTTGAGAAGAGATAGCAAAAGAGAAAAGACAAGCAAGTTCACTTAATGCCAAGCACAACAATCAGACCTCAAATTGACAAAGAAGTCCTTAAAATCAAAGAGGAATCCCAAAGACTCAAATGAACCGTGTAATCTAGGACCAAAATGAGACAAAGTGGAATTCGAACGAAGAAGAAGCCAATCACTCAAATAATGCCGCAAAACAATGGAAAACTACCAAAAGAATGCAAAGAAGCAGTAATGAAATTGACTGATCAAACGAAGACCAAAAACTCCTACAGGAGGCTCGACATACTATAGCACCTAGATGCCCTAGGGATAGAATGTAAAATTGATAGTAGAGGGAAAAAAACCGAAGGATGAAGGTCACACTCAGTCAAACAAGGCTCCAGAACACTCAGGCAGTCAAAATAATGACACCAAAACCACATACCAAGCTCAGAAAGCACAAAAAGAAGCAAACCCTAGCACTTCACAGGATTGGCGCGACTGTCAGACTGCAACTAGTGCTATAATAGGATTGGCATAGGGGCTAAATTGGTAACATGCGCCAGCTAGCATGACTGTCAAGGCAAAAACTGTGCCAGTTGAGTTTACTAATGCAAAAGATGAAAAATAGCAATGAGGGAGCATATCAGGGATGGTGAAGCTAAACAATGGTTTAACACTAGAAAAGAGCAAACCAAAAGAGTTGATCAAGCAGTAAAAGAGAAAAATCAACCGAAAAGACAAGACAAACTCCAATCAACGTCCCCCCAGTGGAGTCACCAATTTTTTGGAGAGGTAAATCTTCTCTGCAGACAGAGGCAATCCCTACTAGCCCAGATCAGGTCTAGCAATAACCGAGTCATGCTAAGACGCAAGTTCCTAATTGTAAAAGACCAAGATGCGACAAGAGGCCTACCTTAAGTCCTATGCTATTGTTGCTTGCAGAGAAGATGGTGCTTCCCTCCCTCGCTATGGCATATCACAATTCTCCCACTAGCCGCGTTCCAACACCTGCACGTACATGAAGAAACAACAAAAAAACAATTGTAAAACCTAATACATGCAACTATGTATCAATCAGAGAATATACAAATCATAATCATAAAACATGAACATCTGAGTGGAACCATAATCAAAGTCATTTATTATTAATCAGAACAAAGAAAGATACAACCTGAGCTCTAATGCTGGATCTTCCTTTGGTGGGTCGACAGCGAAGTATGTCTCGGTAAAGCTCGTCGGCAATGGGACAAGTCTCTCTCTTCGGTTGTCTTACGATAATCTCCTTACTAATGATTAAGCTCTATTCAGACTAGCTTGCAAAGGGAAAATGACAAGCTTATATAGATGGTGGAAGAGGAGTTGGGATCCCTACAATGGTGGGATTGGCCCGATCCTGAAGGAAGCTTCCATGATAGGTGGAAAACCACTTTCCCTACATGGAGATCTGGAGCCAAACCTCCCAACTCATTTTAGAGACTCGTTTAGGAGTTGGTTGGAATCAAACTTCTGCCATTTATTTTTTTAAAACAATCCTTATTAAGCCTGGTGCAGGTAATACACTGGGACATAGCATCATTTGGTGCGCCATCTTTGGTGTATTTCCCCCATTGGAGCGAGGGCTGAACTGTCTAGTTGCGCCAAGGAAAAAAGGGCTATTTTTAGGGCTTTTCACAGGAAATTTTCTTCAGGGGAATGATTGTCTTTGTCAAGGGGAATGCCATGAAAGTGGTTTTAGGTCATGTCACTACTCACAGGTCACGGAATAGGCCCTCCAATGTGCGGGACAAGGGATTGTAGGGATGGTGACAAATTACTGTGTAACAGATGCCCCCTAAAGCATGAGGCCCGAGAGCGAGGGAGGGGTGAAATGATTTATGAGAACGTGTCCAAATAAAAACACTACTGTCAGAAAACCTACGTAGACAATTAAAACTAATATCTCAAATACATGATATATGTGGTATGGGCACAACCATCCGTAATAGAGTATACAATAATCAAGATCCGAGGCATGGACACAGCCATCCAGTGAGGATCGATAAATAGACTCAGGTATGGTCGCAGCCATCCAATCAATGAGTCATATAATCAATCATAAAAATCCACAAAATCCACAGCCTGGATTCCAACAGGAAAAATCCAGGGTCTTACGCTCCATCTCAACCTGAACAGAGTACAAGTTCAAGCATGTGAATAAGTGAGCTGAAGTCGAACATGCAAGAACATCGCCTGATACCAGCTAATGATGAAAGTTGTTAACAGATGCAAGAGGAACCACCAATAATGACAATGGCCCTCAAGGAACTATAGGTACAATCCATGGAATGTTAACAGTGAGCTGGCGTCCAACACCTGCAGAATCCTTCGATCGAAGGTCAATGATGAAAACCTTGCGTCGAATGCGAAGAACCTGCCATTGAGGCATGCAGGCTCCAAGGTACCAAAAGGGAGTATCTAGATCAGCTTCTTGGATAATGAGCTGAAGTCGACAGGAAGTGACCTTGATCAAAGGTGGTCCATAGTGTTTCCCACATCATCGATGCGAGACAGAGGAACATAATATTGTGAATTAGGATCAGATGAGAATCAGAGGAAGATTAAAACTTGCAGAGGTAAACTTCTCTTGAACATATTGGCGGCACGACAGTGGATTTGGCAGTATTTGACATCAAAATATCAGAGGTCATGATGACGGGGCAAAGAGAAAATGAAAGGTCAAAAAGGATTACCCAAACCCACGGAGGCAAGCAGAAAATGAGATGAGATGTCCCCAACCTGACACAAATGTAGACAAGTGCCATGTTCAAGAGTGACATACTACCGACATGACGACGATACTGGTTCCATTTTCCCCACCATTTTTGGCGAGTACCCCAATTATTTTTGAAAACAAGATTGAAGGGGATAGCATATACTTGTGATATAAGTTTGTCCTTCGGATGAATCCATCCTAGTACATTTAACGAGCCCTAGGAAGGAGGAACTCGAATATCATCATTACGACTGAATTAGATGTCATCAGGGTTTAACGAGTCTGAAAAAGGGAGAACTCGGCATCTTTTCATGTTTAGAGATTTTGAAAAGACAGTAGAAAAGTAAACTCCAAAAGTCCCTTTTCGTAAATAGTTCCTCAGATCTGAAAAGGCAGAAAACTATGTCTGAGAAAACCTCCTAGTCGCGATAGGCTAGGGTAATCCTTTTTCGTAAATAATCTATCCTAGCCTAAAAAAGGGGTAAACGTATACTGGGTAGATGTTTTTTCATAGCCACTTCAACGAGATCAAAATGACAAGAGACTCGGCAATCTTTTCATGTTTAGAGAGTCAGAAAAGAGCTAAAAGATGACTTCAAAATGACTTTTTCGTGTTTTTACCGAGTCCAAAAAAGTATAAAATACAACTCATATCACCATCCAAGCCGCATAAAAACCTATTGTTGTACATGAAAGAGAGCGTAAAATAATTTTTTTGACAAAATATAGCAAAATATTGGGAAAAATGACTTTCAAAAACCTAATTTAACTTTGAAAATTTATAAATATGCCACAAATAGTAAAAACATATTTACTTTTTATTTTTACCTCTTTTGGAGAGCAACAGTGAGCTTTTGTTGTGCAAACTTGCGGTGGCGATTGTGACCAATCTAGTACATCATTCCAGTTCTTGTTCATTCCAGGTAAGAGGCGCCCTCCTTAGCTTTGTTTTGATTCATTTTCTGTAGATTTCCATTGTGTGTTTGATCTCTGGGGGAACCCTTTGCAAAATTAGGGCTCGGCCAATTGGCATGGGTATCGGGCACGGACCTGTGCCAATTGGCTCCTTTTTGCAAAGGGTTCATGCCAGTTGGCGTGAATATTAGCAAAACAATTGCGCCAATGGTGCAACTCAAATTTCTGCCTTAGTTTGAGAAAATGTGAGCGAATCAGCTGAATTTTTAAGTGTTTTAGAGATCTAAGAAGGTGCTTTTTACCATGTTGGTGCAGATACCCATCCACAATGGTGATTGAGTGGAAGGAGAGGGAGCATGGTCAAGAGGATGAAATGGCCATGAAAAATGAAGCATGTATGGCTGCCCTCCAAAACTGTGGTCTCAAGAAGTTTTTCCTCACACCATGTTTGAGAGCTCAACCTAAGCTATTGCAATATTTTATTAGCATATGGGACAAGAATGAAGAAGTGTTCAAGCTCCGAGACCAAGTACTAGAACTTGAGGTCTCTGATGTTTATTTCTTAAGCGGATTGTCCCGCAGAGGCCCAGTGCCAATCATGACAGGTAGTAGACCTTCTAGAGAAAAAATGGAAATGGTAATGGTGACAGTGTGCCCAGGGGCATGGATAGGATCGGGCAGTGGGAAAGTGGACATCCACACAGTCCACGATCTAGCACTATGAGTAGTGCTTCACACCATTACGTGGGTTGCGGGATCGCAGGCACCACATGAGGCAACCAAAGCACAGCTCCTACTAGCCTCTGAATGCATGAATCCTACGCTTTTTGATTGGGCCACTGCTGTAACAACAAACATCAAATGGCAGCTGAAAAAGTGCAAGAAGGCCAAACTGAAATAGTTTGGGTACGGTTCCATTCTGGTGTCATTCTCTCTAGAACGATTACCAATTTTCCAGGTCCAAGGGGTGATAGTCGCTGAGCCGTCATTGAGGGAGCCGAGGATGGCTCGATGGGCAGCACTCATGCCCAGATTAGGAGGGGGCTAGAAGATGTCCTGGAGGCCTGAGTTTTTTGTATGGCTATGGTGACAATTGGTCATCATTGAGGACTGGCCCTACGCTAGTAACGACTTCACAGGGGACCCAGATCTTTCACTCCTGGAGGGGGATGACTGGGACGAGGAGATGGGTATGACTCTTTTTGATATTTTATGTATTTATGATTTTTTTTGTGATACATGCCTATTCTTAACAAAAAGTTCTATGTGTATGTAGATGTTGGCCCAGAGAGGTTTCCCATTCCACGGAGGACCCCTCTCGCACATGATCCTCAAGCTGAGGGTGGCGAAGGGAGCAAGCTAGTCCAGAACCTAGAGGGTATCGCCCGGGGGATCCCGGATTACGCACGACTAGTAGACATCCCGATGGCTTACCAGAGACACACGGTGGGGGTGCCTAGTTGCCTCCATTAATTGCTGAGGTGATTGGTGCTCGCGCTGACATGCTACCACGAGCACCACGCTAATTAGTCATCTAGGGCTTTTATATGCATATTTTTGAGAGACATGTCTCCGACTATTATTAAAATAACCATGTATATTTTTTATTTTATGTGATGTACACAAACTGCAAACTATTCGACATATATATATATATATATATATATATATATATATATATATTTCTGGATGGATCTTTTTAAATGTGATGATGTTTTTTACAAGTTGCACAAATGTCTATCTAAAACCAAATTAGCTACTGCATCTGTTAACGCATTCATGTGTCTGGGTATGTGTTGATATGTGATGTAATCAAAATTTCTTTCCAGTAAACGAATACGTAGATACAGGCATAAAATGGATGGGATTCTAACTGAATAATGACCGTCAAGTTGTAGTACTACAAGCTACGAGTCTAGATACACAAGTAACGCATGAATACCGGGGTTAACAACCTCCTTTAATAATTCCAAAACGGCACTATACTCCGCGACATTATTTGTGGTAGGCCCCAGACAAACACCTTGCAAATTAACCAACTCACCAGCAGGATCGTAGATTACCCAGGCTGCTAAGGACAAATTCCTGGTACTGCGGGAGGCACTATCCGCAAAACTGACAAAAGGAGTAATAGACATCTACATAATCATGAAGACCCAATCAGCAGAAAGACACTTACAAAGCACACCACTTGCACAAAAATGAAAACACTCACTTATGTACACACACACCACACAAGAATAACTCAAGCGTAGTACCTTTTGAGGTACAACCCATTCCTAGGCTGCGCCAGAGGAACTCCTTCGTAGTCGATAAGCTCATAGGCCCCATTTTTTAATACTCGTTTAACTATATAGGGCCCATGCCACATGGGATGGAATTTTCCCGCTCCAAGTTTATCATGTGCTTGGACATATAGGAGGAAGAGGTCCCATTCAATGAAAGAACGTGGAGAAACTGATTGATCGAAGTGGGCTTTGACCCACTTTTTTTGTGCCTCAATAACCAAGGTAGCTAAGTGGAAGGTTTCATCCAGTCGTTCCAAATACAAGAGACGTTATTCCTCTAGAGAAGTGTTAGGAAATAGTTCCACAGCTAACTTCAAGGAAGGAATTTCGCATTCAACCGAGAGAGTCGCTTCCAAACCATACACCAATTGGAAATGTGTGAATCTGGTTGCATTCTTTACAGACATTCGATAAGCCCAGAGAGTTGAGAACAATTGGAGATGCCAGTTGTATTTGTGGATACCAATTGTTTGTTGAAGCATCGTGACTAGAACCTTGTTCACGACCTCAACCTGGCCATTTGCCTGGGGGTAGTGTGGCGTTGAGCTATCATGGCGTAACCCCAACTTTGATGTCAGCTCAGCCATCATGTAATCCCAAAAATGAGTGCCATGATCAGTGACAATGGCTTGAGGGACTCCAAAACATGTAATAACATGGTTGAAAAGGAATTGGGAAACTATCTTACTATCAGCAGCTAATGTAGGCATCGCTTCGGCCCACTTAGTGAAGTATTCCACGGCAACGATTATATAAGCATGCCCCTTGTCAGAGTGAGGGTTACATGTCATAAAATCTATGCCACATTTAGTAAAAGGGCCTACGGTAATGATAGGATGCAAGGTTAGGGGTGGCGCGCGCATCTTGCGCTAAAAGACCTGGAAAGCATGACATTTTTTGACTATAACAATATAGTCTTTGAATATAGATGGCCAGAAGTAACCTCCACGCAAAATCTTCTGGGCGGTGGCATATCTAGACATGTGACTTCCACAGGCACCACTGTGACAGTCATTCAATACTCTCTCAGCCTCTTCCAGGGTCCAGCACCAGCGGAGCACAGAATCAACTCTGACACGGTACAAGGTATCTCCTACAATGCGGTATGGTTGAGATTGATGCCGAATCTGACGTCAATCATCCTTTGTCAATTCAGACCAGAACGTGGATGTTTGAAGATACACGATAATGTCACCGTACCATGGATTATGAGTGTTGATGAGAAAGAGTGTTTCATCCGGGATATGATCCTCGGATTGGGATGGAACGGAGTTTATCGGGAGAGAGAAAATAAGATCAGCAAAAACCAATGATTTTGTCGACTTAGCAGTGGTGAACTCTAAATCAAACTCCTGAAGGATTACAATCCACTTGGAGTACTTTCCCCCCAAAAATTGTCGAGAGAAGATATATGTCATGGGGTTGCAGTGAGAAACCACAATTATGGTACACAACAGGATGTAATGGCGGAATCGTTGAACAGCCTGAACCATAGCGAACACCAACTTCTCAACATGAGCATAGTGTGTTTCCGTGTTGAGAATATTTCGAGATAGATAATAAACTACGTGTTCATTCCCATCATCGTCATCCTGTACCAAACCCATAGCTATCATACTAAACGCAGTGGCCAAATAAAGGGTGAAATCGTGATGATAGTTGGGAGGACGTATGAGCGGAGTGTTAACGAGCAATGTTTTAAGCTTATAAAAATATCGCTAGGCAATGTCGTCCCAATGAAAGGGAACGTCCTATTTTAAAATTCGGGTAAAGCCCTTGGCCACTTCCACATAATTCAGAATGAAACGTCGTAAGAAGTTAGCTTTCCCCTGCGGACTCTGCAGTTGATGTAACGAGGAAGGGGATGGGAGGTTGATGATGGCCTCGACCTTGAGGGGGTCAAGGAAAATTCCATCTTTGGAGACGATGAATCCCAAAAGATGACCAGAATCCACGCAAAAGATGCACTTATGAGGATTAAGCCTAATATTGTAGCGTCTGCAATAGAGGAAAATCTGGCGGAGGTGTTCAGGATGGTCCTCACGCTGAGCTAACTGGGCTAGAAAATCATCCAAATATGGTTGAACAATATGACGTATGTCATGGAAAGCATAAGACATAGCATGCTGGAAGGTGGCTCCAGCATTTTTTAAACCGAACGGGAGCTTTTTGTAAGAGAAAGTACCCCACGAACAGATAAAGGCAGTCTTATATTGATCAGCAGGTAAAATATTAATTTGATTGTACCCAGAGAAGCCATCCATAAGGGAATAAATCTTACTCCCTGCACATTCATCAATGATCTGATCTATAAAAGGAGTGGGGTAATTGTCCTTAGGACAAGCCCGATTAATGTCTCGGTAATCAACACAGACCCATATAGTGCCCTGCTTCTTATCTACAGGGAAAATATTTGAAACCCATTTGTTAGGGGGAATTGGATATATAAAGCCCGCGTTAAAAAATTTTTCAACTTCTGCCTTTATAGTTGCAGCTTTTCGAGGATGCATTGGGCATAGACACTGACGCACGAGTTTCACACCTAGATAGCTAGGAATCTCATGCACGACTATACTGGGATCAATCCCAAGCATCTCTTCATAGGACCATGCGAAAACATCTCTAAATTCGCGAAAAAGGTCCGTATAAACTTGTATCTCTTCAGGAGAACAAATCACTCCCACATGAATATTCTCGACTACCCCTAGTTTGATGGAGATGTTGATTGGCATGGTTTGAGTAATATTACTCAGGTTTCCCCCCCAAAGGACCTCATGAGTCAATATCGGTGTTTGAAGAGGCAGAGTGGGAACCTGAGATGCAAAGCGCTCTAGACAATCAGACATTTCCCTCAGGCCGGGCATGAACGAGGAACGATGATGTCCATCGCTCCATGGAAGATCTTCAAGAGACATTGTTTCAACAATAGCTTCATCAGAAGGGAAGACTTCCCTTAAAGGGTCAAGAAAATCTGGATCGTCGAGCCAAGGGGATTGAGAATATATATCCAGAGCCATGCTCGAAGGAGCATGTTCAGGAGGAGGATCAGATGCAGTGACGATTTCAAAATAATTAATCTCAAATAGAGTTAACGGAATTGATTCTCGAAAGAAGTCACCTGTTCAGGAAAAGGGATGATCCAAGGGTCATCGGACCTAGAGACCATATTAACTTGAATGGTGTGCGGGGGTGGCGCGGGAAAAATAGCCATGAGGAAGGGGTCCCTGAAGAGACCGAGTCCTACACTGTCAAGGGGATTGGGGATCTGATCCACGTAAGGAACGTTGTTCTCAGAGGATGAGGTGAAGAAAGACAACTGATCCACAGTGATGATTTTTCCCTCATGAGGGAACTTTAGAAGCTGAAAGAGGGTGGAAGGAACGCATAGCATGGTGTGAGTCCAACGGCGACCAAGAAGTAGATTGTAGTTGAGCTTGGCATTAACCACTTCTACTTCTACGTTGGCTATCTTGCTCTGTAATGTGATCGAAAAACTCTTGAGAACACCCAGGGGTTTTGATTCCCAACCATCGAATGCCTCTAGGGCATTGGGAGATGATGTAAGAGCCGGAGAGCCAATGGCCTTCCAGTAGGTGGATGACATAACACAGGTGGAAGTGCCTTCGTCCAAAACGACCCTATGAATGTTGAGGCCATTGATCTCGACTTGGATAACAAGAGCGATTTGATGTGGAAGTCGGGGGACAAAATTTTCTAGGTCGAAGGTGAGAAGATTAGAATTAGCGAGATTGATTCCACCAATTGCAGACAACAAAGCCTTCCATTGTGATGGACAACTTTGAATCACTTCCAATGTAGAAATTGCAGAAGGTGCCTGTGCCAAATCCTCAACAATACTGTAGTGCTGAGCGGCACGGGCGTTTGGGTTGTAGGAAGATTTTCGTAGAACACCTTTAGAAGGTGGCCTCACAACAGGTTCAGTGTTGGGATTCTCAATTTCTAAAGGACCAGAGACAAGTGGGGGAGGTGGGCCATCCATGACTTCCTTTCTAGCTGCCTGGCGTGATCCAGCATAATCCTTCGAATGCCTAGCAATTGAGACAGGTGCAGCCCCATTCATCATAAAGACCTGGGACCCAAATGGTACAGATGGTGAAGGCTGCTCAAACATTTGGGTCTGCTGAGATGGGAACGGTTCTTTGAGAACTACCAGAGTCACTTTGGACCTTTTTAGAAGTTGACTAACTTCAGATCGTTTGGGACAAAATTTGGTATAATGGTCTCCTTCACAGATAAGGTAGGGGTACTTCGGTTTACGTTGGGAACTGTCATCAGTACGAGGTTTAGAAGACTCTCGTTTTGGGGCATCGAGTTTGGATTTTACTTTGCCCTTCTTCTTTCCTTTGGAGGCCTTTTCCATAGGATTAGCTTGAACGGCATTGACCTCCGCAGTCTTACCAGAATCCGGAGGGGCGAGAAGAGCAGAATTATTGGAAGAATTGGACTTCTGCTTCCCATTTGAGGATTTCTGAGAATTTTGAGAAATAGAAACAATAAAACCATCCATCGCTGGGGTAGGTGGTGCTTTAGAAGTCCCAGGCCACGGAGCATCAGTAAAAATGTCATAAAGCGTGCCGGACTGAGAGTACACCAGATCAAGGTACTGGGCATGCGTAATGGCTTGTTCTTCAGTCACACATGCCCCCATAAAAATATCTTGAGTGATCTTGTTAATGAAGGAGGTGGTGAACCAATGAGTTAGCAACTGATCAGGTATATCAAACTTTATCAATCTACGACAACGTCACCACTCATGAATATGATTAGATATGTGGGTGGCGTTATCCTGCTTCAAGGAAGTCAGGAGATGCGTCCCGGCTTCATAACGAACCGGTAACTGGAAGTGTGTCAGAAAATCCATGGCTAATGTATTGAAGTCTTGAAATATGCCACGAGGTAACTCTATATACCACCTAGCGGCAGCACCGGTAAGAGTGCGTTGGAAGAGACGTAGACGAATTGAATCATCCACCCAAGAGTTGGATAAACACCACAGATGGTAGGTCATTACATGAGCTTGGGGGTCCTCTCTAGATTTACCTTCAAACTTATGACAGTCATCGGGCACCTTGGTTAGAACCAGATGCTAATAAGGATTGTGAAGAATCGGATCATTGGTTAATTTAGAAACGTCTGGTAATTCGAAGGTGGCCAAGAACGAAAAATGAGGATTGAAAGGCATACCAGGCCCTCGATAAGGACCTGTACCTGTACTCCACCCTGGTTGAGCATAATCCTGGCCCCGTTGGTTCTGTCCCAGAGGATTCTGACCATAGGGGGTGTAGGCTGTATAGTTAGACTGATACGGTTGCTGGTAACCAGTGTATGGGGGTTGATAACCGGGATATGGACCCTGATTATATGTCGGCCCCATATGAGCAATATACGGATTTGATTTCTGAGTATAGGTATATCCTGGTTGTTGAAGATAATAAATACAACCTTGGGGCGAGTTGTAAATTGGTCATGATTGACCTTGAAGATAATAACCGCCTTGGGGTTGAGTGGGCTGCTGATAAGTGGGGCCCTGCTAAGACTGATAAGTGGGGCACACAGGCAGATTCTGTTGTGGCATAGAGTAAATCGGCTGTTGAGCAGGGTTGAAAGGATGTGCAGGCTGGCCTGGTTGAACAGGTTGACCTGGTTGAACGGGATGTCTTGGTTGAACAGGTTGACTTGGGTGAACAGGTTGCACTGGTTGAACAGGTTGACCCAACTAAACAGGTTGTCCTGGTTGAACAGGTTCACCCAGGTGAACAGGTTGCACTGGTTGAATAGGTTGACCCAGCTGATGAGGAACACCAGGCTTCTCGGATGAGCCAGTTGGCCTGGTGGTGGAATAGGGACAGGTTATGCCTGATAACCAGTTTGACCTGTAGCATGACTATAAGAGGGCCTCGGCGGTGCAACATTCATACCAATAGGAAACTGAGGTTGCAGAGGTTGCACCATAGGCTGAGAGGGTTGGATTTTCCCTCTAGGACAGTACAACGACCCTGGTTGGTACCCCGGTTGACCTGTGGGTCCTTGAGGTTGCCCTGGCTGGACCATAGGGTGAGGCTGCATAGGTTGACCTTGAGGGTTGTAGGACTGTCCTTGCAGACTGTATAACAACCCATGCTAGCCCAAAGGTTGGCCCTATAAGGGTTGTCCTTGCGGGTCATAAAGATAACCAGGCTGGCTCGAAGGTTGGCCATGGAAGGGTTTTCCTTGCGGGTTGGAAGGTTTCCCAGCCTGGTGTTGTAACTCCTAGAGACAGCCTAGAGTTGCCATAGACCAGTGCCTAGGACATCTTATATAGCAGAGAGACATGATTATGTAGTGAGAAGGATCTCATCAAGACCAAGCTCTCAGACTATTTCTTTTCAAATGAGAAAACTAAAATTTCAGTGGTATCCAATATTTCAGAAGCTTAAAGCTGAAGAGGAAATTCTAAATAAGCAAGATATTAAGTCCCAACATAAATGCACAAGACAATTCCAAGACAGTCCGCTTGTAGCAAGGGCTGGATTCTCGAATAGTTCACAGAGAAAGATGATATAAAAGTATCTACTGAGAATGTAGAAAGGGGGAGATATTAATTGATATAAAGACATTATTCAGAAACATACATTAACATGTGATGGGCTTAAACATTAAGAATCCATATATGGAAACCACATTCGTAAATAATACTTCATAACATTCAACATAGCAGAAATGCGAATGAGGTGAGAGTGGAATGACACATTACATCTGAGCCATATTTAAAGTGCCGAGAAGCTAATGAAATAAGTATCCACAGGGATAAATTCATAACAGAAAGCAGCCAGCTACTCGCATTCCAGAATGTAATATCAGATATATGGATATAAGCAAAACGAATAACAACACTACAACACATCAGAGAGAATAACACACTATGAAGAAACAAGACCAGAATCCTTAGCCGAAACAAAACTTCTTTTCATTGAGGTCCTACGGGCTCTTTGCATTCATATTGAGACTTTCACAAAATGTTAAACAAGAAGACACTACATAGTATTTCCTCCAAAATTTTGGAACCTTTCTTTCTTCTTTGATCTACCTTATATAGGATTCCTCCCATTTCAGCGAGAAGACATTTTGGGAAAATATCTTCTTCGCATGGGGAAAATTTGTTAGATGTCATTTTCATAACAACAAAATTTAATGATGGGGAATCAAAACCTCCCATCATGTGTAACCAGGCCCCAGGCCATTTTCAAAACAAACATTTAAACAAATGTTTGATGTAAAAAGTAAAATGCAAGAGTGGGGGAAAACAACCCACTCGGAACTTTAAAAGAAATAAACCAAATGAAAGTGAAATAGGCCGTTAAGACCATATCATGTGTTAACAGAAGAATCACTGGCGAGGCTGAGTGGAAGCGGTTGCAGATTCAGGCGGAGGTATGTTAGCAGATGAGCTGGTACGCTGACTCATAAACTGTGTCAGTCTCTGCTGGCTTTCCACAGTTGGTTCAGGCATTGCTGAGAGCCCCTCCACCTCAATGAAGGCTTCGCCGAGAGCGTGCAAACCTGCCTCAGTTGGGAGTCGGTGTCGGATCATGTAAAGGAGATTAAACTCCTTTTGAAGGACCGTAACAATTGTATCGGCTTTGAGCTGAGTTGCTTTTCCCATCTGGAGGTCATTCCGATCTCTTTTCTTCTGCAAGCACGCTGTGTATTTTTCCAGAGGCAAAAGCACAGCGGGAGCGGTCGGTTCCCAGCAGGAAGGGAGTCCGGATGTCGTGATTTCATCCCATACCTCATCAAACCGCTCGACACTGTCGCCCACCCGTTGAAGGGCTCTTGAAGCTGCTGCTCGGGCCTTCTCCTTATTGATGATCTTATGACATTCAATGACCTCTGTAAATCGGCTGGAGATACCATGTTTCTCCAAGTCGTTTGCTCTTAATGCGTACAGAAATAAGATATAATCCCCAGCATGTTGAGCTCTATTGGGCAGATCAATTCCCGCCTCCTGCAACTTTCTACTTAGATAGGGAAAAGTAGACTTGAGCTCTCCTATCATTGTCAGAAACTCCCATTGCTCGGTTATAGCCGTAATTATGTCTGACCAGATTATGCTTCTAGCTTCGAGAAGGGTAAGGTTCCCCTTTGCTCGACTTTTCATGTCTGCAATGGTTTTCTGCTGCTCAGCCGTGACCCTTTTTCTCATGCTCGACTTCCTTCTGCAGCCCTTCGACTGTTCTGGCTTTTTTGGCCAGGGAGCTCTCCAATTCTGCGATCTTTTGCCTGGCCATGGATGCTTGTTTCTCCAGAACTTTAATCTCAGCTCTGGCTGTAGATAGTTGTGCTGGCAGTGAGCTGACTCCACTTGACGCTTCAGCCGTCTAGCAGCTGTGCGAATCCCACCTGGCTTGTAGCTCTGTCGCTTTGCCTTGCAACTCACTGATCCTTTCGGCCATTTTTCCCTTTTCTTCCCTCTCCTTGGATAAACTGGCGGACAGCTCTGCTTTTTCTTCCTCCGCCTATACCAATTCTGTTGTCTAGACATGATGCGAGGCAGGAATACGAGCCTACCTTTTTGCAGATGCAACCTCATTTTGCAACTGCTTTATGAGCGCTTCCTGTGCACCTTTTCCTCCTTCATCTGAGTTTTTGATTTGGTCCTCGTGATCACGCACCTGGTGTGTGTTGGCACGGCAAGAAACCTGTTCAGCTACAAGGGATGCCCTCAGCTAGTCATGCTTCTGTTCTAGCTTCCTTAATGCGAGGGTGAGCTGCATTAGTTTGTCCTTCATCATGTCGCAGACTGTTTGAAACAGGTCACACATGTCATTAGCCGGCACCTTCTGCATGTCAATGGCCAATTCAAGCACTTTATAGCTGGGAACATCAGAATTGGAGTCCAGGATGGCCTTCGCCATAGATAATACCAGGCTTTCAGTGTCCGCGTTGATAGAGGCGGAGAGCCTGGTAGAATACTTTTCCACATATCCCCCCAATTCAGCCTTGTACCTATCTCGGATTACTTTGTTTGACTGCTCCCTTTCGCTTGGCCTGGACGAAGTGTGCTCGACGATGGCCTGCATGACCTATGTGTAATCGGAAGAGGTAGCGCTGTCTCTCAACACTGTTATCCCTGCCTTGCCTTTATCAAATTCCCCAAACTTCGTGAAGGGTTCCAGTAGTTGCCCTTCTCCTATGACTTCCACTTCACTGGTGGCTATCCTCTACCTCTTGGGCGGTGGTGCTGCTCCGGAGGTACCTGCCTCTTCTTCACCGGTGCCCCTGTTCACTTCCTCCTCTTCCCCTGTAGCAGATGAGTCTGTCTCCATCTGCGAAAACAAGGGCCAAGTTTTGAGATTAGCCCTCCATTCCATAAATGGCCTCGGCTCATGTATGTAGGGCGTAGACCTGTTCCTTTTCCTTTTATTTGAAATGATTTCTCTCGGGTCATAAGCCCAGCTTTTCCCCAACGTCAGGTCCATATTTTGCAGCATTTTTTCAGCAATTGGGAGGGCATGTCTCGAGTTTACCACGAAGGGGACGATTTGGGTAGGAAGCCTTAGGATGTAGCCCTTCTTAGCGGGGACAAAATGTAGCTGGTCGGCTTTGAGGGCCTGCCGGATGTATTCGAGGGCGTAAACTCATCGGACGGGGAAAACTGGCAACCTGTATGGAGCGACTTCGGCTCCATAGACCTGAATTTCGGTACAGTCTTCAGAAAGAAACCAATCTCCGGTACATTGATATTTCCCGGCTTGCAACCATCGTTTCATTTCTGGGAAAACCCTAGGGGAAGGCGAATCGTGGATGATGGTGTAGGCGATGGACATGAAAGTATTTACAAAATTCGCATAGCCCTCTCCCTTAGGTAATTGACGGATGGAGAAGTTCCAGTCGAAGATAGGCCTGGGTTGAGAATTCTCAGAATAGACCCAGTCTAACCCCAAATGGTCAAATTTATCAGCATGCTGGAATAAGAAGAGGTAGAACACCATTGAGCAGAAGCGAAACTGGCGGGCTTGTGAGAGCTCTTGGAACTGGGTTAGGATGGTCAAGGAGAGGAAACCAGGAATGTCCAAGACAACCCCATTCTGTGACATGAGCCATATGAAGCGTACGCATACCATAGAAATGTCTTCAAGGCTCCCTATCCCCAAAAGGCCAGCGATGAGAGAGAGAATAGGGTGAACCTCTTCGACAAACAGACTTAGTGAAAATGACTCTAATGTAGGCAGGGCCATTGCATGGTCGATGGTTATAGAGGATATAAAGGCCCGACGGGCTTCCCTCGGCTGTTTGTTGAACTGGGTTAACACGGTTTCATCTTTGAAGCTGATATAGGTGTCACTGACAGGGAAACGGAGGGCCTGTCTAATGACATCGGGAGAAAGGGAGAAAACCTTATTCCCCTGAGGGGAAACGAAAGCCCCCTGATGTACATCGAAGGCATCTCTGAGCCAGATGATGAAATCGATACAAGAATGGACCTGGGGGGTGATTTGGTGGTAGAATCCCGACACAACAACTCGGAAACGGTCTGCATTCTTGCAATGGCGGCCGAAAAGCAGAGGTTTGATACTGCGTATGTCGAAAGGGTATTTCGGGTCACAAATACCAGACTGCAAGTCATAGAGGGGTTCAAAACCTGGGGGGTTCCTAGACTCACGGATTTGGGGGGTTTCAAGCTCGTTCTTCTTGGGCGTTCCCCTCCCCATGGATGACATTTTAAGAATTTTGAAAAAGAGAAAGGAAACAGAGGGAAAATGGAGAATGGAATACCTGAACAGAGGGTGACAATGCTCGAGAAAGCGACGCGGGGAACCCTGACAGTGATTGGGATAGATCAGGTGATCTTCCCTACTTGGTATTTTCCGTGGATAGTAACCTGCGTCCTTTTACTGGAGTGAAATACGAGAGTGAGCAGACCATTAGAGCTAAAAGGGCGGGTGAGGAGGATGACTTGAAGGCAAGTGTCATAAGGACACTAACACTGATACACGTGGCACGTGGGGATTGGGGTTGTAAGGGTGTAGGTGAGCGCCTCGTGTAGAGTTTAAGGCTGGTATGGGTCTCAGTACCAGTTGATCTAATAAACTTTTACCTTACCTTTTACCTGCGTATATGCTGACCAACACTTGCAACGTGTGATTTCCTGCAGTAGATAAACACGTGAATTTCCCCGACCGAGAGGGTCCACCTCATGGTATGCCATGTCACCGCCACGCAGCAACCTCATATTGCCTCTTTCTATCGTTGAGTCCCCACGCTACGTGTCACCATTCCGCCGAGGTATGGACCTCCTCCTTTCCCCCCGCTCGAACCCCTCGGAATTTCCCCACGTGCTTTCTCATATGGCAGTGGCCCCCTTTTAATACATCGGTCATGTGTTTTAGCGCTGCGTCCCCTTTACTTTGATATCTCCTGTTTACATTATGGTTTTACACTCCACCCTTCGCGTTATTCACCCATCGGCTTTTATACATGCGAATTCCACTACCTTATCTCTTTTCGACCCACTTTTTGGAACATTTTCCTCTTTGATGTAAAATATTAATGCGCGGCTTGTCCAACCTTTAATACACCCGTGACTAATGCTAAATATTGCACAACATTGGCTCCACCTGGGGACGGCACGTTTGTCCCTGAACGTGTCGAGAACTACGCAGACCGCCTGTGTATCTTCTTTGAACAACACTTTTCTAGCTCTTGAGGCTTCTCCCTGAACAGATCATTATGACTCATGCATTATTTAATAAAAACGAAAACAGCAGCTAATGTACAATATGATACAATCAGGCTTTTTCAGCCTGCTTCAGAATTGAAAATACGGTTTGAGGAATTGCCCATTTACAGGGGCGTCCAACAGATCTCCCTGCAAATTCTCCAGCTTAAAGGTATTATTTCCTTCCTGTTCTGTAATCTTGAAGGGGCTGAACCAAAGGGGATCAAATTTGCCATGCTTACCTTTATCGGCCCTTCGTACATCCCACCTGAGAACTAGGTCTCCCACCTGTATTTTTCTATCCTTAGTATGCTGATCAAACAACTCTTTCATCTTCTCCTGATATTCCACAAGCCGTTGATTTACCTGACCACGAGTTTCTTCGAGTTCCACCAGTTGGTTGATTCTCCCGGTCATACCATCAGGTTCTTCCTGAGCCTCTTGCATGAAACAAGCAACAGGTAAAGCTAGTTGTTTTGGGAACACAACTGCTCACCCATATACTAACTCGTAGGGAGATTTCCCAGTTGCCCTTTTACTGGTTATCCTGTTTGCCCACAGAGCAAACTTCAATTGGGAATCCCAGTTCCTCTGGTTTCATTTATTGTCTTCTTTAGAGCTCTGACCAACGTTTTGTTTGATGATTCTGCCAAACCATTTCCCTGTGGATAGTAAGCTGTAGAGTGGCCCAGAGTGATGTTATATTGCTAACAAAAATTCACAAATTTAGTAGATTTGAAAGCTTGGGCATTGTCAGTTACTATTCTAGCAGGACATCCGAACCTGGAGATAATGTTCTCTTCCATGAATTTGATAATCACCGTGTCTGTAGCATTTCGTGCAGGTATGGCCTCCACCCACTTCGTGAAGTAATCTGTGGCAGTCAAGATCCATTTGTGCTTCCCACTCGAAGGTGGGTGAATCTCACCTATGAAGTCAATCCCCCATTGTTTGAAAGGTTCATCAACATGTACAGGAATCAAGGGTAGGGCTGCTAACTTCTGCTTCTCAGCAAACTTCTGGCATTTGTCACATGCTCTGACCCAAGCGAAGACATCTCCAAACAATTTAGGCCAGTAAAAACCAGCCTTCATAATTTTCTGAGTTGTGCTCCTCCAGCTATAATGTCCTCCACAAATTCCCTCATGGAATTCAGTTATTATGTTCTCTACTTCACCTTCTATGAGACATAAAAGCAGTATACCAGAAAGATCTCTCCAATACAGCTGACCATTGGCAACTACATACCTCTGCGATTTCAGCCTCAATGCTCTGTATTTGGATTTATCACAGCTGGGTGGGCAGCTGAGTGTCAGGAGGTACTCAACTATTTCTTTGTACCAAGGGCTAGTAAGATACTTCATCTGTATTTTCTGAGTGGCCATTTCCACCTCTTTTCCCCCTGTCAACTCCTCAGAATCTTCATTTGCAACCATGGATAAGTGGATGCCCAAAGCTTAATGATTTGATTCTGACAAAATCTTTCCCAGCCCTTGTCCTTTAATTAAATTGGTGGGTCTGATGTCCAGATCGTATTCCTGTATCTTTGCAATCCACCTGCCCCTTTTGCCTTCATTGTCGCCCTGAACGAGGATATCCTTAACTGCTGCGGTGGGTACGAAAGCGGTAACATGGGACTGCAGAATATACATGCGAAATGCCTTGAGGGACTTTACCAGGGCATAAACCTGCTTCTCCAGTATGTTGTATTTCAGCTCTGCGTCATGTAGTACTTGACTGAAGAAGGCAATGGTTTGCTCATACCCATCCTCATTTTTCTGTAAGAGGACTCTGGCTACCATGTGAGGTGATGCAAAAGAGAAAATCATAAAAGGTTTAATGAAATCTGGCTTTGCCAACACGGGAGCCTCAGCAAATGCATTCTTTATCCTGGCAAAGGCCTGCCTTGATTCTGGTGCCCATTTCACCTCATTATCTTTCTTTAACATATCTGTTATGTGTCTAACTATTTCAGCATAGTTAGGAATAAATCTTCTAAGAAAATTGATACGTCCTAAGAACACCTGGACCTCTTTCTTATTCCTGGGGAGGGAGATACCATTTATAGCTTCCACCCTTTTAGGATCGATTTTGACCCCATCTTTAGTCACTATGTGTCCTAGAAGCTTACCCTCTTCTAATGCAAAGAAATATTTTTGAGGATTTAGGGAAAGTCCATACCTTCTACATTTCTCAAAAGTCCTCTGCAAATGCTGAATGTGCTCGGCATCGTCTCTCGAAAAAACTGTTATATCATCTAGGTACACCACCAGGAACTTGTCCTATTCTCCCACAAAGGTTATGTCCATAGCCCTCTGAAATGTGGCTCCTGCGTTAATTAGTCCAAACGGCATCCTAGCATACATAAACGTTCCCCAAGGCATGGTGAAAGCAGTCTTTTTCTGGTCCTCCAGGAGTACAGCCACCTGATTGTAACCCGAGAAACCATCCATCATAGACATCCTAGAGGCCCCCACTACTTTCTGCAGAATGTGGTCCATCTTTGGTAATGGGTAGTTATCCTTTAGAGACGCCCTGTTCAGGTTTCTGAAATCCACACATAGCCTTATTTCTCCATTTTTCTTTCGGACAGGGACTAAGTTTGCCACCCATTCTGAGTATTTCAATGGCACAATTATCTTAGCCTTTAACAGCTTCTTGATTTCCTTCTCAATGGAGGGGAGTAACAGGGGGTTAATTTTCCTGAGCTTCTATTTATGGGGCCTTGCATCATTTGCCTTCAAAGGAATCTCATGCTGCAGAATGCTGATATCAAATGTCTTCAGGTCTTGATAGGACCATGCGAACACATCTCTATAAGACTGAAACAATTGAAGATACTTCACTTTGTAGTCATCAGGGACTTTTCTGGACAGCTTCACGACTTTGGGTTCAGCTTCAGTACCCAGATTTAGGTCTTCTACCTGGTTCTCATCTTCCATTTTGCTAGGCTACTTGGAGACATCATTTTTGTCAAACAGCCTCTCCAGGGGTACCAGACCTCTAGGAATGATGTTTCCCTTCAGCTGCAAAACTTTACTCCCAGCCATCTTTTCTTCCCACTGGTTTTCTGATATATCCTCAGCATCATCTTCATAACCACAATCGATTTCCATATTAGAGAATTCCCCCACCGTCTCTAAAAATATTTTCACTTGTTCATCATCCTCAAACACTTGCCAGTGTTTGACATTGTCTGGAATCGATGGTCTGTACCTTACTTCTATCTCATACCTCAGGAAAGGATTTTGAGATGGGCGGAAGGTACTAGCAGCCACGGCCAAGGAGTCTGCCATTCTGTTCTACTCTCTGGGCATGAATTGAATGTTAAATTCCAAGAAAGAATTCTCTACAAGATTCCAAACTTCATTTCTATAGGCCTTTAACCTAGGATGTTTGGCTTGAAACTGATTTTCAACTTGTCTAACCACCAACTCAGAGTCCCCCAGCACCTTCAGATTCTGTATTTTCATACTCCTTGCTGTCTGCAGCCCCAATATGAGTGCTTCATATTCAGCCACATTATTTGTGGCCTCATATTCCAATTTGAAAGACAAGGGGACCCATTGACCCATAGGTGAAATGAGCAACACTCCAGCCCCGTTTCCTTCCCTGGAATTTGCACCATCAAAGTGGAGTGTCCAGATTTCAGATCCACAGTTCTGCACTAATGATTCAGCCTTTATCTGACAGAATGAGGGCCCATGGTTATATTCCTGATCTTCTTCTAACATTAGGCAGGAGAAATCCCCATCTCGGCTGTAGACTGGAGAATTAACCGAATCGCCTGCCTTGGTGACTGTTTTAACAAATCTGGTCTCTCGATACAGTCTTCTCTCTTGGCCCCCAAAGACAGGGATAATGGCATATGACAAGTCCAGCTTAATTGATCCTCCGATTCTGGTCCCCCAAGACCTTGACAGTAGCATACCGAAGCGGGCTGGGATGTCAGCCACTATGATATCTGTTAGGTCTCTGTAACAAGCAAGATTGGAAAAGTCCGATCACAGAGTTAACATCATTTCAACCAACTTTGGGATTCTAGGATCTAGCCCTCCTGAATCCAGAGAGGGATCTCTCCAATATGTACAAAGATGGATATTGTCTTTGAAGTTTAGGATGATGATATTAGGCTAGTTATGAAGGCCAAGGGTTTTGTTTGGTTTTCTTGGATGGTTGAACATAGTTGCTGTCTGAGACGGAAAGATCTATATGCGAATAGGTTCAAAGGTGAGAAGTTGCAAGTAAACAAAATAAGCTTTGATTCTAAAGAAAGATGATGGCAAGTTTTCAATCCATTTGGCTATGGAGTCATAAGGGAATTTAATTGAAACATCCAGGTTCAAGAGTAATCTATGGGGCAAGTCATCTAGGCCTAAGGATCTCTTTGAAGTTTGATTTATGGAATGGGGTGATACAAAAAGAAAGGGAATTCACAGATGCAGAACAAAGAGCAGCCCAGGATCTGGTAAGTACTTTGAAACTAGCCAGCCTTTGACCAGGCACTTAAGGAAAACATAGAAGCAAACTAGGATCTGGTAAGTACTTTGAAACTAGCCAGCCTTTGATACACTTCTGATAGAACACAGATTAAAAACAAAGGGAAACTTGAAGGCAACCTTTGGAGCAGAAACTAGCGGGCAGGGCTCACCTTTCTCCTCATCTTAGTTCTTCTTTACTTAGTTACTTCCAAGACAATCACCGAGATAACACAGAATGGCCCAAGATCTGATAAGTGCTTTGAAACTAGTCATCTTTTGACACATCCTAAGGGAAACAGACAAATAGTTGAGCAAACAAGAAAGGGACTCAGGGCTAACCTTTGATTTCCTCAATTCATTCCTTACACAACATATATGAAAGTAACATTTAAAAATAACATTCAGCAGTGACGAAAAGATGAGGGAACGCCAGCATCTCTGTGCCTAGACTGAATTAAATCATTTCTAAACAACACAATTAGAAGAAAACATTGGGATAAAGATTTTTCAGCCAGAGAAGGTTACTGATATACAGCAAGTCCTAACACTGTTTAAACTGTTCTTTATAGTGGAAAAATGAAACAAATTGAAAACTGAAATAAAATGACAAGTTACAGTGAGAATAACATCACCATCAGCATAGACCAGGATCCCATAAATCAGCTTGTATTGATTGCTTCAAACCGGTTACAATATTCAAATCCAATGTTTTAATCCATCTCTTTTCACAATCTAACCTATCTGTTACAAGCAGAGCTCCAAGAGCCTATGAAACCACTATTTACAGTCCAGAGTTTTCCACTCAGAAACAGCTACAACACTTCAGCAATTACATTAACAACCAACTAATCCAACCCCTCACTCATCTTCTTCTGGAGTATTTATAGATGGATGAGGAGGTGAGACCTAATAAAAAGATCTCAAATACAATAAATGCAGAATTAATATCTTCTTGGCTGGGGAGGCTTGATGGAGAATTTGTACAGGTGTTCCACTGCATTTATGCGTTTATATTGATGAAGTAAGCTCGAAGGGAGCTTTTGTTTGACCTTTGAGGCTCTGCGTACTGTTAGGGTTACTCTGCAAACATTCTGTCATTAAATCTGGTGCAGTAATAACTTCTTTGGTTGTTCCGAGGCATAATATCTGATCTTGTTCAATAAATTCCTCCTCTGATTGAGCATTCTGAGGCAATAGGTGGCACTGCGGTGGTTGAGGAATCAATTTGCCTCAAAGTATGGTGGTGGAGGCAACGTCTGATGAACACCTTTAGGTCTTGCTTTAATCTGTGCTCGAAGCCGGGGATTAGGCTTTTGATAACCGTCTTAGCCGTAATCTCCGCCAATCTATCTATAAAACTGCTGCTCTGGTTCATTCTGTCTTCAAAATCTGATACTCTTCCTTGCGTCGATGTTAACTGCATTTTTCGGGCTTTACATGGGCACGTAGCAACCAAGGCTCATGAAACCTTGTTGATATATTTATTCTTCATCCCGCGATCGATTTCTCTGGATTAATCAGAAGGACAGGAGTCGTCACCCTCATTCTTCAGTTTTTCATTAAACCACGACAAAAGAACCTTAAAACCCGCAAAATACAAGAAAAATGAGAAAATCCTGCGTTATATGGATAGACTGCATCGGAGGGCGTGCGGGAAAATGGAGTAATCTGAGCCGTTGATCGTACTGCGATCAACGGTCGGGGGCGTTTTGACGAGTCAGCGGAGAAAAAGTGAACTTGTACTCTGGAATTGGGAGAATGAATGAGAGCCGTCGATCTGCGGAGATCGACGGTGGGGATCGGCTTTCAAACGCGTCAGGGGAGATTTAACAGGTGGGTAAATCCGTTAAAAGTCGGGCAGAAAAGGCAATTAGCAACCGTCGGATGGGAGGGCCCAAATCCAACGGTGGAGGTGAACCCCACTGCGGGGCCATGGGATGAGATTTAACGCACGGGCGATGGGATTTGCACGGCGGTTTTGGATCGAGGTGGAGGACACGTGTCGGCTGGCGTGTGGAATCGCTAGCCGACGGGATAAAACCATTTATCGCAGAAAGCGGTGCGGGATACATACCATGGTTTTTAGAAACGGACGCGGGGGAAAAAAGGGGGGGGGGGGTCCACCGGGTGGAGACTCACTCCGCACCATTGATCTACGGGACAGATCGACGGTCGATTTTTTAACGTAATCTCTTTGGCGGAAGAATAAAATAAAACCCGACTTTCGTGTTTTTATGAAGGTTTTTCAATGTTTTCGGGTAATAAATCAATTCCAAGTGTTAAGCGCCTGTCGGATTTAACACACGGTTCTGGCGTCGGGGCATATGGATGGAGAGAAGGCAGGAGCTTAGCCTGAAGGGCTTAACCCAGCGCTCAGAAAAATAAGCGTTTTTATATGTTTTTTTCAATGATTTTTGAAAAAGAAAGAAGGTTCCGATAGGCTAAAAATAGATTTTTTCACCTTAGGAAATGAGATTTATTGAAGGGGTAAGGAATATAACAGGGTTTGGTGGGGTTTTTATGGATGAAAGGATACTTGAAGAAATGAAGGAAAGATGGAAGAAGGGGAGAGGAAAAAGGAGGAGGATGCAGCAATATTTGCCTAGGATCTTCATAGAATATCAAAGGCAGAGAGGAGGAAGAGTATGTAGAACCAACCAGTAGTTTAGAATCTTACCAACAGACTTCAAGTACCAAAAATTTTAGGCCTGAATTTGTTTCTTGAAGGCTGCAAAGAAAATTTAGCCACCAGCTGATATAATTGAAAAATATAGGTGGCTAACAGTGGCTCCACTTGGGGATGGTGCCTTCTTGAAGGCATCAAGAATTCAGACTTGATTTCTCTGGTACGTTGACTGGTGTCTGACCCATCACTTGCTCTTGCTTTACTTCTGGACAAAATAATGTCAGTCATGAAAGAGAGATGAATTTCATCAATACAGCTTCTACCTACCCCAATCCTACTGATCTAACATTTTTTCTTCATCAGAGTGCACTTGGATTGGAAAACTCTTTACACAACATTTTATTCTTTTGAAAACAGGAAATCTAATCTATTTCTACTCCTTATTTCTCCCTGAACTCAGATTAAACAGTTGAGCTCAGATGTTTCTCTACCTATTCTACTGTCTGTTGGGATTAAACAGTCCAACAAACTTTCATTCACTAAATTCTACAACAGAAATTTAAAAATAGTCAAGTCAAGATTGAGTTGTTCGACCTGTTATGATCTATGGCATAAAGACAAGCTGCACATAGATTATTATTTGCAGAAAATTTTAAATCAAAACAGAAGGTTTAAGATCTGAAAATTTCTCATTATGGCCTTCTCTTATCTTCACAGCTCTGTTTTTCCTTTTTGGTGAGCTATCTTTTCTTCTCTTCTGGTTCAAGTTTTGAGCGAATTAGAACCAGGTCTTTTCTCTTTGACTCAGAAATTGGAGTAGTTTTGAGTCATCTCTTTGGAAACTTTGGTTCAGATTTTGAGCTGGTTTGAACCTTAATTTCTACCCTACTCTGTCTACTGATAAGCCAAGATTAAATATTTTGGCAAATCAAATTTTCTATCCTAGCAGCAGAAAATTGAAAGCTAATTAGTCAAGATTAAACAATTTGACCAATTAGAATTGTGTTTCAAGGAGTGGCATTTAAGCTTGCACACTTTCAGATTCAGTTCTCTTTTTTGGCATGGGGCTGTGCCTTTCTTGTTTTTCATTTCTGCCCTCTTTTATTTCTTTCTTTGTTTTTGTATTTTTGATTTTTCATGACATCTAAATGCAATGGGGGATGAAACATTTACAATGGGCAAAAGGTAAAGGCTTCAAAACATAGAATAGCTTAAGAAAGGTAATGTTTAAGCATCCTGCCATTGACAGGACCCCCAACTAATTCTGTTCCATCCAGCTCTTGTAAGAAGAATGCATTGTTCCCGGCAACTGAATGAATGGAGTAAGGGCCAAGCCACAGATTGTCAAATTTACCATGCTTTCCCTTGTCCTCCCTTTTTGAGTCCCACTTTAAAACTTTGTCCCCAATTTTGAAATTGCTGGCCTTTATTCTTCTGTCAAATATCTTCTTGATATTATCTTGCTTCTGCAATGCTTTGTTGTACACTTTCTCTCTGGTTTGTTGAATATGAATGGTCTGATTTATTCTTCTGATTATGTCATCTTCTTCAGTCTGCAACTCCTGAACCAGCTTCATAACCGGTACACCAAGGCTGTTTGGAAAGATTGCATCAGTACCGTACACAAGCTGGAAGGGTGACATCCCAATGGATTTCTTCAATGTCAATCTGTCAGCCCAGAGTGCATGGTTCAACTTTATGTGCCAAGACTTCTTGTTGCCCTCCAACAGTTTCTTTATTATGTTCACTAAGTTTTTGTTGGAAGATTCTGCAAGTCCATTACCCTGAGGATAATAGGCTGTGGAGTGTCCCAATGTTATCTGGTATTTATGACAGAATTCCACCATTTTATTTGACCCAAATGCTGCTGCATTGTCTGTGATGATCTTTGTAGGACAGCCAAATCTGGAAAGGATATTGGTTTCTATGAATTTAATGATAACTGAGTCATTGGCCTGTCTACAAGGAATGGCTTCTATCCACTTAGTGAAATAGTCTGTGGCAGTAAGGATCCATCTATGCTGGGTAGAAGATGAGGGATGGATTTCTCCTATGAATTCAAGTCCCCACTGTTGAAAAGGGGCTTCAACAGTAATTGGATGCAGAGGAAGGGGTAGTAATTTTCTCTTGCCCTCGAATAATTGGCATTTATGGCAAGTGGTTGTCATTTTGTGTACATCAGGAAAAAGAGTAGGCCAATAGAAACCAGCCCTCAAAATTTTGTTGGCTATTGACTTCCAGTACAAATGGCCTCCACACTCTCCTTCATGGAATTCCTGCTTAATCTTTTCTGCATCAAACTCAGGCAAACATTTAAGCAATATACCACTAGCATTTTTCCAATAAAGACATTTATCAATAATGCAATAGTTTACAGCTTTTAACTTCAGGAATCTTGCCTTTGTTTTGGATAAACCAGGAGGTGTGTTTAAATTGAGCAAAACATAAACAATATCAGTATACCAAGGAGAATTCGCAAAATGATCTTCAACAATGGGAGTTGAGAATTCTTCTTGGTCATCCAAAGCATTAATCATATTAATATCAAGAACTTCACAATTTGATTCGGCCATTAACCTAGCTAGACCTTGACCTTTGATGAGCTTAGTGGGTTTAATCTCTAAATCATATTCAAGAATAACAGCAATCCACTTACCTCTCTTACCATCTGGATCCTGGGTTAGAATGTCTTTTACAACCAAATTTGGGACAAAGGCAATGATGTGTGAGTGAAGGATGTATACCCTGAAGTCTTTTAAAGCTTTTACCAAAGCAAAAGCCTATTTTTCCATAATGTTATACCTCAAAGGGGCATCCCTCAATGCCTTGCTAAATAATGCAATGGGCTGCTCTTGTCCTTGTGGATTTTTCTGTAAAAGGACAGCAGCTATAGTATGTTCTGATGCAAATGAGAAGATATAAAAATCTTTTGAAAAATCGGGACTTATGAGAACCGGTGTTTTGGTTAACGCTTGTTTCACCAGCTCAAAGGATGTCTTTGCTTCTGAGGTCCATTTTACCCCTTGCTCCTTCTTCAACATGTTTGTGATATTTCTAAGGAGCTCAGCCAAGTTGGGGATGAACCTTCTCAAAAATTTAATCTTCCCTATGAAAGACTGCAACTCTTTGATATTTTGAGGATGAGAGATTTGCAATATGGCCTCAATCCTCATGGGATCTATCTTTATGCCCTGCTCGGAAATGATATGTCCAAGGAGCTTACCTTCTTGGAGGCCAAATAAAGTCTTCTTGGGGTTCAAAGATATCCCAAACCTTCTGCACTTCTCGAAAAATTTCCTCAAATGTTCTAAGTGTTCTTCATCTGTTTTTGAAAACACAGTTACATCATCAAGATAGATAATGATGAAGAAGCCCAATTCTTCCGAGAATGCTATGTCCATGGCTCTCTGAAAGGTTGCTCCAGCATTCATTAGACCAAAAGGCATTTTTACATACATGAAAATGCCCCATGGTGTAGTAAAAGTTGTCTTTAATTGATCATCAGGGTGGACTAGGACTTGATTATACCCTGAATAGCCATCCAGCAAAGAAATTCTTTTAGACCCCACCACCCTTTGCAAAATATGATCCATCTTGGGCAAAGGGTAGTTGTCTTTTAATGAAGCTTTGTTTAAATTTCGGAAGTCTATACAAAGCCTGATTTCTCCAGTCTTTTTCCTAACAGACACCAGATTAGATACCCACTCAGAATATCTAATAGGGACAATAATACCAGCATCATGCATCTTCATGATTTCCTTCTTAACCAATGGCAACTGGACAGGGTTGATTCTGCGCAGTTTTTTTTTGAATGGTTTTTGGTTTTCTTTAAGAGGGATTTTGTGCTGTATTATTTCAGTGTCATATGATTTAAGATCTTCGTAACTCCATGCAAAAACATCATAAAACTCTTTAAACAGCTCTAAGTATTTGAGTTTAATGTGAGTTGGTAACGTTTTAGACAGTTTGATCCATCTTGGTTTTTCCTTACTGCCTATATTACATTCCTCCACTTCAGTTTCTACAGGTTCCAGTTTTGGTTTGTTGGCCACATCATCAAAATCAAACAGTTCTTCTAGAGGGGCCAAACCCTTGGGCAGACTATCATTATTAGAATGCAGAGTTTCCATTTCTTCTGTTTCAGATTTTGCACTTAATTTTGTTTGGTTTCTAGATATGATAGTCTGAAGGTTTATATCTACCAGCTGTGGAGATGGTTCTTCTTCACCAAGAAAATTTTCTTCACTGCAGTCTGTATCATAGTCTGAATCTGAACTATGGGGTTCAAACTCATTTTTGAATTGCATGAAGTCTTCTATTTGTTTATCTCCATCAAATACCTGCCAATATTTCTTGTTATCTGGGATAGCTGGTCTGAATTTTATCTGAGAGGTGTCATCATACAGCATTGGGCAGGTTCTAGCGGCAAAGGCTAAATTGTGGGCTGCAATATTTCTTTTTCTTGGGACAAAAGATAAAGAGGACTCCTCAAATGTTTTCAAAAGATCAATGACATCATTCCTGTAGGCCCTAAGTCTTGGGTGATTTGCATTATACTCCCCATTGACTTGCCTAATGATTAATTCGGAATCCCCATATACATCGATTCTCTTGGCACCTAATTTTTTTAAAAAATGCAAGCCTAAGAGAAGGGATTCATATTCTGCTATGTTGTTGGAACACTGAAAGTTTAATTTGCATGAGATACATTCTGTATGATTATTTTCAGTGTTAGTGATCCAGACACCTGCACCAGCATTTGTTTTGGTGCATGACCCATCAAAATACATAGTCCAGAGAGGCAGATTTTCAGTTTGGTGTATGGACTTTGTATCATTTGATTCCTCAAGTTTCTCATCGGGTTGAGGACTGTCTTCCTGACTACCAAATTTTAAGTTCAAAGGATTGATGACTTGCAGTTCGAGATCTGAGTTTAGTTTGCTAGGATCTTCAGACACAATAGACTGTTTCGGCAATTTAGCGTTGTGTTCCTCCTCTTTCATCTTAGCCATGGATTCTGTTGAAATAATTTGTTATGTGAGTGCTTCATTATTAAACATGATAAAAGAATCGAGGCTGGTGTTTATAGCATAGAGAGGGGAGTTTTGAGGCTGATCCTGACTTGTTACTGTGTACTGCATGTGGGATTTCCTATAAAGCTTCCTAGTCTGATTGAAAACAGGGATGGTTGCATAAGTCATGTCCATTTGCATAGTCCCCTGTAACTTAGCCCCCCAAGATCGTGATAAAAGCATTCCATACTTTGGGGGGACATCAGCCACAACAACATCCATGACTAAACATTTGGTTGGAATTTGGGCTAAATTAACACGGAGATCTTTAATCAATCCTAGACACTTAACTCTGCTTGAGTCAAAGGAGTACAGATCTTTGTAAGGTCTGGTAATTTCAAGACCCAGGCTTTCCATTACAGCCTTTGGCATTAAATTATGGGAAGCGCCTGAGTCATGCATAGCATTATGCAGAATTTTGTCATGAATTTTTAGGCTTACATAAAAGGGAGGGACATGACCTTCTTGGAACTTTCCTTCAATCTTCGGACCAAAAATAAGCTCTGGTTGGTCATCATTAAGATTGAGAGTATCCTCGTTATCTTCTAAGTTCAAAGCTTTCAAAATTTTGGACCTATACACATGCGGGGCAGCTAACTCAGTCAAAGGAACAGAGATTTTGATCTTTGAGATTTTCTGTTCTAGGCTGAAAAGGTTTTGATTCTTCATAGCATTGACTTCAGCCTTGTTTGCTGCCACTTTATCAGCAATGACAGTTTGCTGATTCGGTTTATCTACGGTTGAAACAGTTGCTTGTCCAGGAGTACTAACCGAGGTGCTAGTACTACTAATGTTTTCACTCTGTTTTTTGATATTTTGAGTGTCTTTCTCTTTACCGTTACCAGAATTAACAGCCACTGTTTTGTCCTTTTGTTTGATTGTTTTAGACTTGGCTGCAGTGCTGTTTTGAGAAGGTTTGTCAGAGGTCTTATTGTTGGGGGTTTGTTGATTAGATCTACTTCTGAGTTCATATTCCCTTAAAGGCTCTATGACAGCGTTTTCCATATTTTGATAGTGATTCTGATTATCATCTCTCCTGTCATCACAAGGTGTATAAAGACCTTGTTTTTCATCATAATGAACCTCAAAGTCATCATCATCTACCCCAAATAAGTTTATATCATCTTCCTCTGTTATTTGATCTGTTTGTTCAACCTCACTTAAAAAGTTTTGATGAAAGGGAGGAATGACCTGCTGATCATCTTCCCTGGGTCTGTTTGGAGGCTGATTTCTTCTAAGATTCTGATTCTGGTTTTGGTTTCTGTTTTGAGGAGCGTTTTGATTTAGATTTGCTTGTGCTCTCTCTAGAATGCTCATTTTCTTCATCATTTCTTCCATCATTCTTTCCATCTTTGAGCTTGAAGTAGAAGGGGTGGATTCCTCTCTAAAAGATACTCTCTTTTCAGCTTTCATCCTCGCTCTCTTCTCCATGAGGTTGACTTCCACAGAAAGAGCACCTCTTTGCATATCTTCAAGGGTTGCAAAAAATCTTTCTCTGAGTGAATATGTCATGTCTGGATCAAACCCTTCAGGAAATTTGTTTAAGGCCGATCCCTGAGGAGGTTTTAGTTCAGGGGAAAGTGCATTATACACACTGTTGAATCTGGTACAATAAGCTTGTACACTTTCCCCAGGGTTCCTATGGAGATTGTTATAGTCGGCAAGGACTTGGAGAGGGTTTTTCCTTACTTCCCATTTGTTTAAAAATGTTTGATGGAAGGCTTGAAGGTCGTTAATACTATGGGGGGTTAAACCTTTAAACCATTTTCTCACTTCTCCCCCCAAACTTTGAGCAAACAGTCTGATTTTGACAGTTTCATTATCAATTTCGTTTCTGTCAAAGTAGTCATTCATCTTGTCCACATGTTGAGATGCTGTTATGGTATTATTAGCATCATACAACGGAATTTTGGACTGATAATCTTGTGGAATATTTACTAATGGTACAGGAAGGACTAAGGGAGCATACCATGCTGCCATGATATGTGGTGGGGGTGGATTTACAAGAGGAGGTGTGGGTTGAAGTGGAGTGGTTTGAACGGTGGATGAAAGATGAACAGAAGTGGATGGAACAGCAGTAGATCTCTGAGCTGATCTCGGATGAGAAACACCTAGATTATGTAAGAAATGAAAATCAGGAGGTGTTGATTCTCTATTCCCAAGAGTTTCACTTGTTTCGGGAGATGAAAGTGTAGGCTCAGAATCTAACTGATATAAATCACCAAATGACCTAGTTCTGAATGGGTTTAATAAGTCAATTTGTGATTCATGAAGAGATGAAAGGTTTTCAGGGACTGAATAGGCTCTTAGGGGTGGTCTGAAGATAGTTGAGGATTGTATCCTAGGAGACTTCCTAAGAATTCTTTCTGGGTTATCAACTATTTCAGGAGGATCTGGGTCAGGATGGGCTCTAGTGTGAATCTTTTTAGGAGCCACAATTTTTATATGTTTAGACCCAACTAAACAAGAAAAGTTCAACCAGATATGACAATCTTTAGGCGGTTAACTAATCTGTTTTCTCAATTCGAATCCTGCAGCCCTCTAACTGAGTTTGAATGATTTTATAATGATAAGGGTTCTTCCCAGTGGAGTCTTAAGGTCTGTTCAGGTTGGTGGAGTCGCCAGGTAGAAGGTTCAGAGTGCTTTCAAAGGAGTACACTGTCCACCACAGTGTTTGTGAAACATTCGTTTTCAAGGATATCTCAAAACAAAACAAACTCTAACCAGAGATTGACTGGGAGGGCATTCACCAGATATGTCACCCCTAAAAGAGGATGAGATCCAGAGGCTACCTGGCCCTTTCCAAACTCTGTCTAAGAGTATAGGGTAAAACACATCAAAGACGTATACAAGATATCAAAACTAGTGTTTTACTACCAATCTGAAATGTTTTTGGTATTTTCTGAATTGTTTCTATTTGTGGTTTAAAAGAATGTCCTAACTTTGCCTCAAAACTTAGCTACGGTTATGAAACAAAGACAGTCTATCCTCATGGCTAAGCTAGCTGATTTTCCATGGTTAGATAAAAACTTAAAAGAATCCTAGGAGTGACCTAGTTTGTCATTGATTCAATTGATCTTCATCTTAATTACCATTTTCTTGGTAGTGCTTGAAAAGGCTGCTTATGACTCTCAAGATTTTTGGAAGTTGCTGGGTTTGAGTTCCCCAGTGGAGTCGCCAGAAATGTTAGGTCTCTATAACAAGCAAGATTGGCAAAGTCTGATCACAGAGTTAACATCATTTCAACCAACTTTGGGATTCTAGGATCTAGCCCTCCTGAATCCGGAGAGGGATCTCTCCAATATGGTACAAAGATGGATATTGTATTTGAATTTTGGGGTGATGGTATTAGGCTAGTTATGAAGGCCAAGGGTTTTGTTTGGTTTTCTCAGATGGTTGAACATGGTTTCTGTCTGAGACAGAAAGATCTATATGCAAATAGGTTCAAAGGTGAGAAGTTGCAAGCGAACAGAATAAGCTTCGATTCTAAAGAAAGATGATGGCAAGTTTTCAATCCATTGGGCTATGGAGTCATAAGAGAATTTAATCGAAACGTGCAGGTTCAAGAGTAATCTATGGGGCAAGTCATCTAGGCCTAAGGATCTCTTTGAAGTTTGATTTATGGAATGGGGTGATACAAAAATAAAGGGAATTAACAGATGCAGAACAAAGAGCAGCCCATGATCTGGTAAGTACTTTGAAACTAGCCAGCCTTTGACCAGGCACTTAAGAAAAACATAGAAGCAAACTAGGATCTGGTAAGTACTTTGAAACTATCCAGCCTTTGATACACTTCTAACATAACACAGGTTAAAAACAAAGGGAAACTTGAAGGCAACCTTTGGAGCAGAAACTAGCGGGCAGGGCTCACCTTTCTCCTCATCTTAGTTCTTCTTTACTTAGTTACTTCCAAGACAATCACCGAGATAACACAGAATGGCCCAAGATCTGATAAGTACTTTGAAACTAGTCATCTTTTGACACATCCTAAGGGAAACAGACAAATAGTTGAGCAAACAAGAAAGGGAATCAGGGCTGACCTTTGATTTCCTCAATTCATTCCTTACACAACATATATGAAAGTAACATTTAAAAATAACATTCAGCAGTGAAGAAAAGATGAGGGAACGCCAGCATCTCTATGCTTAGACTGAATTAAATCATTTCTAAATAACACAATTAGAAGAAAACATTGGGATAAAGATTTTTCAGCCAGAGAAGGTTACTGGTATACAGCAAGTCCTAACACTGTTTAAACTGTTCTTTACTGTGGAAAATGAAACAAATTGAAAACTGAAATAAAATGACAAGTTACAGTGAGAATAACATCACCCTCAGCATAGACCAGGATCCCATAAATCAGCTTGTATTGATTGCTTCAAACCAGTTACAATATTCAAGTCTAATGTTTTAATCCATCTCTTTTCACAATCTAACCTAACTGTTACAAGAAGAGCTCCAAGGGCCTATGAAACCACTATTTACAGTCAAGAGTTTTCCACTCAGAAACAGCTACAACACTTCAGCAATTGCATTGACAACCAACTAATCCAACCCCTCACTCATCTTCTTCTGGAGTATTTATAGAAGGATGAGGAGGTGAGACCTAATAAAAAGATCTCAAATACAATAAATGCAGAATTAATATCTTCCTGGCCGAGGAGGCTCGATGGAGAATTTGTACAGGTGTTCCACTGCATTTATGCGTTTACACTGATGAAGTAAGCTCGAAGGGAGCTTTTGTTTTACCTTTGAGGCTCTGCGTACTGTTAGGGTTACTCTACAAACATTCTTTCATTAAATCTGGTGCAGTAATAACTTCTTTGGTTGTTCCGAGGCATAATATCTGATCTTGTTCAATAAATTCCTCCTCTGATTGAGCATTCTGAGGCAATAGGTGGCACTGCGGTGGTTGAGGAATCAATTTGCCTCAAAGTATGGCGGTGGGGGCAACGTCTGATGAACACCTTTAGGTCTTGCTTTAATCTGTGCTCGAAGCCGGGGATTAGGCTTTTGATAACCGTCTTAGCCGTAATCCCTGCCAATCTATCTATAAAACTGCTGCTCTGGTTCATTCTGTCTTCAAAATCTGATACTCTTCCCTGCGTCGATGTTAACTGCATTTTTCGGGCTTTACATGGGCACGTAGCAACCAAGGCTCATGAAACCTTGTTGATATCTTTATTCTTCATCCCGCGATCGATTTCTCTGGATTAATCAGAAGGACGGGAGTCGTCACCCTCATTCTTCAGTTTTTCATTAAACCACGACAAAAGAACCTTAAAACCTGCAAAATACAAGAAAAATGAGAAAATAATGCATTATATGGATAGACTGCATCGGAGGGCGTGCGGGAAAATGGAGTAATCTGAGCCGTTGATCGTACTGCGATCAACGGTCGGGGGCATTTTGACGATTCAGCGGAGAAAAAGTGAACTTGTACTCTGGAATCGGGAGAATGAATGAGATCCGTCGATCTACGGAGATCGACGGTGGGGATCGGCTTTCAAACGTGTCAGGGGAGATTTAACAGGTGGGTAAATCCGTTAAAAGTCGGGCAGAAAAGGCGATTAGCAACCGTCGGATGGGAGGGCCCAAATCCAACGGTGGAGGTGAACCCCGCTGCGGGGCCACGGGACGAGATTTAACGCGCGGGCGATGGGATTTGCATGGCGGTTTTGGATCTAGGTGGAGGACACATGTCGGCTGGCGTGTGGAATCGCTGGCCGACGGGATAAAACCATTTATCGCGGAAAGCGGTGCGGGATACATACCATGGTTTTTAGAAACGGACGCGGGGGAAAAAAGGGGGGGGGGTCCACCGGGTGGAGACTCACTCCGCACCGTTGATCTGCGGGATAGATCGACGGTCGAGTTTTTAACGTAATCTCTTTGGCGGAAGAATAAAATAAAACCCGACTTTCGTGTTTTTATGAAGGTTTTTCAATGTTTTCGGGTAATAAATCAATTCCAAGTGTTAAGCACCTGTCGGATTTAACACACGGTTCTGGCATCGGGGCATATGGATGGAGAGAAGGCAGGAGCTTAGCCTGAAGGGCTTAACCCAGCGCTCAGAAAAATAAGCGTTTTTATATGTTTTTTTCAATGATTTTTGAAAAAGAAAGAAGGTTCCGATAGGCTAAAAATAGATTTTTTCACCTTAGGAAATGAGATTTATTGAAGGGGTAAGGAATATAACAGGGTTTGGTGGGGTTTTTATGGATGAAAGGAGACTTGAAGAAATGAAGGAAAGATGGAAGAAGGGGAGAGGAAAAAGGAGGAGGATGCAGCAATATTTGACTAGGATCTTCATGGAATATCAGAGGCAGAGAGGAGGAAGAGTATGTAGAACCAACCAGTAGTTTAGAATCTTACCAACAAAATTCAAGTACCAACAATTTTAGGCCTGAATTTGTTTCTTGAAGGCTGCAAAGAAAATTTAGCCACCAGCTGATATAATTGAAAAATATAGGTGGCTAACAATATCCATCAGCACACTTTTGGAGGGATCTGAGCCAGAGTAACTGCTAGATATTTTGACGCAAGCATAGCCTGCAATACCCAGGATCTTCACTAAAATATGTTGTAAGAATGCATCTCAGCATTTACCCAAATCAAAAACCTCAATCACTGGCAAATTCACACCATCTCATTTCAACATGTGGAAGCTTTCCAATATATGGCTCAAAATCATTCAATACCATCTCATATATTAGCAATCTTGATTCACTCACCTTCAAGCAATTTCATAACTCTTCAAACAATATTCAAATGCTTCCTTAAACCATATCAATTCCAACATTCAAATGGGCTTATACAAATCATCCCAAAACTTCAATCTGCAATTCTTCTTCAAGCTTATACGCTTTCATACCAATAAACATCATTCAAAACAAATCTTGTACATGCGCCTTCAAGATCAGATTTAAATATCAATCAAATAATTTATTGAAAATATCATCAACTGAAAAATACACAGTCATTTCCCAGTTCCATGAAGTTACCACTCACACAACGCATTTCATATAAGACCCTTTCCAGAGTCTCAATAACAGACTTTCACTAAGATCTGATTTTCCATATTCACATATGTTCTTAATATTTTATTTAAAAATCAGAACAATGTACCTGTACAAGATCAGAACAATGTACCTATACTTACCAGCTCTGTGTCCATTCATTCCAGCGCTCTTACTATTCGACCATCATTGATACTGATCGATTCTCAATGCAACAATTGCTCACACATAAAACTTACCTTCTTGACACTTTTAGCTCTGCGTTCTTAACACATTTACCTTTTACCAATTCAGTTCATAACGCATTCAGTTCTGACATTTCACAAAACGACCTTTGAACATTCGCTAAGACGCCTCTATTACTATTCGATTCACTGTTCCATTGAAAATACAGAGTAAAAACGAATTATGTTCCTCTTATGAAAGAATTTCATCACATACCTTGTTCAGAACTCTGCGTTATTTCTGCAAACGGGCTTACTGCTCCATGTATTGATCACTAAGCTTGAACACATTACATTTGGTTCAAACAACAAACTGCTCGAAGTTTTCATTTCATCCAACCCGTTCTGGACCGCCTTCAAGTTTTGGACTTCACCAGAAATCGAACCATTCAATTCTACTGCGCTTTCATTCAACCATAGGTCGATATTAACACATCGATTTGTATAGCTTCCATTCTTTCGGTTTTTCCAATTCCGATTTTCTTCAATTTCTGAACCTACAGCTTAAATAACACAATACGATTTCAAACATTTTTCATAACAGTTCAACTCCATGCTCATTAAACAATTGCGCCTTCTATAAAATCGACTCTCCAAGTCGATGTGCCAACGCATTCAACAATGTTCAATATGTTAACAAACAGTATTCTACTTCAGTCGACTATAATGCCACATGGTCTGCAAGTAATCAACCCCAAACAGAAACTTCAAGGCCCAGATTCGATTTCAACACAGTTGCTTCTCTCAGCATTCCATCACATAGCTGCACTTCCAATGTGTTATCCAATTCTTACAACCCAACCAAACAGCATGTGATCCTAAATTAAATTCAATTTAAGTTTTATGCCGCACGCATTGAACATTTTCACAAACTCAGCGCTATATATCACAGCAAATTCCAATTTAATACTACATCAAATACTCAATCGATCTCGACATACATCGAACTTCTCACAACTAACTTTGATCACGCATTCAAGGTATTATAAGCGCCATTCACAATTTGATTGATATTGAACCCAATTTCAGAAATTAACATCCAATTTCTAAAAACCATCAATAAACTCCAAAACACACTTATCATATTAATAATGAAAACACTTACAAACTGTTCTTCCTGGCCAAGTATTCAACGTTCATGGCCCTTACAAATTGCTAGAGGCTTACAGCCTTGGCTGTTCAAAACCTACTCTCAATCACTCACACCATTCCTATTCAAGTCTACCTCTAATTTATACAAATTAAAAATCCACTAAATTTAATTCTATCCCTTTAAAATCTCAACAAATTCCTAAATCTCTCAACATCCCTAAAAGATAGACATTTATCCCTAAAACTTAGAAACTAATTCCAACTTAGGCTCCCTCATTAATTCTAAATAATCTAGAAACTAATTTCTCTCACATTTACAATTTCTCACAAATAATTAATTAATCACTCAAAATAATATTAATATTTACATGAAATTTAATATTTCTTCAAAACATGAAACCCCCTAGCTTAGATAAAAAACAAGGTGTTTTTCGGAGCTAATGCTCCTGCATCAGACTCCCCATGTAAGAAAATTCATGACCACCTGGTCATAAGTCTGGATATTTCCTCCTGGATCCCAAATTTTATTTTGTAATCTTTCTTTGCTTGTCAATTGCTTTAATGTTGTTGTTATCTGCTGTTGTCTCCCAGGTTTCCATATTTTGTGCTGTAATGCTCCACTTGCTCTGCTCTTACAATCTTTCGTTGTCTTTCTCTTGTTGTCTTTCCTTTTCTTTCTTGCTGTTGTCTTTCTCTGAGACATTTTCATCATTAACCTCCTTATCAACTCAATTTCTATGTCCAGTATATCCTCTGTCTGTTGATTGTTTCCATCTCTTGATTGTTGAACTCTCATTCTTGCTTGTTCTTCACTTGTTTTGATCGCTTCCTTTTCACCCTTACTGCTATTTTGCACCTTTTCTGCTGCTGCTACTATACATGTCACCTCACATGTTGCTCTAGCTGTCACTATGAATGTTGCGGCCTCCCAAACTTCCTGTCCCTCTGCAACATTCCTTTGCTCATCATCTGCAATTTCTTTCTCTGGTTCCAGCAAACATTTCAGCATTTCATCAACATGCTGCAAATTAACTCCAACATAATCTTCATCTTCCCCTTCGACAATCTTCAGTAATTGTCCATCATCATCTTGATTGATTCTGGCAATCCAATCAAGTTTTTCAAACACTGCAGCTCCATCCTGTACTACTGTAGCAGCTCCAAAACTTTGTCCATCAGTCTTCTCTTGGCTATACAAACAAGCCAACTCTTTCTTGTCACCCACGGTAACAAGCCTCTGCTTATGAGACATGACTGTCTCATACTCTACCTACAACAGTTCTTCTTCTTCCAAGACAATCCCAAATGATGGACTGTCTTCTACATCACCTGTAAACACAATCAAATCGTCAGCTTCAAAATCATAACACTCACTTGTCGATTTAGTCACCAAGTTTTCTCTCTGCAGCTCCAAGTCTTCTTCAGGACTCAGAAAATCTTCACTAGTTTTCTCCTCAGCTTTCTCTGGCAACACTTCAGTATGCTGCTCTGAGTTCCTTTCCAACTTTTCTGTCAGCACATCAATATGCTGATTCGCATTCACCATGAGACTGTCAGCTAGTCTCGCCTTCTTACCATCCTCTGCTTCATGACTGTCCTTCATGAAAACTTTCTTGCCTTGCTTCCTCAGCAAATTATCTTGCACATAAGTCCTCTGTCTCTCCAATTCTCTTCTCTAAAGATCTAGTTTCCTATACAACTCAACAATTTCATTAGGAGTAGAAATTGGAAACTTTACATAATTTTCTATACCTTCACCAGCTCGTGACCAATCATCAACTGGTCTTTCTTTCTCTGCATCATCATTCTGATTAGACTCCTTTGTCTTCATTGCCTCCTGAGATCTTTCCATCTCAGTATCAATCTGAACATCCTTCAGATTCACCTCTTCTTGAACAAACTCTAAAGCTTGTTCATCTCCCTGTATTGTACCTGCAAACATACACAACTTGTCATTTTTAAAACCACAAGACTTTTCAGTCTTGACTGCTTCCTCCAACACATCCTTCTAAACAAATATGCGTGTGGAGTCTTCAAATTCCATCTCTGGTTCAAGAATTCTAAGTTCCTTTTTCAACAAGGCAATCACAATTTGCCTCAACTTCACCTGTAATTGTCACCAAATCACTCTCTTTCCCTTCAGTGGAAAGATCCATTTTCTATTCTGATCTTCCTGCTTTTGCAGCCATTCTTCTAGTACCTGCAATTATACCTTCATTACTGCAATCTCTCTTTCTCCATCTTCTGCAGTCATCTCATCTCTGTGGCATTCCTCTCTTCTCTGATCCTTCATGATCATCTTCTCCATGAGTTTCTCACTCATCATGAGTTGTTCTAGGCTCTACGACAGCAATCTCTTCTGCTGCCACTTACCTCACCAAGCTCTCCTCACTCAGTCTTTTGGTAAGTACTTGGTTCACTGCCTCTGGGACCTTTTGAGCACTTTCCTCTACTCTCTCTCTGGGCTATCTCTTCAACTCACCTTCTTCTTCAGGACACTGCAATTGTCCTCCTTATTCAGCCTTTAGCTGAATGCCAGGTTCAATGCCATCGTCTTCTCTGCAACCATAAACTTCAATTCATAAATTTCAAATCAGAAAAATCATCTCACCTTTAAGATCTTGCATGATCTTGTACTCCTTTCACTTCTGCCATCCTGTTCACTTGCAATTGTGTATGCCGCATATCAGATTTCAAATCTGATCTTCCTTTCCCTCATTCATCACACATGCAAAAATACATTTCAGTTCTTCAACAAAACCTTATGTCTTCATTCAGAAACAAACATTTTTCATTTCAACAGAGCCAAGCTTTGATACCAAAAATGACGCAAGTATAGCCTGCAATACCCAGGATCTTCACTAAAATATGTTGTAATAATGCATCTCAGCATTTACCCAAATCAAAAACCTCAATCACTAGCAAATTCACACCATCTCATTTCAACATGCGGAAGCTTTCCAATATATGGCTCAAAATCATTCAATACCATCTCATATATTAGCAATCTTGATTCACTCACCTTCAAGCAATTTCATAACTCTTCAAACAATATTCAAATGCTTCCTTAAACCATATCAATGCCAACATTCAAATGGGCTTATACAAATCATCCCAAAACTTCAATCTGCAATTCTTCTTCAAGCTTATACGCTTTCATACCAATAAACATCATTCAAAACAAAACTTGTACATGCGCCTTCAAGATCAGATTTAAAGATCAATCAAATAATTTATTGAAAATATCATCAACTGAAAAATACACAGTCATTTCCTAGTTCCATGAAGTTACCACTCACACAACGCATTTCATATAAGACCCTTTCCAGAGTCTCAATAACAGACTTTCACTAGGATCTAATTTTCCATATTCACATATGTTCTTAATATTGTATTTAAAAATCAGAACAATGTACCTGTACAAGATCACAACAATGTACCTGAACTTACCAGCTCTGTGTCCATTCATTCCAGCGCTCTTACTATTCGACCATCATTGATACTGATCGATTCTCAATGCAACAATTGCTCACACATAAAACTTACCTTCTTGACACTTTTAGCTCTGCATTCTTAACACATTTACCTTTTACCAATTCAGTTCATAATGCATTTAGTTCTGACATTTCACAAAACGACCTTTGAACATTCGCTAAGATGCCTCTATTACTATTCGATTCACTATTCCATTGAAAAGACAGAGTAAAAACGAATTCTTCTCCTCTTATGAAAGAATTTCATCACATACCTTGTTCAGAACTCTGCGTTATTTCTGCAAACGGGCTTACTGCTCCATGTATTGATCACTAAGCTTGAACACATTACATTTGGTTCAAACAAAAAATTGCTCGAAGTTTTCAATTCATCCAACCCGTTCTGGACCGCCTTCGAGTTTTGGACTTCACCAGCAATCGAACCATTCAATTCTACTGCGCTTTCATTCAACCATAGGTCGATATTAACACATCGATTTGTATAGCTTCCATTCTTTCGGTTTTTCCAATTCCGATTTTCTTCAATTTCTGAACCTGCAGCTTAAATAACATAATACGATTTTAAAAAATTTTCATAACAGTTCAACTCCATGCTCATTAAACAATTGCGCCTTCTATAAAATTGACTCTCCAAGTCGATGTGCCAACGCATTCAACAATGTTCAATATGTTAACAAACAATATTCTACTTCAGTCGACTATAATGCCACATGGTCTGCAAGTAATCGACCCCAAACAGAAACTTCAAGGCCCAGATTCGATTTCAACGCAGCTGCTTCTCTCAGCATTCCATCACATAGCTGCACTTCCAATGTGTTATCCAATTCTTACAACCCAACCAAACAGCGTGTGATCTTAAATAAAATTCAATTTAAGTTTTATGCCGCACGCATTGAACATTTTCACAAACTCAACGCTATATATCACAACAAATGCCAATTTAATACTACATCAAATACTCAATCGATCTCGACATACATCGAACTTCTCACAACTAACTTTGATCACGCATTCAAGGTATTATAAGCGCCATTCACAATTTGATTGATATTGAACCCAATTTCAGAAATTAACATCCAATTTCTAAAAACCATCAATAAAATCCAAAACACACTTATCATATTAATAATGAAAACACTTACAAACTGTTCTTCCTGGCCAAGTATTCAACGTTCATGGCCCTTACAAATTGCTAGAGGCTTACGGTAGCAGGCATTCGAAACCTACTCTCAATCGGTCACACCATTCCTATTCAAGTCTACTCTAATTTATACAAATTAAAAATGCACTAAATTGAGTTCTATCCCTTTAAAATCTCAACAAATCCCAAAATCTCTCAACATCCCTAAAAGATAGATTCTTATCCCTAAAACTTAGAAACTAATTCCAACTTAGGCTCCCTCATTAATTCTAAATAATCTAGAAACTAATTTCTCTCACATTTACAATTTCTCACAAATAATTAATTAATCACTCAAAATAATATAAATATTTACATGAAATTTAATATTTCTTCAAAACATGAAACCCCCTAGCTTAGATAAAATACAAGGTGTTTTTCGGAGCTAATGCTCCTGCATCATCTTTAATCATGCCCAAACATTTCACTCTTTTGGAATCAAAGGAATAGAGGTCTTTATAAGGACGAGTGATTTGGAGTCCCAATTGCTCCATGACAGATAGGGGCATGAGGTTGTGAGACGCTCCAGAGTCTAACATACAATTATGCAACAATAGATCATGGATCACTAAAGACACATAAAAGGGGGGTGTGGAGGGATCTAACTCTTCAACGTGTGGACCGAACACCACCATAGGTCTTTCTTCCTGCAGGTTAAGACTATATGGAACGTGTGATATATCAGGAGGGGAGATGAAGGAAGTGATCTGTGACTGATAGGCCGGTTGTTTCAACAGCTCGGACAGAGGCACTGGTATTTTTACTTTTTCAAGCTCTTTTTGTAGACAGAAGATGGATGAAGGCTTATCGACTAACACTTCCTTTTCCTTCGACTCTTTACTTTGCATGGGAGGCTTAACTTCTTTTTCGGTGGGCTTATCACTAAGGGATACAACCACTTGTGAAGACGAAGGCATTTGAATATCAGATTGCAGAGATTGGTTAAGGGGCCTCTTACCTTTTTCTGGGGGTTTTTGAGTATTGACCTCCTTCTGTGCAGATGCTGACTTTTGGGGTGTGTCCTCCTCTTTGTCTTGAGTACGGGTTCGCTTCCTAGAGGACCTGAGATCATATTTTCTATTGAACTTGGCTTGCATGAAGTCAACGAACTGTTTACAGTAATCATCAATCTCGGGCTCTTCAGTATCCTCGTTGTCCTTCCTTTCTGATTTAGCCTGCAATTCTCCCTCATCACTTTCATGTACCGGGCATTCGATGTCATCACTGTCTGAGAAGATAGGGCATGCCTCTTCTTGTTCATAGGCAGGATCTTCAGGGGAAGCCTCCACTTGTCCCTCCAAGTATAGAGGATGCGGTACCTGATCTTGTTGCTCCTTCTGTCCCCTCTGCAATATCTGCAAGGGTGGTTTCCTGTATTGAGGATTGAATCCCCTGTTTGGAGTGTTCTAGAAATTCTTTGGGGGCGAATTCTTGGCCTCCATCTCAAGCTTGACCAGCTTACTTGAGAGATTCTTGATCATCCTACTCATTTCTTCAATCTTGTCACTAGCTGAATCTCTGTCTTGGCTTGAAGTGGATACTTCCTCCTTTCCCCTCCTTCTAATATCATGTTCTTGTTTCCCTTTGGACTTGCCAGTCGAGACAAAATTTGCTTCTATCTCCAACGCGTCTGACTGTGCATCATCCAGAGTGGCTGGCTTTCTCTCTCTCAATGAGAAACCAAATTCAGAATCAAATGCTGCCACAAAAACGACCTTGGCAACAGTCTGGTGAGGCTTCATCTCGGCGGGGAGACTCAGGTACAGTTTGTTAAATCTTCTGATAAACTCTGATACCCCTTCATTGTGCTTCTTTTTCAAAGTATTGAACTCAGTAAGGACATTACCGTGATCTTTCTTTTCCCCCCACTTTTTGATGAAAGCGTCCTCCATTGCCTCCCAAGAGTTGATGGAACGAGCTCCAAGGGTTTTGAACCATTTTCTGGCTTCCCCATCTAAGGATTGCACAAACAGCCTTAGAACTACGTCCAGATGCTCCACATTAAAATTCTCTGCGAAAGAGCAGAAAATTTCGACATGTTTCTGGGCTTCAATGTCATTCTCGCCACTAAATCTGGGCAGAATCTTTAAATAATCTTGCGGCATGTCATTTAGTATTGCCGGTAGCTCCAAAGGAGCGTATCTATTTTGCAGGAAGCCAGGGAAATTTGCCATTGGGGGAGGTGGAGGTAGTACAAGAGTTTGAGCTGTAAGAGGAGGGGGGGAAGGTGGAAGTGAAGTATGGATAATGATGGGGATGTAGTGAACAACGGCTTGAGGGGTTGTAGAGAATGTAGGGTTGCGAACAACAACTATTTCAGTAACTTCTTTAATCTCCTCACTTTCAGGGGTAGGGTGGAAGGAGTAATGCGGAGTATAGCTAGACTCGGCTTCGTCTTTGATATGGGCGCCTACCCGAGGTGGACTCTCTGAATAGTAACCAGTATCTCTTGTGATAGGGTTAGGGCCTTGTATTTGGGCGACTTGAGAGGAAGAGGATGGAAGATATGGAAATTTTTCTAGGGAGAATTCAGGAATCTTGGTGTGAACTGACTGCCTTTCCCTCCAGCCTCTTATGTGTAGGATTATTTCCGGGTTAGACACGGAGGGTGTCTTTGGCTGAGACGTATCTGACCTTAGGTGTGGCTTGCGATGAGCCAGGGCTGCAAAAAGTTTTAATTGAGAAATGATGGTGGAGTCGCCAAGGTGAGGGATACACAACTCTCAACTCTTCGTGCTCACCTAACTGAAGAGTGGATGGGTTTTAATAGGGCCCGAGTTTAAATTTTTTTCAACTTCATTCCCGATGACGGTGCCAAAAATATGTTGTAACTCCTAGATACAGCCTAGAGTTGCCATAGACCAGTGCCTAGGACATCTTATATAGAAGAGAGACATGATTATGTAGTGAGAAGGATCTCATCAAGACCAAGCTCTCGGACTATTTCTTGTCAAATGAGAAAACTAAAATTTCAGTGGTATCCAATATTTCAGAAGCTTAAAGTTGAAGAGGCAATTCTGAATAAGAAAGATATTAAGTCCCAACATAAATGCACAAGACAATTCCAAGATAGTCTGCTTGTAGCAAGGGCTGGATTCTCGAATAGTTCACAGAGAAAGATGATATAAAAGTATCTACTGAGAATGTAGAAATGGGGAGATATTAATTGATATAAAGATAGTATTCAGAAACATACATTAACATGTGATGGGGTTAAACATTAAGAATCCATACATGGCAACCACGTTCGTAAATAATACTTCATAACATTCAACATATCGCCCAATCTGCGAATGAGGTGAGAGTGGAATGACATGTTACATACGAGCCATATTTAAAGTGTCGAAGACTAATGAAATAAGTATCCACGGGGATAAATTCATAACGAAAACGACAGACTACTCGCATTCCGGAATGTAATATTAGATATATGGATATAAGCAAAACGAATAACAACACTACGGCCACATCGAGAGAGAATAACACTATGAAGAAAGCAGACCAGAATCTTTAAATAGAAACAAAACTTATTTTCATTGAGGCCCTACGAGCTCTTTGCATTCATATTGAGACTTTCACAAAATGTTAAACAAGAAGACACTACATAGTATTTCCTCCAAAATTTTGGAACCTTTCTTTCTTCTTTGATCTACCTTATATAGGATTCCTCCCATTTCAGCGAGAAGACATTTTGGGAAAATATCTTCTTCGCATGGGGAAAATTTGTTAGATGTCATTTTCATAACAAAAAAATTTAATGATGGGGAATCAAAACCTCCCATCATGTGTAAGCAGGTCCCAGGCCATTTTCAAAACAGACATTTAAACAAATGTTTGATGTAAAAAGTAAAATGCAAGAGTGGGGGAAAACAACCCACTCGGAACTTTAAAAGAAATAAACCAAATGAAAGTGAAATAGGCCGTTCAGACCATATCATGAGTTAACAGAAGAATCACTGGCGAGGCTGAGTGGAAGCGGTTGCAGATTCAGGCGAAGGTATGTTAGCAGATGAGCTGGTATGCTGACTCATAAACTGTGTCAGTCTCTACTGGCTTTCCACAGTTGGTTCGGGCATTGCTGAGAGCCCCTCCACCTCGATGAAGGCTTCGCCGAGAGCGTGCAAACCTGCCTCAGTTGGGATTCGGTGCCGGATCATGTAAAGGAGATTAAACTCCTTTTGAAGGACCGTAACAATTGTATCGGCTTTGAGCTGAGTTGCTTTTCCCATCTGGAGGTCAGTCCGATCTCTTTCCTTCTGCAAGCGCGTTGTGTATTGGTCCAGAGGCAAAATCACAGCGAGAGCGGTCGGTTCCCAGTAGGAAGGGAGTCCGGCTGTCGTGATTTCATCCCATACCTCATCAAACCGCTCGACATTGTCGCCCACCCGTTGAAGGGCTCTTGAAGCTGCTTCTCGGGCCTTCTCCTTATTGATGATCTTATGACATTCAATGACCTCTGTAAATCGGCTGGAGATACCGTGTTTCTCCAAGTCGTTTTCTCTTAACGCGTACAGAAATGAGATATAATCTCCAGCATGTTGAGCTCTGTTAGGTAGATCAATTCCCGCCTCCTGCAAATTTCTACTTAGATAGGGAAAAGTAGACTTGAGCTCTCCTATCATTGTCAGAAACTCCCATTGCTCGGTTATAGCCGTAATTATGTCTGACCAGATTATGCTTCTAGCTTCGAGAAGGGTAAGGTTCCCCTTTGCTTGACTTTTCATGTCTGCAATGGTTTTCTGCTACTCAACCATGACCTTTTTCTCATGCTTGACTTCCCTCTGTAGCCCTTCGACTGTTCTGGCTTTTTCGGCTAGGGAGCTCTCCAATTTTGCGATCTTTTGCCTGGTCGTGGATGCTTGTTTCTCCAGAAATTCAATCTCAGCTCTGGTTGTAGACAGTTGTGCTGGCTCCACTTGACGCTTCAGCCGTCTGGCAGCTGTGCAAATCCCACCTGGCTTGTAGCTCTGTCGCTTTGCCTTGCAACTCACTGATCCTTTCGGCCATTTTTCCCTTTTCTTCCCTCTCCTTGGATAACCTGGCAAACAGCTCTGCTTTTTCTTCCTCCGCCTATACCAATTCCGCTGTCTGGACATGATGCGAGGCAGGAATACGAGCCTGCCTTTTTGCGGATGCAACCTCATTCTGCAACTGCTTTATGAGCGCTGCCTGTGCGCCTTTTCCTCCTTCATCTGAGTTTTTGATTTGGTCCTGGAGATCACGCACTTGGTGTGCGTTGGCACGGCAAGAAACCTGTTCAGCTACAAGGGATGCCCTCAGCTAGTCATGCTTCTGTTCTAGCTTCCTTAATGCAAGGGTGAGATGCATTAGTTTGTCCTTCATCATGTTGCAGACTGTTTGAAACAGGTCGCACATGTCATTAGCCGGCACCTTCTGCATGTCAATGGCCAATTCAAGCACTTTATAGCTGGGAACATCAGAATTGGGGTCCAGGATGGCCTCTTCCATAGATAATACCAAGCTTTCAGTGTCCGCGTTGATAGAGGCAGAGAGCCTGGTAGAATACTTTTCCACATATCCCCCCAATTTGGCCTTGTACCTGTCTCGGATTACTTTGTTTGACTGCTCCCTTTCACTTGGCCTGGACGAAGTGTGCTCAATGATGGCCTGCGTGACCTCTGTGTAATCAGAAGAGGCAGCGCTGTCTCTCAACACTGTTATCCTTGCCTTGCCCTTATTGAATTCCCCAAACTTTGTGAAGGGTTCCAGTAGTTGCCCTTCTCCTATGACTTCCGCTTCACTGGTGGCTGTCCTCTGCCTCTTGGGCGGTGGTGCTGCTCTGGAGGTACTTGCCTCTTCTTCACCAGTGCCCCTGTTCACTTCCTCCTCTTCCCCTGTAGCAGATGAGTCCGTCTCCATCTGTGAAAACAAGGGCCAAGTTTCGAGATTAGCCCTCCATTCCATAAATGGCCTCGGCTCATGTATGTAGGGCGTAGACCTGTTCCTTTTCCTTTTATTTGAAATGATTTCTCTCGGGTCATAAGCCCAGCTTTTCCCCAACGTCAGGTCCATATTTTGCAGCATTTTTTCAGCAATTGGGAGGGCATGTCTCGAGTTTACCACGAAGGGGCCGATTTGGGTAGGAAGCCTTAGGATGTAGCCCTTCTTAGCAGGGACAAAATGTAGTTGGTTGGCTTTGAGGGCCTGCCGGATGTATTCGAGGGCATAAACTCGTCAAACGGGGAAAACTGACAACCTGTATGGAGCGACTTCGGCTCCATAGACCCGAATTTCAGTACAGTCTTCAGAAAGAAACCAATCTCCGGTACATTGATATTTCCCGACTTGCAACCATCATTTCATTTCTGGGAAAACCCTAGGGGAAGGCGAATCGTGGATGATGGTGTAGGCAATGGACATGAAAGTATTTACAAAATTCGCATAGCCCTCTCCCTTAGGTAATTGACGGACGGAGAAGTTCCAGTCGAAGACAGGCCTGGGTTGAGAATTCTCAGAATAGACCCGGTCTAACCCCAAATGGTCGAATTTATCAGCCTACTGGAATAAGAAGAGGTAGAACACCATTGAGCAGAAGCGAAACTGGCGGGCTTGTGAGAGCTCTTGGAACTGGGTCAGGATGGTCAAGGAGAGGAAACCAGGAATTTCCAAGACAACCCCATTCTGTGACATGAGCCATAGGAAGCGTACGCATACCATAGAAATATCTTCAGGGCTCCCTATCCCCAAAAGTCCAGCGATGAGAGAGAGAACAGGGCGAACCTCTTCGACAAACAGACTTAGTGAAAACGGCTCTAATGTAGGCAGGGCCGTTGCATGGTCGACGGTTATAGAGGATATAAAGGCCCGACGGGCTTCCCTCGGTTGTTTTTTGAACTGGGTTAACAAGGTTTCATCTTTGAAGCTGATATAGGTGTCGCTGACAGGGACACAGAGGGCCTGTCTGATGACATCGGGAGAAAGGGAGAAAACCTTATTCAAACGAAAGCGCCCTGATGTACATCGAAGGCATCTCTGAGCCAGATGATGAAATCAATACAAGAATGGACCTGGGGGGTGATTTGGTGGTAGAATCCCGACACAACAACTCGGAAACGGTCTGTATTCTTGCAATGGCGGCCGAAAAGCAGAGGTTTGATACTGCGTATGTCGAAAGGGTATTTCGGGTCGCAAATACCAGACTGCAAGTCATAGAGGGGTTCAAAACCTGGGGGGTTCCTAGACTCACGAACTTGGGGGGTTTCAGGCTCGTTCTTCTTGGGCTTTCCCCTCCCCATGGCTGCCATTTTAAGAATTTAAAAAAAAAGAAAGGAAACAGAGGGAAAATGGAGAATGGAATACCTGAACAGAGGGTGACAATGCTCGAGAAAGCGATGTGGGGAACCCTGACAGTGACTGGGATAGATCAGGCGCTCTTCCCTACTTGGTATTTTCCGTGGATAGTAACTTGCGTCCTTTTACTGGAGTGAAATACGAGAGTGAGAAGACCGTTAGAGCTAAAAGGGCGGGTGAGGAGGATGACTTGAAGGCGAGTGTCGTAAGGACAGTGACACTGAGACACATGGCGCGCGGGGATTGGGGTTGTAAGGGTGTAGGTGAGCGCCTCGTGTCGGGTTTAAGGCTAGTACGGGTCTCACTTCCAGTTGATCTAATAAAATGTTACCTTACCTTTTACCTGCGTATATGCTGACCAACACTTGCAACGTGTGATTTCCTGCATCAGATAAACACGTGAATTTCCCCGATCGAGAGGGTCCACCTCATGGTCTGCCATGTCACCACCACGCAGCAACCTCGTATTGCCTCTTTCTATCGTTGAGTCCCCACGCTACGTGTCACCATTCCGCGGGGGTATGGACCTCATCCTTTCCCCCCCCGCTCGACCCCCTCGGAATTTCCCCACGTGCTTTCTCATATGGTAGCGGCCCCCTTTTAATACATCGGTCATGTGTTTTAGCGCTGCGTCCCCTTTACTTTGATATCTCCTGTTTACATTATGGTTTTACACTCCACCCTTCGCGTTATTCACCCATCGGCTTTTAGACATGCGAATTCCACTACCTTATCTCTTTTCGACCCACTTTTTGGAACATTTTCCTCTTTGATGTAAAATATTAATGCGCGGCTTGTCCAACCTTTAATACACCCATGAATAATGCTAAAGATTGCACAACACCTGGGTAGAGAGAAAACATTAAACATACTGATAAGCCTCTGAAGTAGGAAAACGTAGAGGGTTTCCTTGCTCATCGTACTGATATGGAAAAATGTAGACGAGTGTACCATCCTATGCATAATGTGAAAGATAAGGACGGTTGGGATCTTGGGAGGATTGACCAACCTCGGAGTTTGATTGTTGTAGGGACAACCGATACTCCTCAACAGAAATGTTCTCTGAATAGAAGATGCTATATAAACGTCTTCGAGAAGTGACGCAGCCCTTACCGACTGCGTAGGAACAACGGGTGTAGATGTGGCCACATAGACAGTGGGCCTAATAGGTACTGATGTGACCTGAGGAGATGACGTGAGGGGTGTCTTTGGGGACATCCCGAACGAAGGAGTAATCGGCCTCGTGGAAGGAGTTGATACTCCCATAGAGGCGATAGCGGTCATAATCTGACTTAAAGATCTATACCCTACTGGAAGTGAAGGACTCGGCGAAGACATGACAGATAAATCAGGGTTGTCTTCTAGGAAGAGCTGTTAATCTTCACCAGACATGGGGATTTCCTCACTAGGAGGAGGACTGGATGAGCCCATATCTGACCTTGCGGCTAGATATTCTAGAAGACGACGAGGACTAGGAGGAATAATAGAAGCTATAAAAGGCAAACCTGATGTAAGAGGAGGGAAATCTTCCCCCACTCCAAATCCAAACCAAGCATTGGATAAGGGCTAATTGAACTCAAATGGTCCTCCAAAGGGAAGCTCAGATAGAACCGGTCCCCCGTTGGGAAACTCAGAGATAATAGGCTGTTGAGGTTTAGCAGAGGATTGAGAGACCTCTGATGAATCGTCAGTGTAAGTACTACCAGTAGACGAAACTGATGGTTCTGCCACTATGACAGTAATGACGAGAGGAAGAGATCAAACAAAAACACATGGGCTAGAAAACTAAGACACACAATCAAATGACCGACAAGCAAATTCTAATAGGGTGTGTGATCGTAGGTGATTTATTTTACCAGATTGAAACTTAGAAAGTTCATCGTTTCATGTTTTAAGAGTCGAGAAACGGATGAAAGGTGACTCTATCTCTTTCAGTTTTGAAACAAGCATGAAAGGACAAGTACTTGATGATCCTTTCAAATTTTATGATTCAGAAAATATCAAAATGACTACTCTGGAACTCTAGGCAAAGGATGTACCAGATATCTGTGAACTGCAATATACACCTTGGTTTCAAAATGAAAGATAATTCAACCAAGGACTTAATGTATGTGTAGGAAATATCCCTGAATGTTGTGTCCGGTGTATCATGGGTATAAAGTGGCAGACTCAGCTTCCTACAGATAAAGGATAGCAACCTAGTGGGGTCTCCCTTTATATAAACGATGGTACGGGGAGCACAAGTCTGTACTAGCGCTGTCTAAAGCCAAGAGGCGAATGACAGCTACTAGGTTTAACAACACCGAAACACGTCACTAGCCTAGACCTCTAAATATTTCGTTAATGTTTCAATGCTGCCTTAAGGTAAATTGAATAAATTTTAGTGTTGATCTTCAATTATGTTTCAATTTCCAGGCCCTACCGAATGTTATGTTTCAAAATCCTCTAAATGCACACTACATGCCATAATGTATCACTTTGTTCGATGAATAACTAACTACGGGAAGGTTGAGAGCTTTCACACAATAACAAAATGATCACAAAACAACCACTAGTGTCTCTAATGCACGCTAATGCAACTAAAATATTTTCTTTCAGAGTTATAAATCACTAATAACACATAAAATATTTAATTTACATTAACTAATCAAAAGAAAAAGAGATTTTTTTGTGTATTTTCAATGTTTAAGAGAAAAGTGCACTAAACAAAATGAAAACTAATGAAAAGAACGATTTGAGAAGAGATAGAAAAAGAGCAAAGACAATAAATTTCACTCAATTCCAAACACAACAATCAGACCTCAAATTGACAAAGAAGTCCTTCAAATCAAAGAGGAATCCCAAAGAATCAAATGAACCGTGTAATCTAGGCCCAAAACGACACAAAGCGGAATTCGAATGAAGAAGAAGCCAATCACTCAAATAATGCCGCAAAATAATGGAAAACCATTAAACGAATGCAAAGAAGCATTAATGAAATTGATTGATCAAACGAAGACCAAAAACTCCTACGAGAGGCTTGACACACTATAGCACCTAGATGTCCTAGGGCTAGAATGTAAAATCAATAGTATAGGGCAAACAACCAGAGGATGAAGGTCACACTTAGTCAAACAAGGCTCTAGAACACTTAGGCAATTGAAAAAATGACACCAAAACCATAGACCAAGCTCAGAAATCCCAAAAAGAAGCAAACCCTAGCACCTCACAGGATTTGTGTGACTGTCAGGCTGCAACTAGCACCAGAATAGGATTGGCGCCAGGGATAAACTGGCAACATGCGCCAGCTGGTACGACTATCAAGGCAAAAACTATGCTAGTCGAGTTTACTAATGAAAAAGATGAAAAAGAGCAATCAGGGAGCAGATTAGGGATGGTGAAGCTAAACAAAGGTTTAACACTAGAAAAGAGCGAACCAAAAGAGATGTTCAAGCAGGAAAAGAGAAAAATAAACCGAAAAGACAAGACAAAATCGAATCAATGTCCCCCTAGTGGAGTCACTAATTTTTTGGAGAGGTAAATCCCCTCTGCAGACAGAGGCGATCCCTACTAGCCCAGATCGGGTCTAGCAACAACCGAGCCACGCTAAGACACAAGTTCCTAATTGCAAAAGACCAATATGTGACAAGAGGCCTACCTTAAGTCCTATGATGTTGTTGCTTGCAGAGAAGATGGCACTTCCATCCCTCACTATGGCAGATCACAATTCTCCTGCTAGGCACGTTCGAACACCCGCACGTACACGAAGAAACAACAAACAAACAAGCGTAAAACCTAATACATGCAACTATGTATCAGTTAGAGAAAATACAACTCATAATCATAAAACATGAACATCTAATTGGAACCATAATCAAATTCGTTTATTATTAATCGAGAAAAAAGAAAGATACAACATGAGCTCTAACGTTGGATCTTCCTTTGGCAGGTTGACAACAGAGTACGTCTTGATAAAGCTCGTTGGGAATGGGACAAGTCTCTCTCTTCAGCTGTCTGACAATAATCTCCTTACTAATGATTCAGCTCTATTTAGAGTAGCTTGCAAAGGGAAAATGACAAGCTTATATAGATGGTGGAAGGGGAGTTGGGATCCCTACAATGGTGGGATTGGCCCTATCCTCAAGGAAGCTTCCTTGATAGGTGGAAAACCACTTCCCCTACATGGAGATCCAGAGCCAAACCTCCCAAATCATTTTAGAGACTGGTTCAGGAGTTGGTTGGAATCAAACTTCTGCCATTTATTTTTAAAAAACAATCCTTATTAAGCCTCGCGCGGGTAATACACTGGGACAGAGCATCAGTTGGCACTCCATCTTTGGTGGATTACCCCCATTGGAGCGAGGGCTGAACTGTCTAGTCGTGCCAAGGCAAAAAGGGCTATTTTTAGGGCTTTTCACAGGAAATTGTCTTCAGGGGAATGATTGTCTTTGTTAAGGGGAATGCCATGAAAGTGGTTTCAGGTCATGTCATTGCTCACAGGTCATAGAATAGGCCCTCCAATGTGTGGGATGAGGGATTGCAGTGACGGTGACAAATTACTGTGTAACAGATGCCCCTTAAAGCATCAGGCCCGAGAGAGAGAGGGGTGAAATGCTTTATGGGAAGGTGTCCAACTAAAACACTGCCATCGAAAAACCTACATAGACAATTACAAATGATATCTCAAATACATGATATATGTGGTATGGGCGTAGCCATCCGTAATAGAGTATACAATAATCAAGATCCGAGGCATGGACGTAGCCATACAGTGAGGATCGATAAATAGACTCAGGTATGGTCGCATCCATCCAATCAATGAGTCATGTAATCAATCATAAAATCCCACAAAATCCACAGCCTGGGTTCCAACAGGAAAAATCCAGGGTCTTGCGCTCCATCTCAGCCTGAACAGAGTACAATTTCAAGCATGTGAATAAGTGAGTTGAAGTCGAACATGCAAGAACATTTCCTGATTACCAGCCAATGATGAAATTTGTTAACAGACGCGAGAGGAACCACCAATAATGACAATGGCCCTCAAGGTACTATAGGTACAATCCACAGAATGTTAACAGTGAGCCGGCGTCGAACACCCACAGAATCATCCAATCGAAGGTCAATGATGAAAACCTTGCATCGAATGTGAAGAACCTACCATTGAGGCATGCAGGCTCCAAGGTACCGGAAGGGAGTCTCTAGATCAGCTTCCTGGATAATGAGCTGAAGTCGATAGGAAGTGACCTTGATCAAAGGTGGGCCATAGTGTTTCCCACATCATCGATGCCATAATATTGTGAATCAAGATCAGATGAAAATCATAGGAAGGTTGAAACTTGCAGAGGTAAAATTCTCTTGAACATATCGACAGCATGATAGTGGATTTGGCAGTATTTGACATCAAAATATTAGAGGTCATGATGATGCGGCAAAGAGCAGATGAGAGGTTAAAAAGGATTACCCAAACCCACAGAGGCAAGCAGAAAAAGAGATGAGATGTCCCCAACATGACACGAATGCAGACAAGTGCCATGTTCAAGAGAAACATACTGTCGACACGATGATGATACTGGTTCCATTTTCCCCACCATTTCTGGCGAGTACCCCAATTATTTTTGAAAAAAAGCTTGAAGGGGATAGCATATTCTTGTGATATAAGTTTATCCTTCGGACGAATCCATCCTAGTACATTTAACGAGCCCTAGGAAGGAGGAACTTGAATATCGTCATTACAACTGAATCCAATGTCATCAAGGTTTAACGAGTTTGACAAAGGGAGAACTCGGCGTCTTTTCATGTTTAGAGAGTTTTAAAAGACAGCAGAAAAGTAAACTCCAAAATTCCCTTTTTGTAAATAGTTCCTCAGATTCGAAAAGGTAGAAAACTATGTCTGAGAAAACCTCCTAGTCGCGATAGGCTAGGGTATTCCTTTTTCATAAATAATCTAGCCCAGCCCAAAAAAGGGGTAAACGTATACTGGGTAGATGTTGTTTCGCAGCCACTTTAACGAGATCAAAACGGCAAGCGACTTGGTAATATTTTCATGTTTAGAGAGTTAGAAAAGAGCTGAAAGAAGACTCCAAAATGACTTTTTCGTCTTTTTACTGAGTCCGAAAAAGTATAAAATACAACTCATATCATCGTCCAAGCTGCGTAAAAACCTGTTGCTGCACATGAAAGCGAGCGTAAAATCCATTTTTCGACAAAATATAGCAAAATATTGGGAAAAATGACTTTAAAAACCTAATTTGACTTTGAAAAGTTATAAATATGCCACAAATAGTAAAAACATATTTAATTTTACTTTTTACCTCTTTTGGAGAGCAACAGTGAGTTTTTTTTGTGCAAACTTGTGGCGGTGATTGTGACCAATCTAGTACATCATTCCAGTTCTCGTTCATTCTAGGTAAGAGGCGTTCTCCTTAGCTTTGTTTTCATTCAATTTTTGTAGATTTCCATTGTGTGTTTGATCTCTTGGGGAACCCTTTGCAAAAATAGGGCTCGGCCAATTGGCGCAGGTATCGAGCATGGACCCGCACCAATTGGCTCCTTTTTGCAAAGGGGTCGCGCCAATGGCGCAACTCAAATTTTCACAATCGGTTGAATTTTTAAGTGTTGCAGAGATCTAATAAGGTTTTTTTGACCATGTTGGTGTAGATACCCAACCACAATGGTGATTGAGTGGAAGGAGAGGGAGCATGGTGAAGAGGATGAAATGGCCATGAAAAATGAAGCATGTATGGCTGCCCTCCAAAACTGCGGTCTCAAAAAGTTTTTACTCACACCATGTTTGAGAGCTCAACCTGAGCTATTGCAATATTTGATTAGCATATGGGACGAGAATGAAGAAGTGTTCGTGCTTCGATACCAAGTACTAGACCTTGAGGTCTCTGATGTTTATTTCATAACCAGATTGTTCCGCAGAGGCCCAGTGCTAATCATGACAGGTAGTAGAACTTCTGAAGAAAAAATGTAGATGGTAATGGCGAGAGTGTGCCCAGGGGCACAGACATGATCGGGCAGTGGAAAAGTGGACGTCCACACAGTCCGTGATTTAGCACTCAAAGTAGTGCTTCACACCATTACGCGGGCTATGGGGTCGCAGGCACCGCATGAGGCAACCAAAGCACAACTCCTACTAGCCTCTGAACGCATGAATCCTACAATTTTTTATTGGGCCACTGCTGTAACAACAAACATCAAATGACAGCTAAAAAAGTGCAAGAAGGCCAAACTGAAACAATTTGGGTACGGTTCCATTCTGGTGTCATTCATTTCGGAATGATTACCAATTTTCCAGGGCCAAGGGGTGATAGTCGCTGAGCCGTCATTAAGGGAGAGGAGGATGGCTCGATGGGCAGCACTCATGCCCAGATCAGGAGGGGGCCAACAGATGTCCTGGAGTCCCGAGTTTTTTGTATGGCTATGACGACATTTGGTCGTCGTTGAGGACTGGCCCTACGCCGGTACCGACTTCACAGGGGACCCAGATCTTCCACTCCCGGAGGGGGATGACTGGGACAAGGAACTGGGTATGAATATTTTTGATTTTTTATGTATTTATGATTTTTTTTGTGATACATGCCTATTCTTAACAAACAATTATATTTGTATGTAGATGTTAGCCTAGAGAGGCCCACCAGCATGTCGCCCATTGCATGGAGGACCCCTCTCGCACATGATCCTCAAGCTGAGGGTGGTGAAGGGAGTGAGCTAGTCCAGAACTTGGAGGGTATTTCCCGGGGGATCCTGGATTACGCACGACTAGAAGACATCCTGATGGCTTACTAGAGACACACGGTGGGGGTGCCTAGTCGCCTCCATCGATTGCTGAGGCGATTGGTGCGCATGGTGACATGCTACCATGAGCACCACGCTGATTAGTCATCTAGGGCTTTTATATGCATATTTTTGAGAGACATGTTGTCTTCGGCTATTATTAAAATAGACATGTATATTTTTTGATTTTACGTGATGTACACAAACTGCAAACTATTCGACATATATATATATATATATATATATATATAGATATATATATATATATATATTTCTGGATGGATCTTTTTACATGTGATGATGTTTTTTACAAGTTGCACAAATGTCTATCTAAAACCAAATTAGCTACTACATCTATTAACGCATTCATGTGTCTGGGTATGTGTTGATATGTGATGTAATCAAAATTTATTTCCAATAAACAAATACGTAGATACAGGCATAAAATGGATGGGTTTCTAACTGAATAATGACCGTTAAGTTGTAGTACTACAAGCTACGAGTCCATATACACAAGTAACACACGAATATCAAGGTTAACAGCCTTGTTTAATAATTCCAAAATGGCACTATACTCTGTGACATTATTTGTGGTAGGCCCCAGACAAACACCTTGCAAATTAACCAACTCACCAGTAGGATCGTAGATTACCCAGGCTGCCAGGGATGGATTCCTGGTACTGCGGGAGGCACCATCTGCGAAATCGACAAAAGGAGCAATAGACATCTGCACAATCAAGAAGACCCAATCAATAGAAATACGCTTACAAAGCAAACCACACCACACATGAAAAAAATTGAAAACACTCACTTATGTACACACACACCACACAAGAATAACTCAAGTGTAGTACTTTTTGAGGTACAACCCATTCCTATGCTACGCCAGAGGAACTCCTTCGTAGTCAATAAGCTCATAGGCCCCATTTTTTAATGCTCGTTTAGCTATATAGGGCCCATGCCACATAAGCTATAATTTTCCCACTCCAAGTTTATCATGTGCTTGGTCATATAGGAAGACGAGGTCCCCTTCAATGAAAGAACGTGGAGAAACTGATTGATTGAAGTGGGCTTTAAGCCACTTTTTTTGTGCCTCAATAAACAAGGCAGCTAAGTGGCGGGTTTCATCAAGTCGTTCCAAATACAAGAGACGTTCTTCCTCCGGAGAAGTGTCAGGCAATAGTTCCACAACTAACTTCAAGGAAGGAATTTCGAATTCAACCGGGAGAGTCGCTTCCAAACCATACACCAATTGGAAATGTGTGAATCTGGTTGCGTTCTTTATAGATGTTCGATAAGCCCATAGAGCTAAGAAAAATTGGAGATGCCAGTTGGATTTGTGGATACCAATCGCTCGTTGAAGCATCGTGACTAGAACCTTTTTCACGGCCTCAACCTGGCCATTCACCTGGGGGTAGTGTGGCATTGAGCTATCATGGCGTAAGCCCAACTTTGATGTCAGCTTAGCCATCACGTAATCCCGAAAATGAGTGCCATGATCAGTGACAATGGCTTGAGGGAATCTAAAATGCATAATAACATGGTTGAAAAGGAATTGGGCAGCTGTCATACCATCGACAGCTAATGTAGGCATCTCTTCGGCCCACTTAGTGAAGTAGTCCACGGCAACGATTATATAAGCATGCCCCCTAGCCAAGTGAGGGTTACATGTCATAAAATGTACGCCCCATTTAGAAAAAGGGCCTACAATAATGATAGGGTGCAATGGTAGGGGTGGTGAACGCATCTTGCGCTGAAAGACCTGGCACGCATGACATTTTTGGACTGCAACAATACAATCTTTGAATATAGAGAGCCAGAAGTAACCTGCACGAAGAATCATCTGGGCGGTGGCATATCTGAGCATGTGACCACCACAGGTGCCAATGTGATACTAATTCAAGACTCTCTCAGCCTCTTCCAGGGTCAAGCATTGGCAGAGCACAGAATCAACTCCGACACGGTAAAAGGTATCTCCTACAATGCAGTATGGTTGAGATTAATGTCGAATCTAACGTCGAGCATCCTTTTTCAATTCAGACCAGAACGTGGATGTTTGAAGATACACGATAATTTCACCGTACCATGGATCAGAAGTGCTGATGAGAAAGAGTGTTTCATCCAAGATATGATCCTCAAATTGGGATGGAACGGAGTCTGTCAGGAGAGAGAAAATAAGAACAACAAAAACCAATGATTTCATCAACTTAGCAGTGGTGAACTCTAAATTGAACTCCTGAAGGATTACAATCCACTTGGAGTACTTGCCCCCCAGAAATTGTTGAGACAAGATATATTTCATGGGGTTGCAGTCAGAAACCACGGTTACAGTACGCAATAGGATGTAATGGAAAAATCGTTGAACGGCCTGAACCGCAGCGAGCGCCAACTTCTTGACATGAGCATAGTGTGTTTTTGTGTCGATAATATTTCAAGATAGATAATAAAATACGTGTCCATTCCCATCATTTTCATCCTGTACCAAAACCATAGCTATCGTGCTAAACGCAGTGGCCAAATAAAGGGTGAAATCGTGATGATAGTTGGGAGGATGTATTAGTGGATCGTTAACGAGCAACGTTTTAAGCTTATCAAAAGATTATTGGGAAGTCTCATCCCAATGAAAGGGAACGTCCTATTTTAAAAGTCGGGTAAATCCCTTGGCCACTTCTGCATAATTCGGAATGAAACGTCGTAATAAGTTAGCTTTCCCCTGTAGACTTTGCAGTTGATGTAACGAGGAAGGGGATGGGAGGTTGATGATGGCCTCGACCTTGAGGGGGTCAAGGAAAATTCCATATTTGGAGACGATGAATCCCAAAATACGACCAGAATCCACGTAGAAGATGCACTTATGAGGATTGAGCCTAATATTGTAGCGTCTGCAATGGAGGAAAATATAGCAGAGGTGTTCAGGATGGTCCTCATGCCGAGATGAATGGGCCAGAAAATCATATAGATATGGCTGAACAATATGATGTATGTCGTGGAAAGCATAAGACATAGCACGCTGGAAGGTGGCTCCAACATTTTTTAAACCGAACAGGAGATTTTTGTAAGCGAAAGTACCCCACGGACAGATAAAGGTAGTCTTATGTTGATCAGTGCGTAAAATATTAATTTTATTTTACCCAGAGAAGCCGTCCATAAGGGAATAAATCTCACTCCCCGCGCATTCATCAATGATTTGATCTATAAAAGGAGTGGGGTAATTGTCATTAAGACAGGCCTGATTAATGTCTCCATAATCAACACAGACCCATATAGTGCCCCGCTTCTTATCTATAGGGAAAATATTTTAAACCCATTTGTTAAGGGGAATTGGATATATAAAGCCCGCGTTAAGAAGTTTTTCAACTTCTGCCTTTCTAGCTACGGCTTTTCGGGGATGCACTGGGCATAGACGCTGACGCATGGGTTTCGCACTTGGATAGGTAGGAATTTCATGCACGACTATACTGGGATCAATCCCAGACATCTCTTCATAGGACCATGTGAAAACATCTCTAAATTCACGAAACAAAGTTTGTATGAACTTGTATCTCTTCAAGAGAACAAGTCACTCCCACATGAATTTTCTTGACTACCCCTGGTTTGACGGAGATGTCAATTGGAATGGTTTGAGTAATATTACTCAGGTTTCCCTCCAAAAGGACCTCATGAGTCAATATCAATGTTTGAAGAGGCGGATTGGGAACCTGAGATGCGAAGCACTCTAGACAATCAGACATTGCCCCCAGGCTGGACATGAACGACGAACGATGATGTCCATCGCTCCATGGCAGATCTTCAAGAGACATTGTTTCAAAAATAGTTTCATTAGAAGGGAAGACTTCTCTTAAAGGGTTAGGTGAATCTGCATTGCCGAGCCAAGGGGATTGATAGTATATATCCAGATTCATTCTCGAAGGAGCATGTTCAAGAGGAGGATCATATGCAGTGACGATTTCACAATAATTAATCTCAACTGGAGTTAACAGCATTGATTCTCTGAAATAAGTCACATGTTTAGGAGAAGGGATGATCCAAGGGTCATTGGACCTAGAGACCATATTAACTTGAAAGGTGTGCGGTGGTGGCACGGGAAAAATACCCATGAGGACGGGGTCCTTGAAGAGACCATGTCTTACACTGTTGGGGGGATTGAGGAACGTTGTTCTCAGAGGATGAGGTGAAGAAAGACAACTGATCCACAGTGATGATTTTTCCCTCATGAGGGAACTTTGGAAGCTGAAATAGGGTGGACGGAATGCATAGCATGGTGTGAGTCCAACTGCGGCCAAGAAGGAGATTTTAGTTGAGCTTGCCGTCAACCACTTATACTTCTACGTTGACTGTCTTCCCCTGTAATGTAATCAGCAAACTCTCGAGAACACCCGAGGGTTTCAATTCCCAACAATCAAATTCCTCTAGGGCATTGGAAGATGATGTAAGAGCCAGAGAGCCAATGGCCTTCCAGTAGGCGGATGACATAACACAGGTGGAAGCACCTTCATCCACAACGGCCCTATGGATGTTGAGGCCATTGATCCTGACTTGGATAACAAGAGTGATTTGATGTGGAAGCCGGGGGACAAAATTTTCTAGGTTGAAGGTGAGAAGATTATAATCGGTGGGATATATTCCACCAATTGCAGACAACATAGCCTTCTGTTGCTATGGGAAAATTTGAAGCACTTCCAATGCAGACATTGTAGAAGGCACCTGTGCCAAATCCTCAACAATACTATAATGTTGAGCAGCACGGGCATTTGGGTTGTAGGAAGATTTTTGCAGAACACCTTTAGAAGGTGGCCTCACAACAGGTTCAGCGCTGGGCTTCTCAATTTCTAAAGGACCAGAGATAGGTGGGGGAGGTGGGCCATCCACGACTTCCTTTCCAGCTACCTGGCATGTTCCAGCATAATCCTTCGAACATGTAGCAACTGAGACAGGTGCAGCACCATTCATCATAAATACGTGGGACCCAAATGGTATAGATGGTGAAGGCTGCTCAACCATATGGGTCTGCTGAGATGGGAATGGTTCTTTGAGAACTTCCAGAGTCCCTTTTGAGCCTTTTAGAAGTTGACTAACTTCAGATCGTTGGGGACAATCTTTGGTATAATGGTCTCCTTCACAGATAAGGCAAGGATAATTCGGTTTACATTGGGAACCATCATCAGTACGAGGTTTAGAAGACTCTAGTTTCGGGGCATCGGGTTTGGATTTTACTTTGCCCTTCTTCTTTTGTTTGGAGGCCTTTTCCATTGGATTAGCCTCAACAGCGTTGACCTCCATAGTCTTACCAGAATTCGGAGGGGCGGGAAGAGAAGAATTATTGGAAGAATTAGACTTCTGCTTCCCATTTGAGGATTTCTGATAATTTTGAGAAACAGAACCAATAACACCGTCCACCGCTGGGGTAGCTAGTGCTTTAGAGGTCTCGGGCTACGGAGCATCAGTCAAAATTTCATAAAGAGTGTCGGATTGAGAGTACACTAGATCAAGGTATTGGGCACGCGCGATGGCTTATTCTTCAGTCACACATGCCCCCATAGCAATATCTTGAGTGATCTTGTTAACAAAGGAGGTGGTGAACCAATGAGTTAGCAGCTGATCAGGTATATCAAACTTGATCAATCTACGACGACGTTTCCAATCGTGAATATGATCAGATATGTGGGTGGCTTTATCCTGCTTCAAGGAAGTCAGGAGATGCGTCCTGGCTTCATAACGAACCGGTAACTGGAAGTGTGTCAAAAAAGCCATGGCTAACGTATTTAAGTCTTGAAAGATGCCTCGAGGTAACTCTATATACCACTTAGTGGCAGCACCAGCAAGAGTGCACTGGAAGAGACATAGACGAATTGAATCATCCACCCAAGAGTTGGACGAACACCACAGATGGTAGGTCATTACATGAGCTTTGGGGTTCTCTCCGGATTTACATTCAAACTTAGGACAGTCACCAGGCACCTTGGTCAGAACCGGAGGCCAATAAGGATTGTGAAGAATTGGCTCATTGGTTAATTTAGAAACGTCCGATAATTCCAAGGTGGCCAAGAACGGTAACTAAGGATTGAAAGGCATACTAGGCCCTCGATAAGGACCTGTACCTTTACTCCAACCTGTTTGAGCATAACCTTGCCCTCATTGGTTATGTCCTAGAGGATTCTGACCATAGGGGGTGTAGGCCGTATAGTTAGACTGATACGGTCGCTGATAACCAGTGTATGGGGGTTGATAACCGGGGTATGGACCCTGCTTATATGTCGGCCCCATTTGAGCAGTATACAGATTTCACTTCTGAGTATAGGTGTAGCCTAGTTTTTGAAGATAATAATTAGAACCTTGGGGCGGGTTATAAACCAGTCATGATTGACATTGAAGATAATAATCACCTTAGGGTTGAGCGCGCTGCTGATAAGTGGGGCCCTGTTGAGCTTGATAAGTGGGGCGCACAGGTAGATTTTGTTGTGGCATAGAGTAAATCGGCTGTTTAGCAGGGTTGACAGGATGTACAGTCTGGCCTATTTGAACAAGTTGACCTGGATAAACGGGCTTTCCTGGTTGAACAGGTTAACCCGGGTGAACAGGTTGCACTAGTTGAATAGGTTGACCCGGCTGAACGAGTTTTTCTGGTTGAACAGGTTGACCCGGGTGAACAGGTTGCACTGGTTGAACAGGTTGACCTGGATGATGAGGAACACCGGCTGCCCTGGATGAGCTGGTTGGCCTGATGGTGGAATAGGGCTAGGCTGTGCCTGATAACCAGTTTGACCTATAAAAGGACCATAAGAGGGCCCTGGCGGTGCAACATTCAGACCAATAGGAAACTGAGGTTGCAGAGGTTGCACCATAGGCTGAGAGGGTTGGATTTGACCCCCAAGACTGTACAACGGCCCCGGTTGGTACCCCAGTCGACCTGTGGGTCCTTGAGGTTGCCCTAGTTGGACCACAGGGTGAGGCTATATAGGTTGACCTTGAGGGTTGTAGGACTGTCCTTGCAGACCGTATAACAACCCCTGCTGGCCCAAAGGTTGGCCCTGTAAGGGTTGTCCTTGCGGGTCATAAAGATAACCAGGCTGGCTCGAAGGTTGGCCCTGGAAGGGTTGTCCTTGCAGGTTGGAAGGTTGCCCAGCCTGGGCAGACAGAAAACCTTGAACATAATGATAAGCCTCTGGAGTAGGAAAACGTAGAGGGTTTCCTTTCTCATCGTATTGATATGGAAAAATGTAGACAGGTGTACCATCCTGTGCATAATGTGAAATATAAGGACGGTTGGGATCTTGGGAGGATTGACCAACCTCGGAGTTCGATTGTTGTAGGGACAACCGATACTCCTCAGGATAAATGTTCTCCAGAATAGCAGATGCTATATAAACATCTTCGGGAAGTGACGTGGCTGTTACAGACTGCGTAGTAACAGTGGGTGTAGATGCGGCCACACAGACAGTGGGCCTAACAGGTACTGATGTGACCTGAGGAGATGATGTGAGGGGTGTCCTTGGGGACATCCCAAACGAAGGAGTAATCAGCCTCGTGGAAGGAGTTGATACTCCCATAGAGGCAACAGTGGTCATAATCTAACTTAAAGATCTATACCCTGCTGGAAGCAAAAGACTCAGTGAAGACATGACAAATAAATTGGGGTTGTCTTCTGGGAAGAGCTGGTAATCTGCACCAGACTTGGGGATTTCCACACTAGGAGAAGGACTGGATGAGCCCATATCTTTCCCTGGCACTAGATCTTCTAGAAGACAATGAGGACTAGGAGGAGTAACAGCAGCTATAAAAGGTGAACCCGGTGTAAGAGGAGGGAGATATTCCCCTACTCCAAATCCAAACCAATCGTTAGATAAGGGCCAATTGAACTCAACTGGTCCTCCAAAGGGAAACTCAGATATAACTGGTCCCCCATCAGGAAACTTGGAGATAATAGGCTGCTGAGGTTTAGCAGAGGATTGAGAGACCTCTGATGAATCGTCAGTGTAAGGACTACCAGTAGACGAAACTGAGGGTTACGCCATTATGATAGTTGTTGTCGCTCCTAAAGACAGCCTAGAGTTGTGATAGACCAGTGCCTAGCACATCTTAGCATAGCAAGGAGTGTATAATATAATGTATGAAGTTTTCAAATTCAGCTCACATGTTATCTCCTGTAAATAGGGAAATAAAATAGAATTGGACCAAGACCCTTAGAAACTTACACAGAGGAAGGGATACTGTAGAGGCAAAGTGCATAAATCAAATATGAAAGCAATAGACAATTCAGAGACAATTTACTACAAAGCGGGTCGATTCAAGTAATATGTCACAGATATCAATTACCAGAAGGTGTATGTAATGAAAGAAATGTTGAGAAGATATTAGTCAACATTGAGCTGATATCCAGATACACAATACCACCATGCATGGGCTTACCAATCTAAGAATCCATACATGACAATATCGTTTTAAAAACACCCTCCCAAAGCAACTAATATAGCAGAAATATGGTTTAGATGATTAATGGAACATAATATCATGCATGAGCCATATTTAAAGCACTAGACTGATCCGAGCATGGGAATCAACTAGGATGAATCCATACCAAAAATCAGTGAACCACTCGCATTCCAAAACATGATACAAGAAAGATAGATGAAATGAAATGATCTATTAATATAACACATAAGAGAAAGTTACAGACTGTGAAATACCAAAGACCATAATCCTCTTTGACAGATGGAACTCCTCCTCACTGAGACCCTATGGGCTCTGAGCCGTCATACAAGAATTTTACAAAATGTATACAAAAAGCCTTTCATTGCATAATTTTCTGATAAAATCTGGAACCCTAAATAATTCGTTCTCCTAGAGTTTTATAGGAGAAAAAAAAACATAGAAGAGAGGTAGGTGAAGATCATTCAATTGTGCCTCATTAAGACAAGATGGTGGGAGAAAGTAAGCCCATGCTACTTGATGACTTTGTGGTGATGCACGTACTCTGTAGCCTGCTTTTTGAAATAAATTTTGTGGGTGAAAGTCTCCTTAGGAACATGGCATAAGGATGAAATCACATAAACAATCTATCCTTTCCTGAGAGAAAATCCTACTGAAATAAAACATGGAGGGTATTGTTTTTTGTGCATCATACCCTCTGCATTCTAAACCCTGAATTAAGATTTAAAATCTTCAATGTCGAACGTTGAATTCCTTGATCTTCCACTAATATTCTGTGTCGCAACATTAATTCCCCCACCTGTAAAATCTTCCTCTTGAATGACTTTGGAGGGTTTGATAGATTTTTAACACTGTTAATTTAATGGAGGTGATGTCGCAGCAGCTACCCAGGAATTTCTTCATAAATTTCGCCTCTGAAAAACTGGTCCTTTGACGCGTTCTCGGCTTTTGTAATGGATATTGAAAATTATGATAATTCTTCGTCGCTATAAACCTGCAAAACACACAAATTTGTGAAGAAAAAAAATGCACGGGGGATGACGATGCAATGGAGGCGACTGTGTAGTGACGCAACATGATGAAATGGCAGAAGTATGTAGGGTGGTGACGAAGGAAGTGCAGTGGAATAATGGTAGGCGAACTAGAAAAATTTTTAAACGAAAAATAATGAAATTTGACTTATGACTGACATATGTAATGGGCGGAAGAGAAATACGATGCACACGTGGGATAATGACGTGGTGGGAGACTAGGTTCGAGGCATGCATGTGACTAGATGTGGACCGTCTGATCTCAGGGGGAGATCGATGGTTGAAAGAGCATCGGAGGTGATGGACAGTGGGCCAAGGGTGTGATTTTCCTATAGATAAAACTTATGCAACTTCGGAACATGACGATCATCGGATGAAGACCCCCAGATCAGACGGCTGACAGTGATATCACTGTGTGACTTTTAACGATCAATAACGTGTGATGAGCGGCGGTTTTGGAGCCGTACGCGGAGACACACGGCGAGCAATGTATGGAATCGCTTCGATTTGAGAAATACCGCCCACCTTCGAAAGGTGGTGTGATGAATACCAGGTAGTTTTGAACAGTGTTTTTGGGCACGGGGGCCACCACGGTGGGAGAGATGTGGTACGTTGATCTATGGTTTGATCGAATGGCTCAGAATGCATCCGATATACTTTTATAAGTGCCTAGTGCTTTTGCCCTCCGTTCTAGCACTGAATTACGTGGAGGGAAAGGGTGCAGGGGTCTGGCCGAAAGGTGCTAGGCTTTACAGATTTTCAAATATGGGTTTTGTGACCTTTTTAAATGTAATTTGGGAGTAGGAAAGGTAACGGTAGGCTGAAAATGGATTCCTTAGGCCACGAGAGGGGATTTACAGGATTTAAATGGGGTTGCTAGCAAAAATTTAATAGGGAGATGATTATGATCAACATTGGCTCCACCTGGGGACGACACATTTATCCCTGAAGGTGTCAAGAACTTCACAGACCTTCCTGATCATCTTCATGTAGACTCGGCTCTTCAGAACTTCTTACTTTTCATCTCATGATTCATCATATCACCCGCATAATTCGAACAAAAATAAAACAAAAGCTAATATACAATATGGTACACCAGGCTGTCTCTGCCTGCATCAGAACTGAAAATAGGGCTTAAGAAACTGACCATTCACAGGGGCGTCGAGTAAGTCCCCCTGTAAATTCTCTAACCTAAAAGTATTGTTGTCTCCCTTATCCACAATTTTGAAAGGATCGAACCAGAGGGGGTCAAATTTACCATGTTTTCCTTTTTCGGCTCTTTGTACATCCCATTTTAGCACTAGATCGCCAATTTGAAATTTCCTGTCTTTTGCATGCTAATCAAAAATGTGTTTCATTTTCTCTTGATATTCTATTAACTTCTGATTGACCTGGCCCCATTTTTCTTCTAATTCCACCAATTGATTGATTCTCCTGATCATATCATCAGGTTCCTCCTGGCTTTCTTGCATGAAACGGGCCACTGGTAAAGCCACCTGTAGAGGAAAGAATGTTGCTCATCCATATACCAATTCGTATGGAGATTTCCCAGTTGCTCTCTTGCTGGTGATTCTATTAGCCCATAGAGAAAATTTCAAATGGGAATCCCAATTCTTCTGATTTTCATTGATAATCTTCTTCAAGGCCCTCACCAGAGTTTTCTTAGAAGACTCTGCCAAGCCATTTCCCTGTGGATAGTAAGCTGTAGAATGACTAAGTGTAATATTATATTTCTGGCAGAAGCTTACAAATTTTTCTTACTTGAAGGCCTGGGCATTATTAGTCACTATCCTAGTAGGGCAGCCAAACCTGAATATAATATTCTCTTCCATGAATTTTATTATCACTGCATCTGCAACATTCCTTGCAGGTATGGCTTCCACCCACTTTGTAAAGTAATTTGTGGTCGTTAATATCCATTTATGTTGTCTTCTTGGAGGTGGGTGTATTTCATGTATAAATTCTATTCCCCACTGCTTGAATGGTTCATCTACATGTACAGGGATCAAGGGCAGAGCTGCTAACTTTTGTCTTTCAGCAAATTTTTGGCACTTTTCACAAGCTCTAACCCAGGTAAAAACATCTCCAAATAGTTTAGGCCAGTAAAAACCAGCTTTCAAGATTTTATGAGCTGTGGCTCTCCAGCTGTAATGTCCCCCACAGATTCCTTCATGGAATTCATCCATTATACTTTCTACTTCATCCCTTGTGAGACACAAGAGTAGGATGCCTGAAGGGTCTCGCCAGTATAGCTGCCCATTGGCAACTATGTATTTCTTTGATTTCAACCTCATTGATCTATATTTTTCTTTTTCATAGCTTGGAGGAAAGTTGAGTGTGAGGAGATATTCTACTATCTCTTTGTACCATGGATTGGTGAGGTATTTTATATGTGCTTTCTGGGAAGATACCTCCAGTCCCTTCTACTCCTTCTCTTTTTCAGACTCTGCACTTGCTATCATAGACAGATTTATTCCCAGAGCTTGGTAGTTTGATTCTGATAAGATTTTGGCTAGCCCTTGTCCTTTTATCAGCTTTGTAGGACGGATGTCTAGATCATAATCCTGTATTTTTACAATCCACTTCCCCCTTTTTCCTTCACTGTCACCCTGAATAAGAATGTCTTTTACAGCAGCTGTAGGCACAAATGCAGTGATATGGGACTGTAAGATATATATGCGGAATTATTTAAGGGATTTCACTAGGGTGTATGCTTGCTTTTCCAATATGTTATATTTCAATTATGCATCACGCAACACCTGACTAAAGAAAGCTATGGGCTGCTCATACCCCTCCTCATTTTCCTGCAATAAAACTCCTTCTATTATATGAGGTGATGCAAAAGAAAAGATCATGAAAGGCTTAGCATAATCTGCTCCAGCTAGCACAGGGGCTTCCACAAAAGCATTTTTTATCCTGGTAAATGCCTCTCGTGATTCCTGGGACCATTTAACTTCATTATTATTTTTCAACATATCAGTTATATGCCTAACTATCTCAGCATAGTTAGGAATAAACCTTCTCAAAAAAATTATCCGGCCTAGGAACACCTACACTTCCTTCTTATTTCTGGGGAGGGCAGTACCATTTATAACCTCAACTCTTTTAGGATTGATTTTCACCCCATATTTAGTCATAATGTGCCCCAAAAGATTGCCTTCCTCTAATGCAAATAAAGACTTTTTTGGATTGAGAGAAAGACCATACCTTCTACATTTCTCAAAAGTTCTACGTAGGTGCTCAATGTGTTCAGTGTAATTTTTTGAAAATACAGTGATATCATCAAGGTAGACCACCAAAAATTCATCCTGTTCCCCAACAAAGGCAATGTCCATGGCCCTCTGAAAAGTGGCCCCTGCATTAATCAATCCAAAAGGCATCCTGGCATACATTAATGTACCCCATGGTGTGGTGAAAGCGGTCTTTTTCTGGTCCTATGGAAGCACAGCCACCTGATTATAACCAGAGAACCCATCCATCATTGACATCCTAGAAGCTCCAACCACTTTCTGCAGAATGTGGTCCATCTTAGGCAGTGGATAATTATCCTTTAAGGATGTTCTATTTAAATTTTGGAAATCAACACACAGCCTTATTTCTCCATTCTTTTTCCGAACAAGGACCAAGTTTGCCACCCATTCTGAGTACCTTAATGGTACAATTATTTTGGCCTTTAACCGCTTCTTAATTTCTTTCTCAATGGAGGGTACTAGCAGGGGATTTATTTGCCTGAGCTTCTGCTTGTGAGGTTTAGTGTCTCCCTTCAGTGGGATTTTGTGCTGCATAATACTGATGTCAAAAGTTTTTAGATCCTGATAGGACCGTGCAAACACATCTCTGTAAGACTGAAATAATTTCTGATATAGCCTTTTATATTCTTCTGGGACTTTCTTGGATAATTTTACAATCTTGGGGTCGGTATCAGTACCCAGATTCAGGTCTTCTACCTGATTTTCTTCTACCACTTTGCCTGGCTGCAGTGGGACATCATTCTTGTCAAATAATATTTCCAGAGGCACCAGCCCTCTAGGTATAACATTTCCCTTCAACTGCAATACTTTATTACCTGCCATTTTTTCCTCCCAATTGTTTTCTCGAATATCTTCAGCCTCCTCTTCTTCACAATCATCAATCTCCATATTGGAGAATTCTCCTACTGTTTCCAGGAATCTCTTCATTTGTTCTTCATCCTCAAATACCTGCCAGTGCTTGATGTTGTCTGGGATCGATGGTCGATAACGCACCTCAATTTCATATCTTAAGAGTGGGTTCTGAGGTGGACGAAATGTACTAGCAGCTACAACAAGAGAGTCTGCCATTCTATTCTATTCCCAGGGCATGAACTGGATATTAAATTCTAAGAAGAAATTTTCCACCATGTCCCAAACTTCGTTCCTATAAGCTCTCAGCCAAGGATGTCTGGTTTGACACTGATTCCTGACTTGTCTGACTACCAGCTCAGAATCTCCTAGAACTTTTAAACTTTGTATACCCATGCTCCTGGCTGTCTGTAATCCCAACAACAGTGCTTCATATTCGGCCACATTATTGGTGGCTTCATATTCTAGTTTGAAAGACAGTGGCACCCATTTTCCTGTAGGAGAGATCAATAATACTCCTGCTCCATTATCTTCTTTAGAATTTTCTCCATCAAAATGAAGTATCCAGATTCCTGATTCATGGCCCTCTCAGGGCTGCTCAGTCTTGATCTGACAGAAAGATGGTTCATGAGAAAAATCTTGATCTTCTTCCAGCATCAAGCATGAGAAATCTCCTTCTTTACTATAGACTGGTGAATTTACTGAGTTGTCAGCCTTAGTTACCATCTTGACAAATCTAGTTTCCCTGTACAACCTTCTCTCCTGGCCACCAAAAAATGGGATAGTAGCATATGCTAAATCTAACTTGATTGACCCACCAATTTTTGTTCCCCAAGACCTTGACAGTAGCATTCCGAAGCGAGCTGGGATGTCAGCCACCACAATATCCATGACCACACTCTTTGCTGGGACTTGGGCCAAATTGACCACCAAATCCTTGATCATCCCTAGGCATTTAACTCTTTTGGAATCAAATGAATAGAGGTCTTTGTACGGACGTGTGATTTGTAGTCCTAGTTGTTCCATGACTGATAGAGGCATAAGATTATGGGAAGCTCCAGAATCTAACATAAAATTATGTAGTAGCAAGTCATGAATCACTAGAGACACATAGAAGGGAGGAGTAGAGGGATCTAACTCCTCAACATGTGGGCCAAAAACTACCATGGGTATTTCTTCTTAGAGTTTGAGACTATCTGGGATGATTGGTGCTTCTGGAGGGAGCATGAAAGAGGTGACTTGAGATTGATATGCTGGTTGCTTCAGCAGTTCAGTCAAGGGAACTGGGATTTTGACATTTTCAAGTTCTTTTTGCAGACTGAAAGTAGGAGGGGACTTTTCTATTACAGGCTCTTTTGACTCTTTATTTTCAGCTGGGGGCTTGATTTCTTTTGACATAGATTTGACATTAGGGGGGGAAACTGCTTTTGAAGAGGAAGGAATTTGATCATTAGACTGCAATGGTCTGTTTAGAGGGCCCTTACTTTTGGCTGTGGCTTTCTACATTGTAAACTCCTTCTGAGCAGGTGCTTCCTTTTGGCATGGCTCTCCTTCTTGGTCTTGAGTACGAGTCCTCTTCCTAGAAGATCTGAGATCATATCTTCTATTGAATTGTGCTTGCATGAAATCATTAAATTGTTTACAATAATGATCAATTTCTGCATCTTCTGTGTCTCTGTCCTTTTATTCTTCTTGCAATGAGTACTCAGCTTGATCATTTCCTTGCAGAGGGCATTCTTCTCCATCAATATTCGACAAAGCCAGATTTTCATCTTCCGGTCCATAGGCAGTGTCTTCAGTAGGATCATCTTCTAGACCTTCCAAGTACAATGGGTGTGGTACCTGGTCTTGTTGTTCTTTTAGCTCCCTTGGCAATATCTGCAGGGGTGGTTTCCTATACTGAGGATTGTATCCTTTATTTGGAGCATTGTAAAAATTCTTGGAGGCTGAATTCTTGGCCTCCAATTCAAGCTTAACCATATTTTTAATAATTTTTCTCATTTCTTCCATTCTTTCATCAGGTGAGCCTTTGTCTTGATTAGAGGTAGATACCTCCTCTTTGCCTCTCTTTCTAGTATCTTGTTCAGATTTTCCCTTTGATTTACTAGTGGAGGCAAAGTTTACTTCCAATTCTAGAGCATCTGTCTGAGAATCATCCAGGGTAGCAGGATTTCTTTCTCTCAAAGAGAAACCAAATTCTAAGTCAAAAGCTGCTATGAAAACAACTTTAGCAGCAGTTTTATGAGGCTTCATATCAGCAGGAAGACTCAAATACAATTTATTAAATCTCTTGATAAATTCTGACACCCCTTCATTATGTATTTTTTTCAATGTATTGAACTCAATGAGACAATGTCCATGATCTTTATTCTCTCCCCATTTCCTGAGAAAATTATTTTCCATGTCGTCCCAAGTGGTTATGGAACGATTTCCTAATGTCTTAAACCATTTTCTGGCTTCACCGTCCAGAGATTGCACAAACAGTCTCAAAACTACATCTAAATGTTCCACATTGAAATTCTCTGCAAAAGAACGGAAGACCTCCAGATGTTTTTGAGCATCAATCTCATTTTCTCCATTGAATCTGGGTAAGATCTTTAGATAATCCTATGGCATATCATTCAGCACTTGGGGTAATGCCAGGGGAGCATATTTTTTCAACAAGAAGGCTGGAACATTGGCCATTAGAGGAGGTGGAGGTAATGCAACAGTCTGATGTGTAAATGGAGGAAGAGGAGGAGGTGGAAGTGGAGTATGAATAACAATAGGAATATAATGAACAACAGACTGAGATGTTAAGGGGAATAAGGGTATATTAATAACAGAGACTTCAGTTACTTCCTTAACCTCTTCAACCTCAGGAGTAAGATGAAAACTATATTTATTTCTGATACCTCCTTGGGGTGGGCTATCTGAATAGTAATAATCGGTGTCTCCCACAGTGGAGTCAGGGTCTGGCACTTGAGCTTCTTGAGAAGAAGAGGATGGAAAATATTCTATAGACAATTCAGGGATGTCAGAGCGGACTGATTTTCTTTCCCTCCAATTTCTTCTATGTATGATATTTTCAGGGTCAGATACTGAAGGTGTCTTTGGCTTAGACATATCTGACCTTAGGCGTGGCTTACGAGGAGCCAAGACTGCAAATAGATTTATCAAATAACCGAATGTGGAGTCGCCAAGGTGAGAGATCTACAACTCTCAACTCTCTATGCTCACCTACTTAGAGAGTGATTATGATTTTTTCGAGGCCCAAGGATTCTGATTTCCTTAACTTCGTCCTCGACAACGGTGCCAGAAAGATGTTGTCGCTCCTAGAGACAGCCTAGAGTTGTGATAGACTAGTGCCTAGGACATCTTAGCATAGCAAGGAGCGTATAATATAATGTATGAAGTTGTCAACTTCAACTCACATGCTATCTCCTGTAAACAGGGAAATAAACTATAATGGGACCAAGACCCTCAGAAACTGACACAGAGGAAGGGATACTAAGAGGCAAAGTGCATAAATCTAATATGAAAGAAACAGACAATTCAGAGACAGTTTACTCCAAAGCGGGCCGATTCAAGTAATATGTCACATATATCAATTATCAGAAGGTGTATGTAATGAAAGAAATGTTGAGAAGATATTAGTCAACATTGAGCTGATATCCAGATACACAATACCACCATGCATAGGCTTACCAATCTAAGAATCCATACATGATAATAGCATTTTAAAAACACCCTCCCAAAGCAACTAATATAGCAAAAATACAGTTTAGATGAGTAATGGAACAAAATATCATGCATGAGCCATATTTAAAGCACTAGACTGATCCAAGCATGGGCATAAACTAGGATGAATCCATACCAAAAATCAGTGAGCCACTCGCATTCCAAAACATGATACAAGAAAGATGGATGAAATGAAATGATCTATTAATATAACACATAAGAGAAAGTTACAGACTGTGAAATACCAAAGACCAGAATCCTCTTTTACAGATGGAACTCCTCCTCACTGAGACCCTATGGGCTCTAACCCTTCATACAAGAATTTTACAAAATGTATACAAAAAGCCTTTCACTGCATAATTTTCTGATAAAATCTGGAACCCTAAATAATTCGTTCTCCTAGAGTTTTATAGGAGAAAAAAAACATAGAAGAGAGGTAGGTGAAGATCATTCAATTGTGCCTCATTAAGACGAGATGGCAGGAGCAAGTAAGCCCATGCTACTTGATGACTTTGCGGTGATGCACGTACTCTGTAGCCTGCTTTCTGAAATAAATGTTGTGGGTGAAAGTCTCCTCAGGAACATGGCATAGGGATGAAATCACATAAACAATCTGTCCTTTCCTAAGTGTAAATGGAGGAAGAGGAGGAGGTGGAAGTGGAGTATGAATAACAATAGGAATATAATGAACAACAGACTGAGATGTTTAGGGGAATAAGGGTCTATTAATAGCAGAGAATTCAGTTACTTCCTTAACCTCTTCAACCTCAGGAGTAAGATGAAAACTATCTTTATTTCTGATACCTCCTCGGGGTGGGCTATTTGAATAGTAATAATCGGTATCTCCCACAGTGGAGTCGGGATCTGGCACTTGAGCTTCTTGAGAAGAAGAGGATGGAAAATCTTCTATAGACAATTCAGGGATGTCAGAGCGGACTGATTTTCTTTCCCTCCAATTTCTTCTATGTATGATCTTTTCAGGGTCAGATACTGAAGGTGTCTTTGGCTTAGACATATCTGACCTTAGGCATGGCTTACGAGGAGCAAGGACTGCAAATAGATTTATCAAATAACCGAATGTGGAGTCGCCAAGGTGAGAGATCTACAACTCTCAACTCTCTGTGCTCACCTACTTAGAGAGTGAATATGATATTTTCGAGGCCCAAGGATTCTGATTTCCTTAACTTCGTCCCCGGAAACGGCGCCAGAAAGATGTTGTCGCTCCTAGAGACAGCCTAGAGTTGTGATAGACTAGTGCCTAGGACATCTTAGCATAGAAAGGAGCGTATAATATAATGTATGAAGTTGTCAACTTCAACTCACATGCTATCTCCTGTAAACAGGGAAATAAACTATAATGGGACCAAGACCCTCAGAAACTGACACAGAGGAAGGGATACTGAGAGGCAAAGTGCATAAATCTAATATGAAAGCAACAGACAATTCAGAGACAATTTACTGCAAAGCGGGACGATTCAAGTAATATGTCACAGATATCAATTATGAGAAGGTGTATGTAATGAAAGAAATGTTGAGAAGATATTAGTCAACATTGAGCTGATATCCAAATACACAATACCACCATGCATGGGCTTACCAATCTAAGAATCCATACATGATAATAGCGTTTTAAAAACACCCTCCCAAAGCAACTAATATAGCAGAAATACGGTTTAGATGAGTAATGGAACAAAATATCATGCATGAGCCATATTTAAAGCACTAGACTGATCCAAGCATGGGCATAAACTAGGATGAATCCATACCAAAAATCAGTGAGCCACTCGCATTCCAAAACATGATACAAGAAATATGGATGAAATGAAATGATCTATTAATATAACACATAAGAGAAAGTTACAGACTGTGAAATACCAATGACCAGAATCCTCTTTGACAGATGGAACTCCTCCTCACTGAGACCCAATGGGCTCTGAGCCTTCTTTTTGGTCAATTTAGTGTGTCTTAAATTGCTACATTAATTTATCAATCCGGGATTCGTAAGCTGATGAAGTGCGGTGCGCTATATGTGCAAGATAACCTATTTCTTAACTTTTTGTCGTTTTTGGTTTTCTAAGGTGAGATGGAGATTCTAAAACAAGTATGGCTATGATTGTTTAAGGAAATGATATCCTCTATAATGATTTACCAACTTGAAACTTAAAAAGGAATTTGAAACATACAATGACAAAACTTGAAACGAAATGAAAATGTGCTGCTGAAATGAAAAGGTGCTGCTAGTATAATAAATCAAAACAGTGAATTATTGAGCATGAAAACCAAACTATTATTGCTGTTGTCTAAACACAAAAGAAACTATGCTTAAAGAAATCCAAAATTGCAACAAAGTAAATCTAAATCAAATTACATCAACTTGTCTTCTGATCCCTCATCATTAGTCCAGCTATGATTTTCGGAAGTAACCATAAACAACTTGAGTAACAGATATCTAAATTGCAGAAAGTAAACTAATATCAAACCACACATTCATAATTCAATCCCTCACCATCAGTCCAGCTGTGGCTTTCGGAGGTAACTGAAGATGTCATGCACAATTTAATATTTCTAACTTGCAGAAAGGAAACTAATATCAAACCACACATTCATAATTCAATCCCTCACCATCAGTCCAGTTGTGGCTTTCGGAGGCAACTGAAGATGCTATGAGCAATTTAATATATCTAACTTGCAGAAAGGAAACTAATATCAAATTACACATCCATAATTCAATCCCTCACCATCAGTCCAGTTGTGGCTTTCGGAGGCAACTGAAGATGTTATGAGCAATTTAATATATCTAAATCTAACTACTGAAGCAAATGAGAAAAACTAAAATGAACAAAGCAGTACTGAAATTAAACAGAAACTAAGAAAATCAAATTAGCAGCAGAACAATGTTAATTCCATGTCATTAGTCAAAAAGTTATGCAAATGCCCAGGCTGCCTATTTATAACCTGAAACAAGAACACTTATCAGTGATCAATAACATAAAATATGAAAGACAAAAGTAAAATGGAAAGCATGAAAGATTATAAACAGAAATGAAGCATATATACCATGAAAGATGAAATGTATAAAAATGTGAATGGATTATGGCACAATGAGCTTTAAAGAAATAAAATAGAAACTATACAATAATGCACAGAACCTTGGCAAGTGCAGGGGCCCTCTACACCAGCCTTGGCAACAATCTTCAAGTACGAATTACGTTTGAAAACAGAGTCTTCTTATATTAAAATGCAGTCATAACAGAAAGGTGATATTACGGCACAAGTGCAACGTAATTATATTACAGAGCAGACTAATAAAAACTAACAAAGACTAATCTAATATGCGTATACAAACGCGTTATTTATAACAAAGGAAATACAACTAATTCCCTAAAGTTTATGCTGATGGAGAACACGTAGACCATTACGTCCACAGATCTAGGATCATGGCCGTATTGAAGAGTAAATCTATGAGGAGTGGATGTTTGAATTCGGCTATGGAGCCGTGTACAGATGTTGATTTGTCTCCCGCAATTCAGAAACGGCCATATGAACCTTCACTTGACACGAAACAGAGTCCTGTCACCGTGGGACTCTACGGTTGACTTCCATTTGGACACCTTTGACCGCAGCCTCTTTAGATGGATTTGCTCGAGCCAATAGGACACGATCCATGTCCACATCATTTCTGACTTGCCCATGTGGCTCGTTTCTCCTGAAGACACCTGTAACATAGAGTTTCACAAAATGGCTGCGGAAAGTTGCAGCAGCTGCGGAAAGTGGCTAGATTCCATAGCTAAATGAGCAAAATCTAAATCAAACAGCAGACACAAAAATATAATTAAAAACCATGTTAGATGCTCTTTTGCAATTAATATACAATGATATTGACAACTTGGAAGGTTCGGGTGGATGAAAAAGGTATAGAAAGATGTATGGAAAAGATGCAGATTTGAGACTCAACATACCCCCACTGTGAAGGTGTTGCATGTCCTCATGCAACCAAAATTTTGATAATCCTTCCTCAGTTCATATCCCTTGACACTTCAGCCAGTACATCCAAACCTCTCCTCTTCTTCCTTGGTGCTGCCAACATCCTAGGCTTCTTCATTAGGCATCTAAATTTGATATTAACCAGTGCTCTGCTTAACTTCTGGCATTTCCTTTTCAATTTCTTGTTCTTATTCTGCCATATTCCCAGATGTAGCATGGTATTATCATGAATGATTTTGTCCAATTTACCTTGTTCCTTCAATGTCTCATTTTCATTTTTGATGTGTCTATTTAAAAGCTCTAGCTCAAAGATTTCCTGTTTTAGTGATTGGACTAGATCATCTTGTACTGTGTGAGGCTGGATGGACGAAGTACTGGGGCCCGTAGCTACTCTTTCCAAATATTCTATATAATCATATAATTTCTGCTGCTTGGGGTCTATATCAGGTGTCATTTTTATTGGGCTGTCCCCAAAATGCCGTAAAGGAGAGTTATCTTTAAAATCTGGCTGAGAAGGGCTCACATCAACATCTTGCTAAGAATGGGATGGACTATGTTCAATGTCTGACTGAGAATGAAATGAACCAGGTTCACTAACTGACTGAGATGGACTATGGTCAACTGGGGACTGTTCAGATGTTTCTTCTCCCAAATCGATGAAATGAGGTCCTTTTATTTGCGTTTTCCTCAATTTCCCCTTAAGTCTGCTACTTCTTCTCACACGCTGTGGTCCATTATCTTTTTGCTTTTGTTTCCCTTTCTCTATCTTCTTGGCCATAGATGACTGTGCTTGAAGGTGAATCAGTCTTTCAGATAACACTTGATGATCTCCTTCTTCGGAAGAAGGAGTTTGATGTTTAGCCTCAATAGTTTTTCTCTCTTTTGGTGTTATTGGCTTTTTACCCTTAGTTTCTTTCTTCTTCCTCTTTGACAATCTCTCTTCTCTATTAGTTATTTCAATTGTAGTAGTAGGAGTATTTTGAATTTCATCATTTGTTTTCTTTTTCCTACTCCTATTTGATGTGCTACCTTCAGGAATTTCCTGAGGTTCCTCAAAGAAATTTCTAATCAAAAATTGTTCCCATGTGTCTTTCTTCTCCTTTAACTCTTTTTCAATCAAAATTTTTACAAGACCATGGTGATATAGATGTGGTTCTACATCTCCTAAATGTTTTTGAACAGTCACAGACATCTTCTTCAAGCTATTTAATAGAAAATATGGGAGATTGAGAGCTTGATTATCTAGAAAATTCATCAGCAACCTGGTATGGTACATATACATGGACCCAAAACGGCCTTCACAGGTAATGAATTTTTGAACAACTAGCAGCAAATTAGCCCATTCCTCTTTCAATGCATGAACAGGAATTCCTCTTTTAAAAATATTTATGTCCATACCTTGGTTTTGTAAGATTTTTCTCCAGGCTTCATCACTAATGCTTTTATTTTTAAACCAACGCTCACCCTCTTGAAGAAGTTCCGTGGCAGATGCTATAGATGCCTCGTTCACCGCAAACTTAAGGTCTCCAATCTCTACTTCCAGGCCATTGAACGACCTTGCAAATTCTTTTGTCACTTTTTTATGATAACCTCTAAACTTTTGGATAAACCGCAGCAACTTTTCTTTCTTCAATATATCCCTTACTTGCGGATATCCCTCCATGAACTTAGGTCCTTCCGGTTCTGCTCTTAGCAATTTACCCATTCTTCTTTCTACTCTTCACAAATTTGCCTGTGTGAGGGTTCAATGGAAATAGAATGGCTGAATGCACGGAGATGAGCACAATGACTGTGGGTAGATATCAGAGAGTGGGTATACAGACTATAGCGTAATAGAGAACGAAATGGAGTGAATAGAACATAGAGGGGTTTCGTGAGCACGACAGAGATACGAGTGTGAGATTAACAGAGTATAACACATCCGGAAGTGTTTTGAAATTTGGTGGCTGCGAAATAAATGTGAGTACGTTTAAACAACGACTATGGATTTATGCGGCTTTAAGAGTCTGTGGTCAAATCAACTACGTCTCATTGTCACCAGTGGAATATCGGAGTATGAGTGAAGATCGGGGGTTTAATTATGGAACCGTTTGAGAATGAATGTGGGAGGATCATATGGAGATTGTGAAAGGGTTATGGAAGTTGTCAATATAATCATTGCACATAATGGATGGAGCTTATGGTTTAGAACTATAAAAAATGTGTTTTCAATGCTATTTGAAATGAATTTTACTCATACCTTGGAATCTTTTGCCTTTTTCCTTGGTCTTCAACTAGTTGCTCTTCATTGGTGTCTTGAATGCTCCATGTCTTCATAATTGATCCTCTCACCTACATTTAATTTCATGATTATGGAAATAACATCTGACTGTACATTCTTTTGAAAACAGAGTAGTAGCTGCGAAATCTGCTTCTGGCTGCGGAAACTGGAGTCAGCTGCGGAAACAGATGTCAGCTGCGGAAACTGACACAACTATGATTTGGATGAATGGAGATGAACAGATGACAAATGACCAGATGGAAATGGTCATGAAAAAGAATTTTATTGATGAAATGGAATAAAATGAAGTGAAATGGAATGAAGTGGAGTGAAAATGAAGTGGGATGAAGTGGAATGGAATGGAGTGGATGGTCACAAAACTTGTAAAATGAAAGAGAGATTTTTTTTTTTGGAAAATATAGAGTGTCAGGTGTTCCTGATTTTCACCCTATATTTTCTGTATAAGACTGCCAATCAGTGATTGGTTTTCAGGCTTATACAATTTTTTATTTATTTATTTATTTTTTTTAACTGAAAGAACAAAAGCTAGGCTGGTGAAGAAGAAGAATTCTTCTTTACCAGCCTGATTGTAGAATTCTCTTGAAACACTTTGAAAAAATCCTCTTTTGAAAGTGGCTTATGATAAACTTTCAATCTATGGCCATTCACAATAAGAGGAGTTTGAAATTCATCAATGGTCTTGATTCTTACCACTCCATTGTTAAAGATCTTGTCAATCTCATATGGCCCAAGCCAATGAGTCTGAAATTTTCCTTGGAAATCTTTAAACTTGGAATCAAATAACAATGCCCAATCTCCTTCTTGAAACTTCTTCTCTTTGATGTACTTGTCATGCCATTTAGCTCTTTGATATTGAACTAGACCAGTTCTTAGAATTGCCTCTTGTCTGATCTCATCTAGCTCATTCAACTGCTCCATTCTATGCTTTTGGGCTTCTGATAGATCCATCCCCAACTGAACTGCCATCTTGAAGGTTTTGACTTGGAACTCAATGGGGAGCAGGACTTCTTTCCCATAAACAAGTTCATAGGGAGAATGTACTGTTGTATTTCTCCATGTAGTTCTGTAGGCCCACAAGGCTTCAGGAAGCCTTTCTGCCCAATCTCTTCTATGTAGATGAACAGTTTTGGTGATGATACTTTCAAGAACTTTGTTTGTGGACTCCACTTGACCATTTTCTTGCGGATGGTAAGGAGTAGATCTTATGTGCTTGATTTTGTATTCTTCCATCAACTTCTCCACCAAGTTGGATGTGAATTGGCTTCCCTGATCTGTCACAATTTCTCTTGGAACACCAAAGCGAGTAAAAATATCTTCATAAAGAAAATTAACAACTGAATTTTTAGTAGCAGATACTAATGCTTTGGCTTCTACCCATTTAGTAACATAATTAGTACAAACCAGTATATACTTATTTTTCTTAGATGGTGGATTAATAGGTCCAATGAAATCTAAAGCCCATTTTTCAAAGGGTTCAATGAGTACCTGTGTTTGCAATGGCATTTCATTTGAAAGGGTAGGTTTCCCTACTCTTTGGCAGCTGTCACACCTTTTGACATATTGTTTTGCATCTTTGAAGAAGGAAGGCCAATAATATCCTAAAGAGAGGATTTTATAGGCCGTCCTTTTGTCTGCAAAGTGTCCGCCGCATGGTTCATCATGACATGCCTTAAGAATATCGGGCATTTCATCTTCCCTGACACATCTTCTGATCACAAGATCTGGCCCTGTTTTAAACAATTCGTTAGAAATCCATGAATATTTTGAACTCTCCTGAATAATTTTTCATTTTTCACTTGGAAATAAATGTGAACGTAGTTTCCCTGTAACCAAATAGTTAGCAATATCTGCATACCAAGGAGTCTTAATAGTTACTGCAAACAAGTATTCATCAGGAAAATTATCCTCTACAGGAGAATCTTCTTTAGTATTCTGAATCCTAGACAAGAAATCAGCTACTGTATTTTGTTTTCCTAGTCTATCCAACACAATAATATTGAATTCTTGCAAAAGTAAGAGCCATCTTGTCACTCTGCCATTAGTAACAGGTTTGTTCATTAAATATCTAATTGCAGAATGGTCAGTATGAATAAAAGTTTCATAGCATGTTATATAATGTCTAAACTTATTGATTGCATGAACAACAGCTAAAAACTCTTTTTCAGTCACAGTATAGTTTAACTCTGTGGGAGTCAAATTTTTATTGGTATAATAAATGGCATAAGGAACTAAATCTTTTTGACCCAACACAGCTCCTAGAGCTGTATCTGAAGCATCCATAGAAATATGGAAAGGGAGTTTCCAATTTGGTCCTCTCAAGATAGGTGCTTCAGATATTCTTGTTTTCAAATTTTCAAAAGCTGATTGACAATCAAGATTCCATTTAAATTCACAGTCTTTTGTAAGCAATTTGAAGAGTGGAGATGCAATTTTAGTGAAGTTTTCTATAAATCTTCTATAGTAACCAGTAAATCCTAGAAAACTTCTAACATCTCTTTGACAATTTGGAATAGGCAACTTGGAGATGACTTCAACTTTTGATCTATCAACCTTAATTCCATCTCCTGAAATATGATGTCCTAAAACAATCCCTTCAATAAACATCATAAAGCATTTTTCATGGCTTAATGAAAGGTTTGTTTCTTTACATCTTATAAGAACTTTTTCCAAATTTTCTAATGCTTCTTCAAATGAATTACCATAAACTGTAAAATCATCCATATAAACCTCTACACAATCATGGATTAGATTAGAAAAAATTCCTAGTACTGCTCTTTGGAATGTTGTAGGTGCATTGCATAACCCAAAAGGAAGCACTCGGTAGGAAAAAGTTCCCCATGGACAAGTAAATGTGGTCTTATCTTGATCTTCAGGTGCTACCTGAATTTGATTATAGCCACTAAAACCATCCAAAAATGAAAAGTACTTTTTACCTGCTAATGTGTCTAATACCTTATCGATAAAAGGCAAAGGAAAGTGATCCTTCAAAGTTGCTTTGTTCAATTCTCTGTAATCAATGCATACCCTCCATTTACCATTCTTTTTAGGTACTATAACCAAAGGAGAAACCCATCGGCTATCTGAAATTGGATAAATGAAGTTTACATTGAGTAGTTTTGGAGCTCTTCTTTCACTATCTCCCTAAGATTTGGATTCATCCTTCTTTGAGGTTGTCTGATTGGTCTACTGTTTTCCTCAATATAGATATGATGGATGCAAGTCTTAGGATCAATACCCTTCATGTCAGTATACTCCCATGCAAATGCAGTAGAATGTTTTTGCAATATTTTGGTTAGTTCTTCTTGTTGTGAATTTTCCAAATGTTTGTTGATATTCAATGTTTTTCCTGGAAAAATCTCAATAGTAGAACTACCAAACTCTTCCATAGAGTAAAGAGACATTTGTCTTGATGATAAATATTCTATGTCAGATTCCAACTGAAATTGTGTGGGGTCATATTCTGAATATGTCTCAAAATTTTCTAATGTGTTCAGAATTTGACTATCCTCACTGATTTTAGAAATGGTAAAGACAGGTTGTATAGTGTCCTCATCATCAACCCATTCATTGTCTCCTACTTCTGTGATTGCTCTTGCTGGAGAATACAAATTGAATTTCTTTGTCGAATTACCATTATAAATGTACATGTCCCCAGATCTACAACTAATAAAAGCATCAGCTGTGGCTAGCCAAGGTCTTCCTAAGATAAGTGGGTGCCCTCCTAGATTACTCTTGGGAGTCAAAATCATAAAATCTACTGGATATTCCTAAGAATCTAAGGAGACTAAAATATCTTCTAATACACCATCTGGTTTAATAATTGATCGATCTGCAAGTTGCATTAAAGTAGGTGTAAAAAGAAGGTTAGGAAGTTTTAGCTGGTCCATAGTCTGTCTACCCATAATGTTGATAGCAGCCCTAAGTCAATCAATGCGTTTGGAATTTCTATCCCATTTATATGTGTCTTGACAATTGGACTTCCTAGATCTACATACTTCTGCATGGTAATTTTTCCCATCATAATATCTGCAATTTTTCCTACCAGGTGGATTCTTCTTATGTCTTTTAGTTTCCTTCCTGGTCTTTTGAAACTCAACTCCTTTATTGTTTTTGCTAGAATAGGAATCTCTCGAATGGCTTGTAGCAAGGGAATCTTGATACAAAAATTCTTCAATTCATCTAGAAATTCATAGTTACGCAACAAGATTTGTTTTTCCACCCGCTTGTCAATTTGTAGTCTTTCAGGAAAAGGAGGTGTAGATGAAGATGCAGGTTGCTCAACTATAGGAGTTGTGGAGATTAACTTTTCTTTTTATTTTTGAATGTTTGAATTTTGAATAGATGCTTCCTCAGAACCCTTATTGACTTGAAGAGAATCCTCCTCAGAGGTATCTTGCTCTTGAATATCTATAGAAGGTTTTTCTAAAACTCTACCAGATCTCAGTTGTACATCGTCGAGAGGAACAATCATATAGGTAGGAAATTGTTATCCTTCTACCATGTAAGTATTCTGAGGATTTTTATTGTTAGGATTTGGCAATGGCTGAGCAGGAAGTTGATTTGTCTTTTGTTGGTATGGAAGCATGAGTTGAGGATTTGGATTTTGTTGAGAAGGTTGTTGTTGTGGAAATGGCAATGAAAGTTGTTGATTTGGGTTTTGAAGTTGTGGAGCTTGTTGATTTTGAAAAGATGGAGGATATTGATAAAATTGAGCAAATCTCCCATAAGGATTTTGCATCCCTTGTACCCATGGCTGATATGGATTTTGATGTTGGAGCCAAGGTTGTTGCCAAGGATTCCAATTTGGTGGGTTTTGAAGATTCATAGGGTTGTTAAACCCTTGAGTTTGTTGTCCCTGCCAAGGTCTTCTTGCAAAAAAACAGAGAGATTCTACTGAATTTGGGTCTTCTTGAAAAACAGCTTTGAGTCCAGGAATTGAAGGACAATCCTTGATCTCATGATTCTCTGAGAAAATCATACATGTTTCTACAACTTTTTCATCCAAGGGACATTACCTTAAAGCATGTTTCTTCCTACATTTCGGACAAAAGATGGCTAAAGCATCTGTTTCTGCTTTCTGCTTGTTTTGGATTTTAAGGGTGTCTAGTTGTTCACTAAGGCTCCCTAAGATATCAGTTTTGAATTCATCAAGCATGTTACCAATCTCCGCCCTACTTACTGATCCAGTTGCAGATTTGTTAGCCCTAATAAGAGAAGGATCCCTAGGCCCTTTTCCTGTTTTAGATTTTCCTCTTGAGAGATGGACACATAGTTCTGTTATGTCACGAAGTGGAAGTTGAGAAATGTCTCCTTTCCCCATCATGTTTAAAATATATATCCATTCATCTCTAATGGATTTTAATATGAGGGCTTTCAAGGTTTCATCATCTAAGTTTCTCATCTTTGCTCTTTTCAAGTTGTATTGAAATATTTCAAGTAAATCTTCCAAATTTTCATCTTCTTTTTGCATCATTTTGAATACCTCATCCTTGTGATTGGTGGGCATACAATAGTCCAAGTATCTATCCAAAAATGTTTGTTTCATATCATTCCAAGTCCTAACAGATTGAGTGGCTAATCCCATGAACCATTTCAAAGCAGCTCCCTTCAATGTTGAAGGAAACAGTTTGAGTTTTTGAGAGTCTTCCATATAGTCATAGGTTCGACACACGACTTCAAACTCAAACAGAAATGTTTCAGGATCCTCACTTCGCAATCCATAAAAGTTAGGGAGGACAGATGGTGAGATATTTTTCATTGTTGTATGAGTTTCCTCATCAACTATAGGGAATCCAAACAAGTTGTCTCCTTCCCTATTTCTTCCATTATTTCCTTCACCATTGTTGTCTTCATTTTTTCCTCCTCTTCTACCTCTACCTCTAACTCCATCTATTACTTCCTCTGCCATGATAGTTTCTTTAGAGTCCTTAAAGTCCTCTAGTTCTTCTATCAAGGGAGGATGAGAGAGAGTCTCTTTGTTTTCTAAATGGGATTTAGTAGGTGGTATAGGAGAATCCTCTAATTCAGCTGCTCCTTGAATTCCAAAAATATTAAGGCTAGGGGTAGATGGTGGTGAATCTGGTCTATGCCTTGAAGAAGATGGAGTTTTGAAAATCGAACTCTTGGCTTTAGCTATAAACCTTTCCCTAGAATCTCTTGCTCTATGCATGTCATTTTTTTTATTTAAAAAAAAAAAAAAAAAAAAAATTGGGCTAATAATTCTCTTTCTGATCTTCCAGGTCACACTAGGTGCAAGAAGAGAGCATACTTAGGAAATTACTAAACCAATAAATCTCTTTTCTGATCCTCCAGATCACACTAGGTGCAAGAGGAGAGCATACTTCAAGAAGTTATCAAGTTTTCCCTTCTTTTATTATTTTGTTTTTTTTTTTTTTTTTTAAGAAATTGGCTACCTATTTACACTTCCCTGGCAACGGTGCCAAAATTTTTGGTCAATTTAGTGTGTCCTAAATTTCTACATTAATTTATCAATCCGGGATTCGTAAGCTGATGAAGTGCGGCGCACTATATGTGCAAGATAACCTATTTCTTAACTTTTTGTCGTTTTTGGTTTTCTAAGGTGAGATGGAGATTCTAAAACAAGTATGGTTATGATTGTTTAAGGAAATGATATCCTCTATAATGATTTACCAACTTGAAACTTAAAAATGAATTTGAAACATACAATGACAAAACTTGAAAGGAAATGAAAATGTGTTGCTGAAATGAAAAGGTGTTGCTAGTCTAATAAATCAAAACAGTGAACTATTGAGCATGAAAACCAAACTATTCTTGCTGTTGTCTAAACACAAAAGAAACTATGCTTAAATAAATCCAAAATTGCAACAAAGTAAATCTAAATCAAATTACATCAACTTGTCTTCTGATCCCTCATCATTAGTCCAGCTATGATTTTCAGAAGTAACCATAAACAACTTGAGTAACTGATATCTAACTTGCAGAAAGTAAACTAATATCAAACCATACATTCATAATTCAATCCCTCACCATCAGCCCAGCTGTGGCTTTCTGAGGTAACTGAAGATGTCATGCACAATTTAATATTTCTAACTTGCAGAAAGGAAACTAATATCAAACCACACATTCATAATTCAATCCCTCACCATCAGTCCAGCTGTGGCTTTCGGAGGCAACTGAAGATGCTATGAGAAATTTAATATATCTAACTTGCAAAAAGGAAACTAATATCAAATTACACATCCATAATTCAATCCCTCACCATCAGTCCAGCTGTGGCTTTCGGAGGCAACTGAAGATGTTATGAGCAATTTAATATATCTAAATCTAACTACTGAAGCAAATGAGCAAAACTAAAATGAAAAAAGCAGTACTAAAATTAAATAGAAACTAAGAAAAGCAAATTAGCAGCAGAACAATGTTAATTCCATGTCATTAGTCAAAAAGTTATGCAAATTCCCGAGCTGCCTATTTATAACCTGAAACAAGAACACTGATCAGTGATCAATAACATAAAACATGAAAGACAAAAGTAAAATGGAAAGCATGAAAGATTATAAACAGAAATGAAGCATATATACCATGAAAGATGCAATGTATAAACATGTGAATGGAGTATGGCACAATGAGCTTTAAAGAAATAAAACATAAACTATACAATAATGCACAGAACCTTGGCAAGTGCAGGGGCCCTCTACACCAGCCTTGGCAACAATCTTCAAGTATGAATTACGTTTGAAAACAGAGTCTTCTTATATTAAAATGCAGTCATAACAGAAAGGTGATACTACGGCACAAGTGCAACGTAATTATATTACAGAGCAGACTAATAAAAACTAACAGAGACTAATCTAATATGCATATACAAATGCGTTATTTATAACAAAGGAAATACAACTGATTCCCTAAATTTTATGCTGATGGAGAACACGTAGACCATTACGTCCACAGATCTAGGATCATGGCCGTATTGAAGAGTAAACCTATGAGGAGTGGATGTTTGAATTCGGCTATGGAGCCGTGTACAGATGTTTATTTGTCTCTCGCAATTCAAAAACGGCCATATGAACCTTCACGTGACACGAAACAGAGTCCTGTCACCGTGGGACTCTACGGTTGACTTCCATTTGGACACATTTGACCGCAGCCTCTTTAGATGGATTTTCTCGAGCCAATAGAACACGATCCATGTCCACATCATTTCAGACTTGCCCATGTGGCTTGTTTTTCCTGTAGACACCTGTAACATAGAGTTTCACAAAATGGCTGTGGAAAGTTGCAGCAGCTGCGGAAAGTGGCTAGATTCCGCAGCTAAATGAGCAAAATCTAAATCAAATAGAAGACACAAAAATATAATTAAAAACCATGTTAGATGCTCTTTTTCAATTAATATACAATGATATTGACAACTTGGGAGGTTCAGGTGGATGAAAAAGGTATAGAAAAGTGTATGGAAAAGATGCAGATTTGAGACTCAACACCTTCATACAAGAATTTTACAAAATGTATACAAAAATCCTTTCACTGCATAATTTTTTGATAAAATCTGGAACCCTAAATAATTCGTTCTCCTGGAGTTTTATAGGAGAAACAAAAAAATTGAAGAGAGGTAGGTGAAGATCATTCAATTGTGCCTCATTAAGACGAGATGGCGGGAGCAAGTAAGCCCATGCTACTTGATGACTTTGCGGTGATGCACGTACTCTGTAGCCTGCTTTCTGAAATAAATGTTGTGGGTGAAAGTCTCCTCAGGAACATGGCATAGGGATGAAATCACATAAACAATCTGTCCTTTCCTAAGAGAAAATCTTGCTGAAATAAAACATGGAGGGTATTGTTTTTTGTGCATCGTACCCTCTGCTTTATAAACCCTGAATTAAGATTTAAAAACTTCAATGCCGAACACTGAATTCCTTGATCTTCCACTGATACTCTGTGCCGCAACATTAATGCCCCCACCTGTAAAATATACCTCTTGAATGACTTTGGAGGGTTTGATATATTTTTAACTCTGTTACTTTAATGGAGGTCATGTCGCAGTAGCTACCCAGGACTTTCTTCATAAATTTCACCTCTGAAAAACTGGTCCTTTGATGCGTTCTCGGCTTTTGTAATGGATGCTGCAAATTATGATAATTCTTCGTCACTGTAAACCTGCAAAGCACACAAAGTTGTGAAGAAAAAAAATGCATGGGGGACGGCGATGCAATGGAGGCGACTATGTAGTGACGCAACATGAAGAAATGGCAGAAGTATGCAGGGTGGTGACGAAGGAAGTGCAGTGGAATAATGGTAGGCGAACTGAAAAAAGTTTTAAACGAAAAATAATGAAATTTGACTTATGACTGACATATGTAATGGGCGGAAAAGAAATGCATCGCACACGTGGGATAATGACGTGGTGGGCGACTGGGTCCAAGGCATGCATGTGACTATATGTGGACCGTCTGATCTCAGGGGGAGATTGATGGTTGAAAGAGCATCGGAGGCAATGGACAGTGGGCCAGGGGCGTGATTTTCCTGTAGATAAAACTTATGCAACTTCGGAGCGCGACGATCGTCGGATGAAGACCCCCAGATCGGACGGCTGACAGTGATATCACTGCGTGAATTTTACCAATCAATAAAATGTGATGAGAAGCGGTTTCGGAGCCGTACACGGAGACACGTGGCAAGAAATGTATGGAATCGCTCTGATTTGAGAAATACTGCCTGCCTCCGAAAGGCAGTGTGATGAATACCGGGCAGTTTTGAACAGTGTTTTTGGGCGCGGGGGCCACCACGGTGGCAGAGCTGTGGTACGTTGATCTATGGTTTGATCGGATGGCTCATAATGCACCCGATATACTTTGATAAGTGCCTAGTGCTTTTGCCCTCAGTTCTAGCACTGAATTACGTGGAGGGAAAGGGTGCAGGGGTCTGGCCGAAAGGTGCTAGGCTTTACAGATTTTCAAATATGGGTTTTGCGGCCTTTTTAAATGTAATTTGGGAGCAGGAAAGGTAATGGTAGGTCGAAAATGGATTCCTTAGGCCACGAGAGGGGATTTACAGGATTTAAATGGGATTGCTAGCAAAAATTTAATAGGGAGCTGACTATGATCAACAACAGTAATGACGAGAGGAAGAGATCAAACAAAAACACACGGGCTAGAAGACCAAGACATACAATCAAATGGTCGACAAGAAAATTCTAAAAGGGCGTGTGATCGTAGGTGATTTATTTTACCACATTGAAACTTATAAAGTTCACCGTTTCATGTTTTAAGAGTCGAGAAATGGATGAAAGTTGACTCTATCTCTTTCAGTTTTGAAACAAGAGTGAAAGGAGAAGCGCTTGATGATCCTTTAAAATTTAATGAGTCAGAAAAGATCAAAATGACTACTCTGGAACTCTAGGCAAAGGGTGCACCAGATATCCGTGAACTACAATATACACCTTGGTTTCAAAATGAAAGAGAAATCAACCAAGGACTTAACATACGTGCAGGCAATCTCCCCAAATGCTATGTTTGATGTATCATCGGTATAAGGTGGCAGACTCAGCTTCCTATGAATAAAGGATAAAAACCTTGTGGGGTCTCCCTTTATATACACGATGGTATGGGGAGCACAAGTCCGTACTAGCACTGTCTAAAGCCAAGAGGCGAATGACAGCTACTAGGTTTAACAATGCCGAAACACGTCACTAGCCTAGACCTCTAAATATTTCGTTAATGTTTCAATGCTGCCTTAAGGTAAATTGAATAAATTTTAGTGTTGATCTTCAATTATGTTTCAATTTCCAGGCCCTACCAAATGTTATGTCTCAAAATCCCCTAAATGCACACTACATGCCACAATGTATCACATTGTTCGATGAATATCTAACTACGGGAAGGTTGAGAGCTTTCAAACAATAAAAAAATGATCACAAAACAACCACTAGTGTCTCTAATGCATGTTAATGCAACTAAAAGCTTTTCTTTCAGAGTTATAAATCACTAATAACACAGAAAAGATTTAATTTACATTAACTAATCAAAAGCAAAAGATAATTTTTTTGTGTATTTACAATGTTTAAGAGCAAAGTGCACTAAACAAAATGAAAACTAATGAAAAGAACAATTTGAGAAGAGATAGAAAAAGAGCAAAGAAAATCAAGTTCACTCAATGCCAAACACAACAATCATACCTCAAATTGACAAAGAAGTCCTTCAAATCAAAGAGGAATCCCAAAGACTCAAATGAACCGTGTAATCTAGGCCCAAAATGAGACAAAGCGGAATTCGAATGAAGAAGAATCCAATCACTCAAATAATGCCGCAAAATAATGGAAAACCACCAAACAAATGCAAAGAAGCAGTAATGAAATTGACTGATCAAACGAAGACCAAAAACTCCTATGGGAGTCTTGACACACTATAGCACCTAGATGCCCTAGCGCTAGAATGTAAAATCGATAATAGAGGGCAAACAACCAGAGGATGAAGGTCACACTTAGTCAAACAAGGCTCTAGAACACTCAGGCAGTTGAAAAAATGACACAAAAACCACAGACCAAGCTCAGAAAGCTAAAAAAGAAGCAAACCCTAGCACCTCACAGGATTGGTGCGACTGTCAGGCTACAACTAGCGCCAGAACAGGATTGGTCCGGGGGATAAACTGGAAACATGCGCCAGCTAGCATGACTGTCAGGGAAAAAGCCACGCCAGTCGAGTTTACTAATGCAAAATATGAAAAAGAGCAATCAAGGAGCAGATCAGGGATGGTGAAGCTAAAAAAAGGTTTAACACTAGAAAAGAGTGAACCAAAAGAGCTGATCAAGCAGGCAAAGAGAAAAATCAACCGAAAATACAAGACAAAATCTAATCAATTTCCCCCCAGTGGAGTCTCTAGTTTGTTGGAGAGGTAAATCCCCTTTGCGGACAGAAGCGATCCCTACTAGCCCAGATCGGGTCTAGCAACAATTGAGTCACGCTAAGACGCAAGTTCCTAATTGAAAAAGACCAAGATGTGACAAGAGTCCTACCTTAAGTCCTACGCTACTATTGCTTGCAGAGAATATGGTGCTTTCATCCCTTGCTATGGCAGATCACAATTCTCCCGCTAGGCGCGTTCGAACACCTGCATGTACATGAAGAAACAAAAAAAAACAAGCGTAAAACCTAATACATGCAACTATGTATCAATCAGAGAAGACACAACTCATAATCATAAAGAATGAACATCTGAGTGGAACCATAATTGAAGTCGTTTATTATTAATCAGAACAAAGAAATATAGAACCTGAGATCTAACGCTAGATCTTCCTTTGGTGGGTCGACAGCAGAGTACATCTCGGTAAAGCTCATCGGTAATGGGACAAGTCTCTCTCTTCGACTATCTGACGATAATCTCCTTACTAATGATTCAGCTTTATTTAGGCTAGCTTGCAAAGGGAAAATTACAAGCTTATATAGATGGTGGAAGGGGAGTTGGGATCCCTATAATGGTGGGATTGGCCCTATTGTTAGTATGAATCTTTTGTCGAAGTGTACGAAAAAAGGCCACTTTAGCTATGCTTAACTTATAGCCCTAACATGAAATATGGCTGCCAATATCTTTAGATCTGTAGTTAGTTGATCAAGACAAATGCTGCAAAAATCCAGATCTATGCATAAAGAGACATTAAGCAGTAAAAATAAGGTTTTGCTCCATACATCCAATAGACAAGACAAGAACAATATTTTTGAAAGAATTTTGTATTAAGGGCACCTGGGAGGAAAACAAGAAGGTGTTTCCAATTCTCCTCAATGGGATGGGTTCTTGGAAGTCCTCAACACTTCAGATCTAGTATTTCTCTCTCTTGTTGGTGTAGAAAACCTAGACAAAGATAGAACTCAAAGGGAGCTCACACAGCAAATAATGGAAAATTTGACAATGATAATGGCTCAAAGTCAGACCAAGAGTATAGATCCAGAGTGATCTAATAGGCAACAAAAGGTGAAGAATAGTAGGAGAAAACCTCCTATTTATAACAAAATATTGGGTCATTCTAGATCTTGGTGCATGATTAAAATAACATTAACCAACTCTAGATCCACCTTTTATGGAATATTTTATTATATTTGTTGGAGGGAAAAAGTATTTGACTTGGGTCAAATCCCTTTATTTGTGAATAATAAATAAATAAATGATTTATTTATCATTTTAAGGAAGTGGTTGAAAGATAATCAAATAAGTAATGATTTATTTAATTATTTATGGGTGATTTAGTCATATTTAACAAGGAATATTATTTAAATAAGATTTAAATAATTATTCCTAGAAAATAATAAGATAAATAAAGATTTATCTAATTAATTTCTTTGTTTTAGGTTAAACATGACCAGGAATAATAATTAAATTATTGTTTAATTAATTATTCCTTGAGAAAAATAAAAAAAATATAGGTTTGTTTAATATTTCCTTTTGGGGTTTCCTGTTTAGACCATAAACAACCTAATAAATGTGTTTTATTAAGTTATTTTATATAGTGAAAGCAATTTTACTTAGGGTAAAATTGGTCTTACATGGGGTACTTGGGTCCATCTAATGATAGTATGTTAGATGACCAAAAAATGGTGTAACAGATTGCCCCCCAGTGTGTGAGTGTTAGGATCAAATCGTATGACCGAAGTAAATTGTGAGAACTCAATCACCACACATCAAAAAGGGAAGTCAGAGAGAGAAATGTAAGGTAGACTAATGGGCTGAAGAACTAGACCCTGAGGAGATGAGACTTGCAGATGCAACAAGTCTCTTTTTATGAGAGGGTACCTGTGCTAAAGGCAGCGGGGGAGGCATACCTATGCCAGCTAAGACAAAGTACAAAAGAATAATGTGTCCAGTAAACAAGGGAACGAACCATAAAGTACAGCCGGCATAAACATGAGCCAGATAAAAATACAATGAGGGATCCCATATACATGTTGTGCCTAGGATAACAGCCAGGACTTATATAATAATATCTGAGTACATGAGATACAAATACAACCCAAATGCCCCCTATAAGCGGGAAAGGGCTCACAAAATCTGACTGATACATGAAAATCAAAGAGGCACTACAAGCGGCTAAGGTCGACATCATCAAATATATGGAGCTACATCGAAGGCTGCAATGAAGAGGTCATCTGGGCATGTGGGGGGCTACCTGCAGAGCCACCCCCTCATGATGGCTGAGACATCTCACACACACCCAGGAATCACTAAATGCTACTGCTGCATCACTGAACCATCAAGCATACGGATCTCGATCATGCTGAAAGGAGCTGGAGTGGAGAAACAATCAAGTTAAAGGGAAATGAGAGATCCCTTTGCCTGATCTGAGGCACCGAACAAGAGTGGAAGCTGGAACCAAGGTACACCACCCTCTAGACCTGTCTTCTGGAATGAAGGAATTGATGTCGACAGAAGGAGGTCCACCATAGGTGAGGCAATGAGAGATCCTCAACTAAGGCACGAGACAAAATAGTAGAGCGACGGACAAACTAATACCAATGATGATGATGGAATAGAGGGGACTGAGTAGTGAATGGACGAATTCCCTTGCTAGAGCATAAAGGGCATGAATGACATGGCAGTGACTGACACAGTATCATAAGGGATAGGGGACAGTGGGACTGACGGCCATAATGTGCGACACAAGAGAGAGACCAAGCAATGAAGGATGGAGGACTATAGCGGGGTACAAAGGGACTCGGGATAGACTCCATGAATGCGATGATGACTCAACTTGGATGATCTAAACAAGGGCGACTCGATGGTGCTGCCACACAGAAAAGGTCCCATGGGGGACCATGAAAACATGAGTACAAGATGGTATCTCATGAAGAAAATCGACACGAACAAAGACAAGTATGGAGGCAAATTGGTGTCCCAAGTACAAGTGTTGTAAGTGAGGAAATTTGATTTTGGGGGGAGGTGAAGTGACCCATCTTGGACAAAATGTGTCTTGGTGAAGTATCAAATCACAAAAAACTAACAGATACCCATTTGAGGGCTCGGTGAGGGCTTTCCAACGGTTTAGACGGCTTGTCAAACGGAGCTACGGTGTGGTTGCAGCAGGTGAAAGAAAAAACAAGGGTTCTCTTTTAATAAGGCAGTTTTCCCTCCAAATTCAATCATTTGCTAGTGTTGTTGTGGTGAATGTAGAGAGGAGAGAAGGCCCTAAATCTTGCGGCGAGCATAGCGGACAAACTGACCGTTGGAATCAAGATTCGTCAGCTTCAGGTAAGAGGCCTAACCGTACTCTTTCATTTTGATGGATTGAAATTTCAGATTAGGGCCCAGAATCTCAAGAACATACCCTCTTTCACCTCTACGGCCGGATCGTACTTTTGGGGCCAAAAACTGTGACCTGGGAAGCAGGTTTTGAGCCAAAAACTGTGACCTATCTCGGGATTGGGAAAAAAAGTGCAACCTGGAGGATGAAGGAGGTTTCAGTGTTGTTTCAGGGCTGAGATTTGGGTTTTTTTAATTGGTTACAACGTTTCCTATCTGTATACTGACAAAGATGATGTGTTTGTGCAGATATGGTAGATATACGGGTCAACTGGAGAGAGAGAGACCTGGGTGAATTACGGTCAGAGATCCAGGCAGATCAGGGTGTCCGTCGTGTATTGGCCAGATTTGGGGTTCTAAAGTTTTTGGAGAACCCTTTGATGAGAGCTGGGGAGCCCTTGTTGGCCCAGATTGTTAGTTATTGGGATCTAGATCATGAGGTATTTGTGGTGCAGGGGCGCAGGATCGAATTGACAATCCAGGATCTGTATTTCCTGACTGGTCTCCCGCCACTTGGGATGGTGGGAAATACACAGCCAGTGTTACCGCGGGGGCGGAACATCATGGAGTTTGTGGAGCGACATTGTCGACCAGGTCTCCAAGTCAAAGGGACTCGGATACCGATCGGGAACCTAGAGAGATTAGAGACTCGTTCAGTGGCCGCAGCAGTGCTGCGGATCCTGGGCAACCAGGCGCTCCATCACATCATTGGGGGGCAGATGATGATTGTGGAGAGTGTGTTGAGTAGGACTTACTATGGGTGGGCCCAAATGATGTTGGTGTCGTTAAAACGACAGCTATCGCTTTGCAAGCGGCAAGTGAACCACGATTGCTCATATGGGACTTTATTGTGCTCCTTCTTTTTTGAGAAGATCCTGACCTTACGACCTCGTATACAGCTCCCAGATGGGGGCCCGAGAGAGCCCAGGATGCATCGGTGGGGGTGACTACTGTGCAGAGGAGGAGGAGGGGCGGTCGGACGGGTGTTTCGACTTGAGTTCTTTGGCCATTGGGATCAAATGTCATTATACATAGACGACTATCCCTATAGTGGGATGAGTTATTGTGGGGATATGGACCTACCATTTCCACCTGGTCGAGTATGGGGACTCGATGGTAAGTGAAAAGTGACTACTCTTTTTTGGTCATGTTAAAGTTTTTGAAAAGTAGATAGGGTACTAATTCATGTACTTTTGGTATGCAGATATAGCTCCAGTAAAACCAGCCGGATATATGGGACGACCGGCAGCATCAGGAGCTGCAGGCCCGAGTGGATCGAGAGCGGGGCATAATGAGGATGTGGCTGCCCTCTTGGAGGACATCCGTCGTAGATGCGAGAGGTTGCTGACCGGTGTTTCAAAGCGCGGGTGGCAAGACTTAGACGATCAATACATAGAGCCATGTATTGGCCTACCCTCGGAATGGCAAGGTGTCATGCGGCGCATGGCGATGGCCGGTCAGGGGATACGTGATCTACAGGCTACAGAAGCAGAGCCATTGGCTCGGGATCTGCCAGAGAGTGATTAGGTGTGGGACAGGTGGTGCCCCCTAGTGTGTATGTAGGAACAGGTGGTGCCCCCTAGTGTGTATGTAGGGACAGGTGGTGCCCCCAGTTTTGAGTTTGTTGTAACATGCTATGGGCATGTCATATGTATCAGAGTAGATGGACCCTAAACACATGTTTTGCGACACATATTATGGATATGCATCTTTTTTAATGATTATGAATGTTATTTTCTTGTATAAAATGCATGTGATAAATTCCAATCTAGAACATGGTTTGCAATGCTATCTACATAGTGATTTTGTTCTCGAGGTACATGGTTGAAAGTTATGGTTTCAAATTCACATATCAAGAGTTTCACTCGTAAATATCATCTAAACAACACAGGATTATGCACACAATAGACACCATTTAGTTTCATGACAATAAGTAGGGAATATAAACGAACATGCAGATGGAGGATGCGGTGAGAGAGGGCATCGGCTAAGAGACCACGCACTGCATCATATTCGGCCTGATTTTTGGTGGCAGTACCAATGCAGACCCCGATCGAGAGAACAAAGGCATGCAAGGGGGTAAAAATGGCCCGACCTTCCGAGGCTAGATTCCAGGAGTAACGACTTGCACCATCGGCATAACCGATATAGGTTGTGGACGGGAGGTCCCACGGAATGGTGTTACAAGATAAAAAACGGGAGGAGGAGGAACAATGACGGTAGCGTGCGTGTATAGTAGACATTGAGCGGCAACTGCGGGATGGAGTGTGATGGGCAGGATGGCTATGACTCATATACGAACTAGATGGTGGTATATGAGGGTTATAGGAGGTATGGCTGGGACTCGGGTTGTAGAGGTCAACATAGATACGGGTGGTGTTATCCCGTTTATGGGTGGGAAGGATGAGGTCATGGGTGGAGAAGGCTTCCAAGAGGGCATCCTGACGAGAAAAGAGGGGATGACAAGAGGAAGGGAAACCACATGACACGGAAAAGCTACCTAGATCATCTGTATAGGAAGAAAGGCTAACATATGGATCGTCATGGGGGATGACAAAGGAACAGATAAACAAATGGTCAAATGATGTTGAGCCCAGGGTGGTCGCTGAAGGGGGATCGAGCCAAACAACAGGGGAGGATTCAAAGGGAATGTTCTCCAAGGGTCTCACAGAGGATGATAGGTAGAGAATGGTGGTATTAGACTCCGTCATCTGGAAATCAGGGGGGGGGGGATGTCAATGGGAGAGGGGGGATCTTCAAGCTGATCTAAAGCATACTGCGCAAGTATGGGAGAGGCGGACTGATTTTTTTCAACCTCATACTCTCGAACTACCTCTAAAGAGGCGCGGTAATGTGTCAGGTGAGGACAATGGTGGGAGTAATGGCCATTGACACCGCACAAAGCACGGGGTTCGTTGGTGCGAATAATCTTTGGGTTCTTGGTTATGGACGAGGACGGAATAGAGGGGTCAAGGACCATAGAGTCAGGGAACGATCCCCAGTGGAGTCGCCAGTTGTTAGTATGAATCTTTTGTCGAAGTGTACGAAAAAATACCACTTTAGCTACACATAACTTATAGCCCTAACATCAAACATGGCTACCAATATCTTCAGATCTATAGTTAGTTTATCAAGACAAATGCTGCAAAAATCCAGATCTATGCATAAAGAGACATTAAGCAGTAAAAATAAGGTTTTGCTCCATACATCCAATAGACAAGACAAGAACAATATTTTTGAAAGAATTTTTGTATTAAGGGCACCTGGGAGGAAAACACGAAGGTGTTTCCAATTCTCCTCAATGGGATGGGTTCTTGGAAGTCCTCAGCACTTCAGATCTAGCATTTCTCTCTCTTGTTGGTGTAGAAAACCCAGACAAAGATAGAACTCAAAGGGAGCTCACACAACAAATAATGGAAAATTTGACAATGATAATGGCTCAAAGTCAGACCAAGAGTATAGATCCAGAGTGATCTAATAGGCAACAAAAGGTGAAGAATGGTAGGAGAAACCCTCCTATTTATAACAAAATATTGGGTCATTCTAGATCTTGGTGCATGATTAAAATAAGATTAACCAAATCTAGATCCACCTTTTATGGAATATTTTATTATATTTGTTGGAGGGAAAAAGTATTTGACTTGGGTCAAATCCCTTTATTTGTGAATAATAAATAAATAAATGATTTATTTATAATTTTAAGGAAGTGGTTGAAAGATAATCAAATAAATAATGACTTATTTAATTATTTATGGGTGATTTAGTCATATTTAACAAGGAATATTATTTAAATAAGATTTAAATAATTATTCCTAGAAAATAATAACATAAATAAAGATTTATCTAATTAATTTCTTTGTTTTGGGTTAAACATGACCAGGAATAGTAATTAAATTATTGTTTAATTAATTATTCCTTGAGGAAAATCAAACAAATATAGGTTTGTTTAATATTTCCTTTTTGAGTTTCCTGTTTAGACCATAAACAACCTAATAAATGTGTTTTATTAAGTTATTTTACATATTGAAAGCAATTTTACTTAGGGTAAAACTGGTCTTACATGGTGTACTTGGGTCCATCTAATGATAGTAGGTTAGATGAACAAAAATGGTGGAACACCTATCCTCAAGGAAGCTTCTATGATAAGTGGAAAACCACTTCCCCTACATGGAGATCCGGAGCCAAACCTCCCAACTCCTTTTAGAGACTCGTTCACGAGTTGGTTGGAATCAAAATTCCGCCATTTATTTTAAAAAAACAATCCTTATTAATCCTAGCATGGGTAATACACTGGGACAAAGTGCTAGTTGGCGCACCATCTTTGCTGGAATTCCCCCATTAGCGCTAGTCGCACCAAGGAAAAAAGGGCTATTTTTAGGGTTTTTCACAGGAAATTTTCTTGAAGGGAATGATTGTCTTTGTCAAGGGGAATGCCATGAAAGTAGTTTCAGGTCATGTCACTGCTCACAGGTCACAGAATAGGCCCTCCAATGTGCAGGACGAGGGATTGCAGGGACGGTGAAAAAATATTGTGTAACAGTAAGGTTAAGGTTAAGGTTAGGTTATAGTTAACGTTAGGATTAGGGTAAGGTTAGGGTTCGGTTATAGTTAAGGTTAAGGTTAAGGTTAAGGTTAGGTTGAAGTTATGGTAATGGTTATGGGAAGGTTAAGGTTAAGGTTAAGGTTAATTTAAGGTTAAGTTTATGGCTAAAGTTAAAGTTAAAGCTAAGGTTAAGGTTAAGCGTTTGGTCAAGGTTAGGGTTAGGTTATAGTTAAGTTTAAGGTTAGGTTGGGTTATAGTTAAATTTAAGGTTAAGTTTAAGGTTAAGGTTAGGTTATAGTGAAAGTTAAGGTTAATGTTAAGGCTAAAGTTCAGGTTAAGGTTAAGGTTAAGAATTTGGTCAAGCTTACAGTTATGTTTAAGGTTAAGTTAAGGTTAAGGTAAGGGTAAGGTTAAGGTTACGTTAAGGTAAATGTTATAGTTGAGGTTAGAGTTAAGGTTAAATTCAAGCTTAATGTTAGGTTAAGGTTCAAGATATGGGTTTATTTAGGTTAAGGTTATGTTAAGGTAAAGGTTAAGGTTAAGGTTACGTTAAGGTAAAGGTTATGGTTAAGGTTAGGGTTAAGGGTAAATTCAAGGTTAAAGTTAGGTTAAGGTTAAGGTTAAGTGTTTGGTTATGGTTAGGGTTAGGTTATAGTTAAGGTCAAGGTTAAGGTTAGGTTACAAGTAAGGTTAAGGTTAAGGTTATAGTTAAGGTCAAGGTTAAGGTTATGGTTAAGGTTAAGATTAAGTTTAGGTAAAGTTTAATATTAAGGGTAGGTTATAGTGAAGGTTAAGGTTAAGACCCGTAACCTTAAACCTTAACCTTAACCTAACCTTAATCTTAACATTAACATTAACCCTAACCTTACCCTAACCATAACCTTAACTTTACCATAACCATAACCTTAACCTTATCCTAAAATTACCCTAACCATAACCTTAACTTGAACCCTAACCTAACCTTACCCAAACCCTTAACCTTAACCTTAACCTTAACCTTAACCTTAACCTAACCTTAACCAAACCCTTAACCTTAATCTTGACTTTACCCTTAACCTAACCTTAACCTTAACTATAACCCAACCCTAACCTTAACCTTAACTTTACCCTTAACCTAACCTCAACCTTAACCTTAACCTTAACCTTATCTTACCCTTAACCTAACCTTAACCTAAACTATAAACTAACCCTAACCTTGACTTTACCTTAACATAACCTTAACCCATTAACCTTAACCTTAACATTGACATAACCTAAGGTTAAAGTTAGGTTAAGGATAAAGTCAATGTTAAGGTAAAGGTTAAGGTTAAGGGTAAGGTTAAGGTAAGGGTAAGGTTAAGGTTATGGTTAAGGTTATAGTTAAGGGTAAAGTGAAGGTTAACGTTAGGTTAAAGTTAAGGTTCAGGGTAAAGTGAAGGTTAACGTTAGGTTAAGGTTAAGGTTATAGTTAATTTTAGGTTAAGGTTAAGTTAAGGGTAAAGTTAATGTTAAGGTGAAGGTTAAGGGGTTAAGGTAAAGTCAAGGTCTAGGTTAGGGTTAGGTTAAGGTAAAGTCAAGGTTAAGGTTAGGGTTAGGTTAAGGTTAAGAAAAGGTTAAGGTTAAGGTTAAAGGTAAGGTTAAGGTAAAGGTTAGGGTAAATTGAAAGTTAAGGTTAAGTCAAGGTTAGGGTAAGGTTAAGGTTAAGATTAAGGTCAAGGTTAGGGTTAGGTTAAGTTAAGGTTAAGGTTAAGGTTAAGGTTCAAGTTAATGGTAAGGTTATGGTTCGGTTAAGGTTTAGGTTAAGGTTAGGCTAAGGTTAAGGTTAGGTTAAGGTCTAGGTTAAGGTTAGGGTTAAGGTTAAGGTTCAGCTAAGGTTAAGGTTAAGGGTTTGGTAAAGGTTAACATAACCTCAAGGTTAGGGTTAGGTTATGGATAACGTTAAGGTTAGGTTAGGGTAAATTCAATGTTAAGGTTAAGGTTAAGGTCAAGGGGAAGATTAAGGTTAAGGTTAGGTTAATTTAAGGTTAAGGTTAAGGTTATAGTTAACGTTAAGGTTAAGGTGAAGGTTAAGGGTAAAGTTAAAGTTAAGGTTAAGGTTAGGGTTAGGTTATAGTTAAGGTCAAGGTTAAGGTTAAGGGTAAGGGAAAAGTTAAGGTCAAGGTTATGGTTAGGTTATAGTTAAGCTTAAGGTAAGGTTAAGGGTAAAGTAAAGGTTAAGGTTAAGTTTAAGGTTACGGGTTTAGTAAGGTTAAGGTTAAGGTTAAGCTAAGGGTAAGGTTAACCTTAACCTAACCTTAACATTAAACTTGACCTTAACTATAAACTTAACCTTAACCTAACTAAACCCATAACCTTAACCTTACCCTTACCATAACGATAATCTTAAGGTAAAGATTAAGGTTAAGGTTAAGGTGAAGGTTAAGGGTAAAGTTAAGGTTAATGTTAAGGTTAGGTTAAAGTGAAAGTCAAGGTCAAGGTTAAGGTTAAGGCTAGGGGAAGGTAGATTATCATAACCTTGACCTTAACTATAACCTTAACCTCACTAAACCTGTAACCTTAACCATAACCTTGACCAAACCCTTAAGGTTAGGTTAAGGGTAAATTCAAGGTTAAGGTTATGGTTATGGGAAGGTTAAGGTTAATGTTAAGGTTAGCGTTAAGGTTAGGGGAAGGTTAAGGTTAAATTCAAGGTTAAGGTGAGGGTTAGTTTAAGGTTAAGGTTAGGTTAAAGTTAAATTCAAGGTTAAGGTTAGGGGAAGGTTAAGGTTAAGGTTAAGGTTAGGGGAAGTTTAAGGTTAAATTCAAGGGTAAGGGTAAAGCTAAGGTTAAGGTTATGTTAAGGTTAAGGTTAGGGGTTATGTCAAGGTTAGGGTTAAGTTAATGTTAAGGTTAAGGTTAGGTTAAGGTTAAAGGTTAAGTTTAAGGTTAAAGTTAAGGTAAGGTTAATTTAAGGGTAAAGTTAAGGTTCAGGTTAAGGTTAAGGTTAAGGGTAAGATACGGTTAAGGTTAACCTTAACCTTAACCTAACCTTAACCTTAACTTTAACCTTAACCTAACCTTAACCTTAAACTAACCCTCACCTTAACCTTGACTTTAACCTTAACCTTCCCCTAACCTTAACATTACCCTTAACCTTCCCATAACCATAACCTTAACCTCGACTTTACCCTTAACCTAACCTTAAGGGTTTGGTCAAGGTTATGGTGAAGGTTAAGGTTACAGGTTTAGTGAAGTTAAGGTTATAGTTAAGGTCAAGGTTAAGGTTAAGGTTAGGTTAAGGTTAACCATACCCTTACCTTACCCTTACCCTTGACCTTGACCTTGACCTTACCCTTAACCTTATCTTAACCTTAACCTAACCTTAACCTTAACATTACCCTTAACCTTAATTTTACCCTTAACCATAACCTTAACCTAACCTTAACCTTACCCTTTACCTTATCTTAACCTTACCTTAACACTAACCTTAACCTTGACCTTAGCTATAACCTAACCCTAACAATGACCAAACCCTTAACCTTAAAATTGACCTTAACTTACCATTAACCTTAACTTTAACCTTAACTATAACCTAAACCTAACCTTAACACTAACCTTAACCTTAACCTTAACCTTAACCTTTCCATCACCATAACCTTTACCTAACCTTAACCTTAACTTTAACATTAATTTTAACATTAACATTCCCCTAACCTTAACCCTAACCTAAACCTTAGCCTGAACCTGAACCTAACCTTGACCATAACCTTAACCTTAAATTTACCCTTAACCTAACCTTAACCTTACCCTAACCATACTAAACCCGTAACCTTAACCTTAACCTTAACTTTACCCTTAACCTAACCTTACCCTTAACCTTAACCTTGACCTAACTAAATGCGCAACCTTAACCTTAACCTTAAGCTTACCTTGACCTTAACTATAACCTAACCCTAACCTTGACCAAACCCTTAACCTTAACCTTTAATAATCTTAACCAACCTAACCTTAACCTTAACTTTACCTTAACCTTAACCTTATCCTAACCTTTACTATTAACCTAACCTTAACCTTATCTTTAACCTTGACTAAACCTGTAACCTTAACCTTAGCCTTTAACATTACCCTAACCTTAACCATAACCTTAACCTTAACCTTACCCTTAACCTAACCTAACTATAACCTAACCTTAAACTTAACTTTACCCTTAACCTAACCTTAACCTTAACTTTAACCTTAACTTAACCTTAACCTTGACCTCAAGGTTAAGGTTAGGTTACGAGTAAGGCTAAGGTTAAGGTTAAAGTTAAGTTAAGCTTAATGTTAAAGGTTTGGTTAAGGTTAAGGTTATAGTTAAGGTCAAGGTTAAGGTTAAGTTTAGGTAAAGGTTAATGTTAAGGGTAGGTTATAGTAAAGGTTAAGGTTAAGACCCATAACCTTAAACCTTAACCTTAACCTAACCTTAAACTTAACCTTTTCTTAACCTTAAGCTTAATCTTAAGCTTAACCTAACCTAACCTTAACCTTAACTTTACCCTTAACCTTACCTTAACCATAACCTTAACCTTAACCTTCCCATTAACCTTATCTTAACCTTACCTTAACCATAACCTTAACCTTGACCTTAACAATAACCTAACCCTAACCTTGACCAAACCCTTAAAATTAACCTTAACCTTAACCTTAACTAAACCCTTAACCTTAACCTTAGTCTTAACATTAACATTAACCCTAACCTTACCCTAACCATAACCTTAACTTTACCCTAACCATAACCTTAACCTTACCCTAAAATTACCCTAACCATAACCTTAACTTGAACGCTAACCTAATCTTACCCAAACCCTTAACCTTAACCTTAACCTTAACCTAACCTTAACCAAACCCTTAACCTTAACCTAACCTTAATATTGACTTTACCCTTAACATAACCTTAACCTTAACTATAACCTAACCCTAACCTTGACCTTAATTTTACCCTTAACCTTTACCTTAAACTTAACCTTATCTTACCCTTAACCTCACCTTAACCTTAAATATAAACTAACCCTAACCTTGACTTTACCTTAACATAACCTTAACCCATTAACCTTAACCTTGACCATAATATAACCTAAGGTTAAAGTTAGGTTAAGGATAAAGTCAAGGTTAAGGTAAAGGGTAAGGTTAAGGTTACGTTTAGGTAAAGGTTATATTTAAGGTTAGGGTTAAGGGTAAAGTCAAGGTTAATGTTAGGTTAAGGTTCAAGTTATGGGTTTAGTCAGGTTAAGGTTACGTTAAGGTAAAGGTTACGTTAAGGTAAAGGTTATGGTTAAGGTTAGGGTTAAGGATAAAGTCAAGGTTAAGGTTAGGTTAAGGTTAAGGTTCAAGGTTTGGTCAAGGTTAGGGTTAGGTTATAGTTAAGTTTACATTAAGGTTAAGTTAAGGGTAAAGTTAAGGTTAAGGTGAAGGTTAAGGGGTTAAGGTAAAGGCAAGGTCAAGGTTAGGGTTAGGTTAAGGTAAAGTCAACGTTAAGGTTAGGGTTAGGTTAAAGTTAAGATAAGGTTAAGGTTAAGGTTAAGGTTAAGGTTAAGGTTACGGTAAACTGAAAGTTAAGGTTAAGTCAAGGTTAGGGTAAGGTTAAGGTTAAGGTTAAGGTCAAGGTTAGGGTTAGGTTAAGTTAAGGTTAAGGTTAAGGTTAAGGTTAAGGTTAATGGTAAGGTTATGGTTAGGTTAAGGTTAAGGTTAAGGTTAGGTTAATGTTAAGATAAAGTTAAGGTTAGGTTAAGGTCTAGGTTAAGGTTAAGGCTAAGGTTAAGGTTTGGTTAAAGTTAAGGTTAAGGGTTTGGTCAAGGTTAACCTAACCTCAAGGTTAGGATTAGGTTATGGATAACGTTAAGGTTAGGTTAGGGTAAAGTCTAGGTTAAGGTTAATGTTAAGGTCAAGGGGAAGGTTAAGTTAAGGTTAAGGTTATAGTTAAGGTTAAGGTTAAGGTGAAGGTTAAGGGTAAATTTAAAGTTAATTTTAAGGTTAGGGTTAGGTTATAGTTAAGGTCAAGGTTAAGTTTAAGGTAAAGGTTAAGGGTAAGGGTAAAGTTAAGGTCAAGCTTATGGTTAGGTTATAGTTAAGTTTAAGGTAAGGTTAAGGGTAAAGTAAAGGTTAAGGTTAAGTTTAAGGTTACACATTTATTAAGGTTAAGGTTAAGGTTAGCTTAAGGTTAAGGGTGAAGGTTAATAATACGGGTCTTAACCTTAAACTTAACCTTAACCTTCACCCTTAACCTTAACCTTAACCTTCACCTTCACCATAGCCTAACCTTAACCTTGACCTCAACTATAACCTAACCTTAACCTTAACCTTAACTTTAGTCTTAACATTACCCTTAACCTTCACCTTAAAATTGACCTTAACCTTACCCTTAGCCTAATCTTAACGTTAACCTTGACCTTAACCTAATGTTAACCTTAATCTTAACATTACCATTAGTTTAACCTAACCTTAACCTAAGGTAAGGTCAAGGTAAAGGTTAAGGCTAAGCTTAAGGGTAAGGTTAAGCTAAGGGTAAGGTTAACCTTAACCTAACCTTAACATTAAACTTGACCTTAACTATAACCTTAACCTTAACCTAACTAAACCCATATCCTTAACCTTACCCTTACCATAACCTTAACCTTAAGGTAAATATTAAGGGTAAGGTTAAGGTTAAGGTTAAGGTTAGGTTAAGGTTAAATTCAAGGTTAAGGTTAGGGGAAGGTTAAGGTTAAGGTTAAGGTTAGGGGAAGGCTAAGGTTAAATTCAAGGGTAAGGGTAAAGCTAAGGTTAAGGTTAAGGGTTATGTCAAGGTTAGGGTTAAGTTAATGTTAAGGTTAAGGTTAGGTTAAGGTTAAAGGTTAAGGTTAAGTTTAAGGTTAAGTTTAAGGTAAGGTTAAGTTAAGGGTAAAGTTAAGGTTAAGGTTAAGGTTAAGGGTAAGATACAGTTAAGGGTTAAGGTTAACTTTAACCTGACCTTAACCTTAACTTTACCCTTAACCTAACCTTAACCTTAAACTAACCTTCAGCTTAACCTTGACTTTAACCTTAACCTTCCCCTAACCTTAACCTTAACCTTCCCATAACCATAACCTTAACCTTGACTTTACCCTTAACCTAACCTTAAGGGTTTGGTCAAGGTTATGGTTAAGGTTAAGGTTACAGGTTTAGTGAGGTTAAGGTTAACCTTAACCATAACCTTAATCTAACCTTAACCTTAACCTTACCTTTTACCTTATCTTTTTTTACCTTAACACTAACCTTAACCTTGACCTTAAATATAACCTAACCCTAACCTTGACCAAACCCTTAACCTTAACATCGACCTTAACTTACCATTAACCTTAACTTTAACCTTAACTATAACCTAACCTTAACCTTAACTTAACCTTAACCTTAACCTTAACCTTCCCATAACCTTAACCTTTACCTACCTTAACCTTAACCTGACTAAACCCTTAACCTTAAGCTTAACCTTATCATTAAGTTTAACCTTAACCTTCCCCTAACCTTAACCCTAACCTAAACCTTAACTTGAACCTGAACCTAACCTTAACCTTAACTTTACCCTTAACGTAACCTTAAACTTACCTTAACCATACTAAATCCGTAGCCTTAACCTTAACCTTAACTTTACCCTTAACCTTAACTTTACTCTTAACCTAACCTTACCCTTAACCTTAACATTAACCTAACTAAACCCACAACCTTAACCTTAACCTTACCTTGACCTTAACTATAACCTAACCCTAACCTTTACCAAACCCTTAACCTTAACTTTAACCTGAACCTTCACCCTAACCTTAACCTTAACCTTATCTTTACCTTCACCTTGAGTTTACCCTTAGCCTAACCTTAACCTTAACCTGATCTTAACCTTAACCTTATCCTAACCTTTATCATTAACCTAACCTTAACCTTATCTTTAACCTTAACCTAACCCTAACCTTGACTAAACCAGTAACCTTAACCTTAACCTTTAACATTACCCTAACCTTAACCATAACCTTAACCTTAACCTTAACTTTACCCTTAACTTAACCTAGCTATAACCTAACCTTAAACTTAACTTTAGGGTTAGGTTATAGTTAAAATCAAGGTTAAGGTTAGGTTAAGGTTAAGGTTACGGGTTTAGTTAGGTTAAGGTTAAGGTTCGGTTAAGGGTAAATTCAAGGTTAATGCTATGGTTATGGGAAGGTTAAGGTTAAGGTTAAGGGCTTAAGGTTAGGTTAAGGTAAAGTCAAGGTTAAAGTTAGGATAAGGTTAAGGTTAAAGTTATGGTTATGGGAAAGTTAAGGTTAAGGTGATGGTTTAGGTTATAGTTAAGTTCAAGGTTAAGGTTAAGGTTAAGGTTAAGGTTAGTTAAAGGTTAATTTTAAGGGTAGGTTATAGTGAAGGTTAAGCTTAAGACCCGTAACCTTAAACCTTAACCTTAACCTAACATTAAAATTAACCTTATCTTAACCTTAACCTTAACCTAACCATAACCTTACCTTAACGTAACTTAACCTTAACCTTAACCTTAGGTGAAGGTTAAGGTTAAGGTTAGAGTAAGGTTTGGGTTAAGGTTAAGGTTAAGGGTTTGGTCAAGGTTAGGGTTACGTTATATATAGTTAAGGTCAGGTTAAGGTTAAGGTTAATATTAGGTTATGGTTAAGATTAGGTTAAGGTTAAGATTAAGGGTAAAGATAAGGTTAAGGTTAGGGTTAGGTTATAGTTAAGGTTAAGGTTAAGGTTAGGTTAATGGTGAAGTTAAGGTTAAAGTTAAGGTTAAGGTGAAGGTTATGGGTAAGGTTAAGGTTAGGTTAAGGTTAAGGTTAAGGTTAGTTTAAGGTTAATTCTAAGGTTAAGGGTTTGGGAAGGTTAATGTTATGGGTTAGGTTATAGTTAAGGTTAAGGGTAAGGTTAGGTTTAAGGTTAGGGTAAGGTTAAGATAAGGTTAATGGTAAGGTTAATATTAACCAAACCTTATCTTAACCTTAAGCTTAATCTTAACCTTAACCTTAACCTAACCTTAACCTGGCTAAACCTGTAACTTGAACCTTATCCTAACCTTAACCTTGACTTTACCCTTAACCTAACCTTAAACTTAACCTTAACATTAACTTTATCTTAACATAACTTTAACCTTCACCTTAATCTTACCCTTAACCTTGACCTTAAAATTAACCTAAACCTTTACCCTAACCTTACCCTAACCGTAACCTTAACCTAACCTTAACCTTGACCTTGACCTTAACCTTAACCATAACCTTAACCTTAACCTTAACCGTGACCTAAAAGATAAGGTTAAGTTTATGGGTAATGTTAAGGGTTTGGTCAAGGTTAGGATGTTACACAACATTTTGTCACTGTCCCTGCAATCCCTCATCCAGTACATTGGAGGACTATTCCCGTGACCTGTGAGCAGTAAAATGTCCTGAAAATACATTCATGGCATTCTCTTGTATAAGGATAAAAATTCTCTTGAAGAACATTTCCTCTGAAAAAACCTAAAAACAGATGTTTTAGCCTTGGTGCGACTAGCCAGTTCATCCCTTGCGCCAATGGGGGTAATCCACACTAGAGTACATGCCAACTGGCGCTATGTCCCTGTGTTTCACTCACGCCAAGCTTATTAAGGGATGTTTTTTAAAAATAAATGGTGAAAGTTTGACTCTAACAAACGCTAGAATGAATCATCAGAAGAAGTTGAGTGGTTTGGCTCTGGATCTCCATGTATAGGAAGTGGTTTTCCACCTCTCATGGAACCTTCCTAAGAGATAGGACCTATCCCATGATTATAGGGATCCCAACTTCCCTTCCTCCATTTATAAAATCTTGCCCTCTCCATTAACAAGCTAGCTGAACTTGTATGAAGGAAACTATAGCTGGGAAACTATTGAGAGCTAAGCTGAAGAGAACCCCGTAAGAGAGAGAGCTTCATCCATATTCCCAACAGGCTTTGTTGAGACACGCTCCGCTGCAAGCCCCACCGAAGGAAGATCATAGCATTAGAGCATTTCGTTGTAATCTCCTTTTTGTCATTTATAATATAAGCGACTCTGATTTTGGTTCCATTCTTGTGTTTACTCTTTTATGTAATGCAATGAATTATATCTTCTCTGACTGATATATAGTTACATGCTTTAAGTATTATATTGTATGTCGTCATTTCTCTGCGTGTGTACAGGTGTCTGGATGTGACGAATGGAAGGATTGTGATCTGTCAGGCTAGGGATGAGGAGCACGGCTTCTTCATCAACAATAGTAGCGTGGGATTTGAGGTAGGCTACTTATCGCAGTCTTTGTCTTTCTTGTAACTAGAAACCAACTTCATTGTGTGATTTGATTGTTGTTAGACCCAAACTAGGGCTAGTGGGATTGCCTCTGTCCGCAGAGGGGATTTATTCGAACGACCATTTCCCTATTTGTTTCTATGTTTTTCATCAATTACGATCTTTTAGTTTTTGCTTGATGTGGTGAGTCTAGTCTTGGTTGGGAAAAATTCTTTGTTTTTTCCTATTCAGGCATTGGCGCTTTTATTTTTCTGACAGTCACGCCGATTGGCGCAAGTTTTCAGTTAGCAACCCGCGCCAATTGGCCTTTGGCACTAGTTTCACCCACCAAAGTCATGCCAATTTCAGGGTGTATGAAAAATTGAGGTTTTTTCCCTAAATCCTTCACCAGTGTGTCTTGCCCTTCCGGTTCTTTTCTCTGTATGATTTACACGTTCTCCCCTCTACTTTTTCACTTGTGAGCATAGATTACATTACTCATTTTTCAACTCAAAATTCTTATTTCTATGATTGATTGATGTAAAAGAGAATGAATGCCTTGTTTTGAGCTCATACTTTGGAAGTACTTTTTGTGCTTGACCTCATATATCTTGTAGCATTTTGAGGAATTTCGTTACAAAGTTTTTAAAACAACGATTGCATTCTTAGTGTTTGTTTGCATCTTTTTTGCATTCATCCTTCATTAAGAAAATTTCCATTCATTTAGTTTTCGTCTCAAATTTTTCTTTTCAATGCATTAGATCACATTGCATTGAAAAGTATTTTTTGAGATTTATCATTGTACTTAGATCACATTATTTAATGATTGAAAGCTAAAAATCGCATTGAGTGCATTCTCTTTCATTAAAATCATGCTTTAAGTAGATTCTCATTTCATCAAAAAATGCATTGAGTGCATTCTTATTCTTTCAAATGAAAAAGGAAATTGTGCATAGATTACAATTGCATAGTTTTCAAAAAAGAGGATTTTGCATAGATTATGTTGCATTATTCACATTGTTGAATGTTTTAGATTATTTTTGGATAGTGAAAGTCATCTAGTTTGGAAAATTTTCGTTTTCAGTGTTGTTGTTTGTCGCATCATTGTTTGAAGCTCTTCCCTTAACTAGATAGCATTCATCGAATTGAAAGATTTATTTTCTCATATAGTTTGCATTTAGAGGTTTTATGAGATTGAACATTTGATAGGGCCTTGAAATTGAAATTGAAATTGAAGATCAACTTTAAAATTTACTGAATTAACCTAAGGCAACATTGAAACATTAACGAAACATCTATTAGTCTAAGGTAGAGATGTGTTCTGGCATCTTTAAGCCTAGCAGCTGTTGCTCGCCATCTGGCTATAGACAGCACTAGTACGGACTTGTGCTCCCCGTATCGTTGTGTATATAAATGGAGACCCCATTAGGTTGCAATCCTTTATCTGTAGGAAGCCGAGTCTGCTGCCTTTTACCTGTGATACACCAAATATAGCATTCGGGGATATTACCTGCACATACGTTAAGTCCTTGGTTGATTTCTTTTTCATTTTTACCAAGGTGTATATGGCAGTTCATGGATATCTTGTACACCCATTTACCTAGATTACCAAAGCAGTCACTTTGATCTTTACTGACTCTTTTAACTGAAATATCATCGAACTCTTGTCCTTTCAAGCTCGTGTCCAACCTGAAAGCAATAGAGTCAACTTTTTCTTGTTTATTGACTCTTAAAATATGAAACAACAGAGTCTGGTTTCTGTGTATTAAAAATTAATCGCCCACGAAATATTCCTGGTTAGAATTTTTGTCCTTAGTGTTTTATTTCAAGGTTTTTTCTGATGGAAACTTTTCCAGAGTTTTCCAATCAAGGAATCACCTCTAAAGGAAGTCCTAGTCCTTTTCCTAATTTATGAAATATTGGTGTTACTTATATGGCCACGTTGTCCCTCCCTAGGTTAACTGTTGGGTTGCCTGTTTGGTTGTTTTCAACCTCTCTAGTCTCAAGTGTTCTGGCTACTGTACCATCCACTCCTCTGCCTAAGCAATGCCATGTTGATTCGAAGGTGGACCTCTCCCCTTCTTCACTTTTTTATTTTTCCTCATCTTCTACTTCGCCTGGTGAAAGTTTGGATTCTAGTACCCAGGTGGCTAAGAAGAAGACGAAGAAGACTAAGAAGAAGAATTTAGATAACCGAGAAGCTAAGTCTGCAGGTATTGCTTCTAAAACACCTGTTGTTCCAGGGAAACCATTTACTTCGAGATTGCCTTGGCATCCCCAAGGTGCTCGAAGTATGGTCCAATGATTGTCTACCATTGCCTTTGGCTTTTGGGAGTCAGGTTTCGGGCACGTCTTCATCTAGAGATGGTAAAGCTCCTAAGAAGCAGGGTAAGCTTTCCAATCCCTGTAAGTTGTGTGAAGGGCACCATGCCATTCACCTTTGTCCATATATGGATGAAGCTAAGAGATTTTTAGACAACTCGACTATTTCTACACCTTGCCTTCCAGCTGGTTACAAACAGCTTTCTTTGAGTCCTTTACCAATTGATTCAACGATCAGTCAAGAGTCATCCTTGCTTGATCCCGGTCCCCCAGAAATTCACCATCATGAATCCATCCCTAACCAACCATTGGTCATGGGATCGGTTGAGTTTGCCCCATCTACGGTGCACTAGGTCTTTTCCATTGAGAGTGGATCTCACACCCCTCATGTTATTCTTTTTTCTTCAGATTCCTCAGACTTGGAGAAAGATTATCCTGTCCCTATACCTCAAGTAGTTGTTCCTCGACCTCCTGTGATGGAGGTCCCGGAGGATACCCCTCCCGCCTCCATGATGGAGGTTGTGGAGGATGCTCCTTCTTCTCTCATAACACCAGGGGAAGACCATCTCAGTTCGATGTTAGCCCCTCCAAGTAGTTTGGTCACTTCCTTCGATTGGGTTCGATTCATAGGATACCGCCTTCCGTCTTATGTGCCTTTTGAGATAACGGTACAGACCTTTGATCTAGTCGTACCTAGCACCATTATAGATGAAGGCACATCTACTAGTATTTTATCCTCAACTACTTGGCAAGCTTTCGTTTTGCTGTTGCTTGTGCCTGTTACGCAGAATCTGTTGGCACTTAATAGAGGAACTAGTCAATCGTTAGGGATCCTTCCGAAGTTGCCTGTTACTTTTGGAGGGAAAATTGTCCATATGGACATGATGGTTGTTCATGGCTCCCTGGACTTTAATTTACTCTTGGGCCACAATTATACTTATGCCATGGGAGCACTTTTCTCCTCCCTCTTTCGTGTGATGTGTTTTCCACACCACGGTCGGATTGTGACCATCGATCAGCTTGTGTTCTTTAGTCCTAATATGGCAACCAACCCACCATCATTCCTGTCATATTTTTATCCATTGGTTGTGTCATCCCCGCCGCATGTCAATTATGTGGCTACCATTTCTGTGCTCGTATTCAGTGATAGTTCCATTGTACATCGTGTGCTGGGGGCATTGGGTCCAGACTTCCAAGATGTTTTCCTTCCATCGGACGGGAAACCATTGGAAGTTATGACTTCTTATTCATTATGATGAGGTCTGTCGGAGAAAAGTTTGTTTTCTTATGTCAAGCTACTTAAAAAATGAAACAAGCTCTTATGAGGATAGTTCTTTTAATGTGTCAACCTCGTTAAAAAAATGAAACACATTCCTATTCAATTCGAGTTATTGATACGATCTCGTAAAATCCCAGTTGAGTCTTTCAATTGATCTCGTAATTTGAACCTTCACTCCATCTACCTTTCATATGGACTGAAGCTTGGGGGGTATGTACCTCGAATTAAGTCACCATGCTGGGGGCATGCAAAATTTTTCAAGCATAGTTTGTTTCCGTTTCAAGCTTGTGTAAAAATGAAACTGGTTTCAAGCATAGTTTATCTTTGTTTCAAGCTTGTGTAAAAATGAAACCAACTTCAAGTGGAGTTTCTTGATTTCTAGCTTGTGTAAAATGAAACCATTCCCATTTTACCTCTCATGATTGCCATTTTATTAGCCTATTTTTCCATATGAGCCTTGGTTCTCTCATTCCATCGTCCCCATCTACTCGGCCAATCATAGCCTTCACTTGATTGTGTTACCCATTCCTAAGGAACCGTTGCAATGAGTGGTCTTGTTAGCTAGCCTCTTGACTTTTATCATGTTTTGAGCAGTTCCACCATTACTGAAACCAGTAGGTACCCTTAATACCACTTGCTCCTCCAGGAGGAGTCACCTTTCAGCTCTTTTCTGACTCCCTAAAACTAAAAATATCGCTGAGTCACTTGTCGTTTTGAGCTCGTTAAATTGGATGCGAAACAACATCTACCCAGTATACGTTTACCCCTTTTTTGGGCTGGGATAGATTATTTACGAAAAAGGAATACCCTAGCCTATCGCGACTAGGAGGTTCTCTCAGACATAGTTTTCTACCTTTTCAGATCTGTGGGACTATTTACGAAAAGGGACTGCTAGAGTTTTCTTTTCCACTATCTTTTCAAACTCTCTAAACATGAAAAGTCGTCGAGTTCTTCCTTTTTCAGACTCGTTAAAAACTGATGACATCGAACTCCGTCGTAATGACGTTACTCGAGTTCCTCCTTCCTAGGGCTCGTTAAATGTACTAGGTCGGATTTTCCCGAAGGACAAACTGATATCGCAAGCATATGCTATCCCCTTCAAGCTTGTTTCTAAAAATAATTGGGATACTCGCCATAAATGGTGGGGGAAAATGGATCCAGTATCACCATCATGTCGGAAGTATGTCTCTCTTGAACATGGCACTTGTCTGCATTCGTGTCGGGTTGGGGACATCTCATCTCATTATCTGCTTGCCTCCGTGGGTTTGGGTAATCTCTTTTAACCGCTCATCTTCTCTTTGCCACGTCATCATGACCTTAGATCTTTTGATGTCAAATACTGCCAAATCTAGTGTCATGCCACCGATATGTTCAAGAGAAGTTGGCCTCTGCAGTTTTCAACCTCCCATTGATTCTTTATTGATCTTGATTCACAAACATCATGTTCCTCTATCTTGTGTCGATGATGTGGGAAACACTATGGCCCACCTTCGATTCAGGTCACTTCCTGTCGAATTCAGCTCATTATCCAGGAGACTGATCTAGAGACTCCCTTCAGGTACCTTGGAGCCTGCATGCCTCAATGGTAGGTTCTTCGCATTCAACGCAAGGTTTTCATTATTGACCTTTGATCGAATGATTCTGCGGGTGTTCGACACCAGCTCACTATTCACATTCCGTGGATTGTACCTCTTGTACGTTGAGAGCCATCGTCATTATTGGTGGTTCCTCTCGTGTTTGTTAACATCTTTCATTATTAGCTGGTAATCAGGTGATGTTCTTGCATGTTTGACTTCATCTCACTTATTCACATGCTTGGACTTGTACTCTGTTCGGGTCGAGATGGAGCGCAAGACCCTGGATCTTTTCTGATAAAATCCAGGCTGCAGATTCTTTGTGGATTCTCATGATTGATTACATGACTCATTTGATTGGATGGATATGACCATACCTGAGTCTACTTGTTTATCCTTATTTTTTGGATGGCTACGTCCATACCTTGGATCCTGGTTATTGTACACTCTATTATGGATGGCTGCGCCCATACCACATATCACGTATCAGAAATATCAGATGTATTTGTATTTCCAGGTCTTCCAATGGCAGTGTTTTCAGTTGGGCACGTTCTCATAAATCATTTCACCCCTCCCTCTCTCTCGGACCTCATGCTTTAGGGGGCATCTATTACACAGCATTTTTTCACCGTCCCTGCAATCCCTCATCCCGTACATTGGAGGACTATTCCCGTGACTTGTGAGCAGTAAAATGTCCTAAAAACACCTTCATGGCATCCTCTTTCATAAGGATAAACATTCTCCTAAATAAAATTTCCTCTGAAAAATCCTAAAAATAGATGTTTTAGCCTTGGTGCGACTAGCCAGTTCATCCCTCACACTAATGGGGGAAATCCACACTAGAGTGTGCACCAATTGGCACTTTGTCCCTGTGTTTCACTTGCGCCAAGCTTATTGAGGGATGCTTTTTAAAAATAAAAGGTGAAATTTTGATTCTAACAAACTCCAGAATGAATCATCAAAAGAAGTTGAGTGGTTTAGCTCCAGATCTCCATGTATAGGAAGTGGTTTTCCACCTCTCATGGAACCTTCCTAAGAGATAAGACCTATCCCATGATTATAGGGATCCCAAATTCCCTTCCTCCTTCTATAAAAGCTTCCCCTCTCCATTAGCAAGCTAGCTGAACTTGTAGGAAGGAAACTATAGCTGGGAAACTGTTGAGAGCTAAGCCGAAGAGAACCCCGTAAGAGAGAGAGCTTCGTCCAAATTCTCAACAGGCTTTGTTGAGACACGCTCTGCTGTAAGCCCCGCCAAAGGAAGATCATAGCATCAAATAATTTGGTTGTAATCTCCTTTTTTTCATTTATAATATAAACGACTCTAATTTTGGTTCCATTCTTGTGTTTACTCTTTTATGTAATGTAACAAATTATATCTTCTCTGACCGATATATAGTTACATGCTTTAAGTATTACGTTGTATGTTGTCATTTCTCTGCATGTGTATAGGTGTTCGGACATGACGAATGGAAGGATTGTGATCTGTCAGGCTAAGGATGAGGAGCACCGCTTCTTCATCGACAACAGCAGTGTGGGATTTCAGGTAGGCTACTTATCTTTCTTGTAACTAGGAACCAACGTCATTGCATGATTTGATTGTTGCTAGACCCAAAATAGGGCTAGTGGGATCGCCTCTATCTGCAGAAGGGATTTACCTCCTCAACATAGGGTTAGGTTATAGTTAAGTTTAAGGTTAAGGTTAGGTTAAGGTTAAGGTTACAGTTAAGGTTAAAGTCAAGGTGAAGGGTTTGGTCAAGGTTAGAGTTAGGTTAAGGTTAAGGTTATGGTTAGGTTAAGGTTAAGGTTAAGGGTTACAGGTTTAGTCAAGTTAAGGTTAAGCTTAAGGTGAAGGTTAAGGGTAAGGTTAAGTTTAAGGTTAAGGTCAAGGTTAAGGTTAGGGTTAGGTTAAGGGTAAGCTTATAGTTAAGGTTAAGGTTAGGTTAAGTTAAGGTTAAGGTTATGTTAAGGGTAAAGTTAAGGTTATGGTTAGGGTTAAGGTTAATCTAAGGTTAGGGTTAGGTTAAGGTTAAGGTTAGGTAAAGGTTAAGGTTAAGGTTAAGGTTAGGTAAGTTTAAGGTTAAGGTTTAGGTTATGGTTATGGTTAAGGTTAGGTTAAGGGTAAAGTTAACATTAAGGTTAGGTTAAGGTTAAGGTTAAGGTTAAGGTTACGGGTTTATTGAGGTTAAGGTTAAGGTTAAGGTTATGGGTTTAGTCATGTTAAGGTTAAGGTTAAGGGGGTAAGGTTAAGGTTAAGGTTAAGGGTAAGGTGCAGGTTAAGGTTAAGGTTATGGTTATGGGAAGGTTAAGGTCAAGCTTAAGGTTAAGGTTAAGTGTTTGGTTAAGGTTAGGGTTAGGTTATAGTTAAGGTAAGGGTTAAGTTAAATGTTAAGGGTAAGGTTAAGGTTAAGGTTAAGGTCAAGATTAAGGTTAAGATTAGGTTAAGGGTAAGGTTAAGGTTAAGATAAGGTTAAGGTTAAGGTTAAGGGTTTGGTAAGGTTAAGGTTAAGTTAAGGTTAAGGTTACGTTAAGGTTAGGTTAAGGTTAAGGTTAGCTTAAGGTTAAGGTTAATGATAAGGGTTGGTCAAGGTTAGGGTTAGGTTATAGTTAAGGTCAAGGTTAAGGTTAGGTTATAGTGAGGGTTAAGGTTAAGACCCATAAAATTAACCTTAACCTTAATCTTTACTTAACCTTAACCTTAACTATAACCTAATCTAACCTTATCCTTAACCTTCACCTTAACCTAACCTTAACCTTGACCTTAACTATAACCTACCCCTAACCTTAACCTTAACCTTTACCTTAACTTTAACCTTGACCTTATCTTACCCTTAACCTTAAATTATCTTTAACCTTAACCTTGACCTAACCGTAACCTTAACCTTAACTTTAAGTATAACCTAACCCTAACCTTAACCTTCACTATAACCTAACCTTAACCTTAACCTTAACCTTACCCTAACCTTAACCTTAACCTTAACCTTAACCTTAACCTGACTAAGCCTGTAACCTTAAACTTACCTTAACTTAACTTTAACCTTAACCTTAACATTAACCATTACCCTAAACTTGACCGAACCATTAACCTTAACCTTAACCTGACTAAACCTGTAACCTTAACCTAACCTTAACCTTAACCTTATCCTAACTTTAACATTACCCTTAACCTAACTTAGAATTAACCATGACCTTGACCTTATCCTTAACCTTAACCTTACCCTTAACCTTCACCTTAACCTTCACCTCAAGCTCACTAAACCTGAAACCTTAACCTTACCCTTAAGCTTAACCTGAACCTTTACCTTTGACCTTAACCTTAACCTTAACCTCACCCCCTTAACCTTAACCTTATCCTAACCTTAAAATTAACTAAAACCTAACCCTAACCTTAACCAAACCCTTAACCTTAACTTTAACCTAACCTTAACCTTGAGTTTACCCTTAACCTAACTTTAACCTTAACCTAACCTTAACCTTAACTTTACCTTAACCTTGACTTACCCTTAACCTAACCTTAACCTTAACCTTATCTTAACCTTAACCTAACCTTAACCTAACTATAACCTTACCTTAACCTAACTTAACCTTAACCTTCACCTTGACGTTAACCTTAACTTTAAATTTACCCTAACCTTAAGGGTTTAGTCAGGTTAAGGTTAAGGTTAATGTTAAGGTCAAGGTGAAGGTTAGATTATAGTGAAGGTTAAGGTTAAGGGTAAGGTTAGGGTAAAAGTTCATGTTAAGGTTAAGGTTAAGGTTAAGTTTAGGGTTAACGTTAGGGTTAGGTTAAGGTTAAGATAAAAATAAGGTTAAGGTTAAGATTAGGTTAAGGTTAATGTTAAGGTTAAGGTTAGGGTTAGGTTAAGGTTAAGATAAGGATATGGTTAAGCTTAGGGTTAGGGTAAAGGTTAAGGTTAAGGTTAAGGTTAAGGTTAAGGTTAATTTAACGTTAAGGTTAGGTTGACCCGTAACCTTAACCTTAACCTTAACCTTAGCTATAACCTAGCCCTAACCTTGACCAAACCCTTAACCTTAACCATAACCTAACCTTAACCTTAATCTTGACTTTACCCTTAACTTAACCTTAACCCTAACCTTAACTATAACCTTAACCTTACCTTAACCTATCTTAACTTTAACCTTGACCTTGACCTTGACCTTGACCTTAACGTTAACCTTAACTTTACCCTAACCTTAAGGGTTTAGTAAAGTTAAGTTTAAGGTTAAGGGTTTGGTCAAGGTTGGGGTTAGGTTGAGGTTAAGCTTGAAGGTTAAGGATAAGGTTAAGGCTAAGGTTAGGTTAACGGTAAATTTAAGGTTAAGGTTAGCGTTAAGGTAAGGGTAAGGTTAAGCTTAAAGTCAAGGTTAAGCTGAAGGTTAAGGGTAAGGATAGGGTAAGGTTAAGGTTAAGTTAGGTTAAGGTTACAGTTAGGTTAAGGTTACAGTTAGGTTATGGTTAAGGTTAAGGTTAGGTTAAATTTAAAATTAGGTTAAGGGTAAAGTTAAGGTTAATTTTAGGTTAAGGTCGGGGTTAAGGTTAGGTTAAGGGTAAAGTCAAGGCTAAGGTTAGGTTAAGGGTAAGGGTTTGGTCAAGGTTAAAGTTAGGTTATAGTTAAGGTCAAGTTAAGGTTAAGGATAAGGGTTTGGTCAAGGTTAAGGTTAGGTTATAGTTAAGGTTAAGGTTAAGGTTAAGGGTAAAGATAATGTTATGGTTAAGGTTAAGGTTAGGGTTAAGGTTAGGAGAAGGTTTTAGTTAGGGTTAAGGTTAAGGTTAAGATTAGGTTAAGGTTAAGGATAAGGTTAAGGATCGGGTTAAGGTTAAGGTTAAGGTTAGGTTAATTGTAAAGTTAAGGTTAGGTTAATTTAAGGTTAAGGTTAGGTTAAGGGTAAATTCAAGGTTAAGGTGAAGGTTAAAGGTAAGGTTAAGGTTAAGGTTACGGGTTTAGTCAAGTTAAGGTTAAGGTTAAGGGTTTGGTCAAGGTTAGGGTTGGGTTAAGGTTAAGGTTAAGGTTAGGTTAAGGGTAAATTCAAGTTTAAGTTTATGGTTAAGGTTAAGTGTAAGATAACTTTAAGGTTAAGGTTAAGGTTAAGGTTAAGGGGGTAAGGTTAATGTTAAGGTTAAGGTTAAGGTTACGGTTAGTTGAAGGTTAAGGTTACGGTTAGGTCAAGGTTAAGGTTAAGTTTAAGTTAAGGTTAACGGTAATATATGGTTAAGGTTAAGCTTAAGATTAAGCTTAAGATTACGTTATTGGTAAAGTCAGACCTTAACCTTAACCTTATGTTTAACCTTAACCTTACCCTAACGTTAACCCTGACCTTAACCTTAACCTTAACCTTAACCTAACCTTAACCATAACCTTCACGTTAACTTCACCCTTAAACTAATCTCAACCTTACCCTAACCATAACCTTAACTTTACCCTTAACCTAATCTTAACCTTAACCTAGCCTTAACCTCGACTTTACCCTTAACCTAACATTAACCTTAACTTAATCTTTACCTAACCTTAACCTTAACCTTTACCATAACCTTAACCTTAACCTTAACCTTAACCTTAACGTGACTAAACCCATAACCTGAGCCTTAACCTTACCCTTAACCTTAACTTATCCTTAACCTTAACCTTAACCATAACCTTAACCTCAGGTTAAGGTTAGGGTTAAGGGTAAAGTTTAAGTTTAAGGTTACAATTTCAATCAGGTCAAGGTTAAGGTTAAAGGTTTGGCCAAGGTTAGGGTTAAGTGATATTTAAAGTCAAGGTTAAGGTTAGGTTAAGGTTAAGGTTAAGGTTAAGGTTAAATTTAATGTTATGGTTAAGGTTAGGTTAAGGTTAAGGTCAAGGTTAGGTTAAGGTTAAGGGTGAAGTTTAAGGTCAAGGTTAAGGTTAAGGTTATGGTTAAGTTTAGGTTAAGGTTAAGGTTAAGGTTAGGTTATAGTGAAGGTTAAGGTTAAGACCTGTAACCTTATCATTGACCTTGCGCTTAATCTTAACCTTAAGGGTGAAGTTTAAGGTCAAGGTTAAGGTTAAGGGTTAACTTAAACATACCCTTAACCTTAAATTTAACCTTGACCTTAACTGTAACCTAACCTTAACCTTAACCTAACATTAACTTTGACCAAACCCTTAACATAAACTTAACCTTGACTTTATCCTTAACGTAACCTTAACCTTAACCTTGACCTTACCCTTAACATTAACCTTAACCTTAACCTAACTAAACCTGTAACCTTAACCTTAACCTAAACTTAACCATAACCTTAACCTTAACCTTAACCTTAACCTTAATGTTACCCTTACCTAACCTTAACCTTAACCTAACCTTAACCTTAACTTTACCCTTAACCTTAAAATTAACCTTAACCTTAAACTTGATCTAACCTTAACCTTAACCATAACCTTAACCTTAACCTTAACCTCAACCTTTACCCTAACCTTAACCTTAACCTTAACCTTAACCTTTACCAAGCCCTTAACCTTAACCTTAACCTAACCTTAACCTTGACCTTAGCTATAACCTAACCCTAACGTTGAACAAACCCTTAACATTAACATTGTTGGTATCCTATGTTTTGATAGATTGGCTAACCGAAAGAAAAGGCAACATCAGAACTAATCTTTAGAGTTCCAGGATCTAGTCCTCCTGTTCTCAAAGAGGGATCTCTTAAATATTTTAGCAAAGATATCTCTTGTTTTATTTTAAGTATGGATTTTAGTCTAGTTATTAAGTGCAAGTGTTTGTTTGGTTGAATTGGTAGAACAGAATATGAAAGGTCTAGGAAAGGCAGGTAGAAAGAAGGAGTGTCAGTTTCATTGGATAATGGAGTCAAAATGAAGTTGGTAACAAGCTCATAAGTGGATATGGGATATCAAAGGGCAAATCTAACTTGGCCATAGGATCCTTTAGTTTATGAATGAGATGGACATTAATGGTTTGGAAAAGAGAAGTTTAATTCTCAACAAAGGGAACTTAAGAACATAATTTTAACATAAAGAGGTATTTGATAGACAGGACTAACCATGAATTCTACAAACCACACTTTAAGCAAATAATAACTTCAATACAACTTTTAAAATTAAATCTAAGATTTGGGAGCACATCCTATTTCCTCAAATATTTTATTTCAAAGGAGTTAGAAAACATGAAAGATTCACTGATAATTGCAATCATAGAAGAGGGAACACCTAATACATCTATAATTACAACTATAAAGACCTTTAAAACAACTATTTAAGCAAGGACAAAGGGTATGATCAAAACAGACCTCCTTGGCTAACTATACACAATGGTACTTCAAAGGGAGACTTCAATAACAGTTTTCAAGTGGCAGCAGACAAGCAGGGAAAACCACAAATCATGCTGGAACCAACTATTTGAACTATTAGGGAAATAAACAAACATGAGGACTAAAGAAAGAGATTAAAGACTCTAAAATACCTTAGCAGAAGAAAACATAAAACAGTGAAGGATAAATAGGTCTAAGGTGCTTCCAGGAGTCATTTCTTAGCCTAAACTTTTATCCTACTGTAGTAAGAAATTACGAAACATAATGAAAACAGGAAAAACAATAGACAATTCACAATAAATCACCAACAGCCAAGCTTAGGGATCCAATGATAGAGCCTCCTCAAGAACAAGCATGTCACAACATCATCAAGCTTCCAAGACTTCAATTTCTTCTTCAACTTCAACAGACTATGTATTATTTCAGAGAGTTTTCAGTATTACAACTAGTGACCAACCAACAACTTCTCACATTCTTCAGGAGTATTTATAGAAGAAATGAGGAGGTGGAAGAGTTTTAGGATTGAAGTGTAATTAATTCTACACTAAATGCAACTCTTAGCCTCGAAAACCATGCAAGGCATAAGGCAGGAAAGCATCAAATTATAAGTTTGTTTCATTTACTCTGTTTCTGCTTTTTAAGGCTTACTGGGTAAAAAGATTGACTTTAAGGTTCTTTCTTATCTTTGTAATAACTTCACTGATAGTTTGAAATTCTTTCTTTCTTTGGTAATAACTGTTCAAGTGTCTTTAGGCAAATATCTTCAAACTGTGCAATAAGTAGGCCTTCTTTGGATTCAAGGAAGCAGCAGGTGGCTCTTTGGTAGCTGGAGAGAATTTAATTAGCCTCTGATGTGGCAGTGGAGGCCTTTCAGACTGATAGATCTCCTTGTATTTTTCTAAAACACCTTTAATGTGCTTTTTATTTGTGTTTTAGGCCTAATTAGGCTTAATCTTTGTTTTTTGGTCTTTGTCTTTAACACTGTCTTTAGTTCTTTGAATTGGAGGATTAAAACCTTGGTTTTCAGGTTTAGGATTTTAATCTCCCTTTAACACTGATTTATTCATTACTGATACTCTTTGGCTGTTTAATGTTTACTGTGTTTATAGGCGCGCAGATGATTTCAGGATATTGCCAATGCTCATGAGGCACGAAAAAAATCATAGTTTGAAACCGTGTAGATTTCCCTTTCTTCATTGATTTAAGGCATGGAATCGTCATTCCGAACCTCTTTGTCACCTATCTGTGACTATGGAAAGAACACAGATCAATCACCATTAAAAAACCCTGCAAAAACACACAAATATATTATATAAAATCCTGCGAAATTGTTTAAGACTGCTTTAGAGGCTAAATGGAGGGGATGGAGTTGTGCGGAATGGAGGAATTTGCAGCAAAAACAGTGGAAAATGCTTGGTGGAAGCGTAAAAGGTGAAAATGGAGTTTGGCTACAAGGGTGAATCGGGGACCGTTGGATTAGAATAATCCACGTAGATCTACGGTGGAGATTGCTCAAACAAGTCGTTTGGTAGAAGTTTGGGCGAAATGGGAGAGATTAAATCCAGGCCGTCGGATAAAAAGATGAACATTGGAGATCAGGCGACGAAATATTTTAGAGAATAGATAGAGGATAAATGAAATGGGATCATAATGTAATGTGGGCCATCAGATTAAAACAATCGACGGTCGAGATCAAATAATGGAGTCATTCGAGAGATTTATATGGAGGCAGATGAATTGGGTTTGGGACATAACGTGAGTTGTCGGATCAAAACAATCGATGGCCAGGATTTAAAAGGTGAAAATTTAATGCAGTGGAGAAGATGGTTTGGTAGAAAACCAGAATGGTTTTCGCGCAGCGCTGGGGTGGTTTTGAATTTTTGCTTAAAAAATGCGATATGGTACGCCTGCTGACACCTGTCCCTTACAAAACCGCCCATTTCACATTTTTTTTTAATGTTAATGTTCAGGTACAAAAATTACGCGAAACAGGTTTTCAGCCGTTGGATGAGAGGCTCTAGATTTGATGGTGTGGATAAAACGTGATGGAGGGCAAGCTGCGCGGGTGGAAAGGTAGGTGGGGTTAAATGGCAGTTTAAATGTGAGCCGTCCGATATGAGAAGATCAACGGCAGAGATCTGTCTATGGGGAGAATGAGAAGGGTGAGTTTTTGAAAGGGGAAGTAATGTGGACCATTTGATCTAAGAAGATCAATGGCAGAGATTGAAATATGGTGGATGAAGGGTTAGGAGGATGGCGGAACTGTGACGAAGCATGGACCATTGGATCTAGCAGAATGAATGGTCAGGATTAAATTGGGGATCGCACATCGGAGGTGGAGAGCGAACAGGATATTTGGATTTGCGATGTGAAATTAAGCACTGGTCGTTGGATCTGAGAAGATCAACGGTCAGGATTTAACTCGGCAGAAGGCATAGGGAAGGCAAAGGGAGGAGTGCAATTGAATCTGGGTCGTTGGTTCTTGTGGATTCAACAGCTGATATTTCATCGGAGCATCACATCAGCGGAGGTCAAAAGGTAGGGAACTTTGGATTTACGATATGTGATTATGTGCTGGCTGTCGGATATAAAGGATGATCGACGGTCGGGATTTAATTGGCGGGCATGATGTCGGAAGCTATGAGCGGCGCAGAATTAAATCTTGGCCATCGGTTCTTGTGGATTCGACAGCTGAGATTTAATCGGCGGATTGGCATCGGAGGAGGGAAAGGAAAGTGATAAGGGAGTTTGTGATCGCGATGCGATGAGCCGACAGTCATTGATCTGCAGAGATCGACAGTCAGGATTGATTTTAAAATATTCATGTCGGGAATGGAAAAAACAAAGGAAAAGGGGTTTGGGAAAGGTTTTTTAAGCCTTTTAGCGCCCGATTGCGGGGATTTAGGTTGTATGGAGGAAAGGTGCTAAGGAAATAAGCCCTTGGGGGCTTAAATGCCTTATAGTTTAAAAATACTGATTTAGGCCCAAAAATAGTGTTTTTAAGCCAAGATTAGGGTTTCGGTAAATGAAAGAACGGATTTTTAAACCAAATAAAAGGGAGATATATGGTTTAAAAGGGTTTTTAGAATGGTTTAGAGGCTAAATGAGGGTTAATGGAGGGTTTTTATGAATAAAATAAGGATGAATATGGGGGTTATTTTATGAGAAAAAGGAGGGGTGAAATGATGGAAAATGGGTTTCTTAAGCAGTTTTCTCTTGGTGAACAACAAGTTCTTTAGGATTAAAAAGGAAACAATGGTGAAGATTATAAAAAATCATCATAAAAACTTCAAAAGATGATAACTTTTCAAAATTAATTATCTCTTTGAAGGTTTGAAAGACAAAATTAGCCATCATTGGGTATAACAAAATTTATAGGTGGCTAACAAACCTTAAACTTAATCTTACCCTAACCTAACCTTAACTTTACCCTTAATCTTAACCTTAGTCTTAACCTTGACTTTACCCTTAACCTAACATTAAGGTTAATGTTAAGTTAGGTTAAGGTAAGGTTAAGGTTACTGTTAGGTCAAGGTTAAGGTTAATGTTAATGATAAGAATAAGTTAAGGTTAAGGGTGAGATAAGGTTAAGGTTAAGTGTTTGGTTAAGGTTAGGGTTAGGTTTTAGTTAAGGTTAAGGGTTTGGTCAAGGCTAAGTTTAGGTTATAGTTAAGGTCAAGGTTAAGGTTAAGCTTAACCCAACTATAACCTAAAGGTTAACCTTAACTATAACATAACACTTAACCTTAACCTTAACATTGACCTTAACTATAACCCAACCATAACCTTGACCAAACCCTTAACATTAACCTTAAAATTAATCTTACCCTAACCTTAAACCTAACCTTAACCTTATCTTTACTCTTAACCTAACCTTAACTTTACCCTTAACCTTAACCTTAGTCTTAACCTTGACTTTACCCTTAACCTAACGTTAACGTTAATGTTAAGTTAGGCTAAGGTAAGGTTAAGGTATGGTTAGGTGAAGGTTAAGGTTAACGTTAACGTTAAGGATAAGTTAAGGTTAAGGGTGAGATAAGGTTAAGGTTAAGGGTTTGGTTAAGGTTAGGTTTAGGTTATAGTTAAGGTTAAGGGTTTGGTAAATGTTAGGGTCAGGTTATAATTAAGGTCAAGTTTAAGGTTAGGTTAAGGTTAAGGTTAAGGTTATGGTTAAGGTTAAGGATAAGGTTAGGTAAAGGTTAAGGTTAAGGTTAGGTTAAGGTTAAGGTTATGGGAAGGTTATGGTTAACGTTAAGGTTAGCTTAAGGTTAAGGTTAGGTTAAGGTTAAGGTCAAGGTCAAGGTAAACCTTAACCTAACCTTAACATTACCTTAACCTTTACCTAACCTTTACCATAACCTTAACCCTAACCTTAACCTTGACCTTAACTATAACCTAACCCTAACCTTGACCAAACCCTTAACCTTAACCTAACTTAATCTTAACCTTGACCTTGACCTTAACCTTAACCTTACCCCTTAACCTTAACCTTAACCTTAACCTCACTAAACTCGTAACCTTAAAATTAACCTTAACCTGACTAAACTTGTAACCCTTAACCTTATCTTAACCTTACCTTAACATAACCTTACCTTGACCTTAACCTTAACCTAAACCTTAACTTTACCCTTAACCTAACCTTAACCTTAACTTTAACTATAGCATAACCTAACCTTAACCTTACCTTAACCTAATTTAACATTGACCTAACCGTAACCTTAACCTTAACCATAACCTTAACCTTACCCTTAACCTTCACCCTTAACCTTAACCTAACCCTGACCTTAACCTAACCTTGACCTTGACCTTAACCTAACCTTAGCATTAGCCTTATCTTACCCTTAACCTTGACCTTGACCTTAACCTTAACCTTACCTTTACCTTAACCTTAATTTTAACCTTCCCATAACCATAACCTTAACCTTGACTTTACCCTTAACCTAACCTTAACCTTAACCTAACCCTAACCTTGACCAAACCCTTGACCTTAACTATAACCTAACCTTAACCTTAACCTTCTCATAACCATAACCATAACCTTGACCTTGACTTTACACTTAACCTAACCTTAACCTTGACCTTCCCCTAACCTTAAGCCTAATATTACCCTAACCATAACCTTAACTTTACCCTTAACCTAATCTTAACCTTAACCTAACTTTAACCTTACCCTTAACCTTGACCTCAAAATTAAATTTAACTATAACCTAACCCTAACCTTAAGTTTAACTATAACCTAACCCTAACCTTGACAAAACCTTAACCTTAACCTTAACTTAACCCAACCTTAGCCTTAACCTTAACCATAATCTTAACCTTAACCTTAACATCAACCTTAACCTTAACTTTAACCTTATATTAACCTTAACTATAACCTTACCATAACCTTACCCCTAACCTTAACCTAACCTTAACCTTAACTTTACCCTTAACCTTGAATTTAACTTTAACATTCCGCTAACCTTAACCTTAACCTTCCCCTAACTTTAACCCTAACCTTAACTTTAACCTTAACCTTAAGGTTAAGGTTACGAGTTTAGTCAGGTTAAGGTTAAGGTTAAGTTTAAGTTTATGGTTACGGGAAGGTTAAGGTTAGTTTAAGGTTAAGATTAGGGTAAGGTTAAGGTTAAGTGTTTCATCAAGGTTAGGGTTGGGTTATAGTTAAGTTCAAGGTTAAGTTTAAGGTAAAGGGTAAGGTTAAGGTTAAGGTTAAGGTTAGGTTAGGTTAAGGTAAGGTTAAGGTTATGGTTAAGGTTAAGGTTAAGGTCAAGGTTAACAATAAGTAAAGGTTAAGGTTAAGGTTAATATTAAGTGTTTGGTCAAGGTTAGGGTTAGGTTATAGTTAAGGTAAAGGTTAAGGTTAATGGTAAGGTTATAGTTAGGTTAAGGTTAAGTTTAAGGTTAAATTTAGATTAAGGTAAGGTTAAGGTTATGGATTTATTCAAGTTAAGGTTATGGTTAATGATAGGGTAAGGTTAACGTTAAAGTTGAAGTTAAGGTTACGTTAAGGTTAGGGTTAGGTTATAGTTAACGTCAAGGTTAAGGTTAGGGTTAATGTTAGGTTAAGGTTAAGGGTAAGATTAAGCCCTTAACCTTCCCATAACCTTAACGTTAACCTTGACCTTATTTTAACCTAACCTAACCTAACCTTAACCTTATCCTTACCTTAGCCTAACTTTAACCTTAGCCTTCCCCTAAACTTAACCCTAACCTTACCCTTAACCTTCAGCCTAATTTTAACCTAACCTCAACCTTAACATTACCCTTAACCTAACCTTAACGTTAACCTCAACCTAACCCTAACCTTGAACTTAATCTTAACCTTAACCTTACCTTAACCAAACCCTTAAACTTAACCTTAACCTGACTAAAACCATAAAATTAACCATAACCTTAACCTTAACCTAACATTAGCTTTGACTTTACCCTTAACTTAACTATAGCCTTAAGGTTACGTTAAGGTTAAGGTTAATTTTAGGTAAGGGTAAGGTTAAGGTTACGGGTTTAGTCAGGTTAAGGTTAAGGTTAAGGGGGTAAGGTTAAGGTTAAGTTTAAGGTAAAGGTTAGGTTAAGAGTAAAGTTACGGTTAAGGTGAAGGTTAAGGGTAACTTTAAGGTAAAGGTTACGGGTTTAGTCAGGTTAAGGGTAAGGTTAAGGATTTGGTAAAGGTTAGAGTAAGGTTATAGCTAAGGTTATGGTTAGGGTTAAGTTTATAGTGAATTTTAAGGTTAAGACCCATAACCTTAACCTTAACCTTAAGCTTTACCTTAACCTTAAGTTTAACTATAACCTTAACCTTAAATTTAACTATAACCTAACCTTAACCTTAACCTTAACTTTTACCTTAACTATAACCTTAACCTTAACTATGACCTAACCTTCACCTTAACCTTAACTATGACCTAACCTTCACCTTAACCTTAAATTTATCATTAAGATTAACCTTAACCTTAACCTTACCCCCTTAAACTTAACCTTAACCTTAACCGTAACCTTAACCTTACCCTTACCTAACTTTAACTTTAACCTAACCTTAAATTTAACTTTACTGTTAACCTACCCTTAACCTTAACTATAACGTAACCCTAACCTTAAATTTATCCTTAACCTTATTTTAAACTTAACATTAATCTTAACTTTAACCCCTTAACCTTAACCCTAACCCTTACCTGAACCTTACCTTTACCTAACTTTAACTTTAACCTAACCTTAACCTTAACTTTACCGTTAACCTCACCTTAACCTTAACCTTAACCATAGCATTAACCTTAACCTTCCCATAACCATAACCTTCACCTTAACCTTAACCATAACATTAACCTTAACCTTCCCATAACCATAACCTTCACCTTAACCTTAACCATAACATTAACCTTAACCTTCCCATAACCATAACCTTAACCTTAACCTTAACCTTAACCTAACCTTAACCTCAACCTTAACCTTGACCTTGACCTTGACCTTAACCTTACCCTTAACCTTCAACTTAACCTTAATCTTAACCTAACCTTAACCTTCCCCTAACCTTAACCTTAACCTTACCATTAATCTAACCTTAACCTTAACTTAACCTAACCTTAACCTTAATCAAACACTTAACCTTGACTTTAACCTTAACTGTAACCTTAACCTTAACCTGACTAAACCCGTAACCTTAACCTTGATCTTATCCTAACCTAACCTTAACTTTAACCTTAACCTAACCCTAACCTTTACCATACCCTTAACCTTAACTATAACCTAACCCTAACCTTGACCTTAACTTTACCCTTAACCTTGACCTTAACCTTAACCAAACCTTAACCTTAACTTTTCTCTTAACCTAACCCTAACCTTGACCAAACCCTTAACATTAACCTTAACCTTAACCTTAACCTAACCTTAACCTTAACCTAAACTCAAGCTTAATCATAACCTAACCTTAACCTTGACCTTAACTCTAACCTAACCCTAACCTTGGTCAGACCCTTAAACTTAACCTTAATCTTAACCTTACCCTAACATTAACCTTAACCTTAACCTAACCTTAACTTAAGCTTAAGCTTAACCTAACCTTAACCTTAACTTTACCCTTAACCTAACCTTAACCATAACCTTAACCTTAACCTAAACCTAATATTAACCTTACCTTTAATCTTAAAATTATTCTTAACCTAACCTTAACCTTGAAATTACCCTTAACGTAACCTTAACCTTGACTTTACACTTAACATTAACTATAACCTAACCTTAACCTTAACCATAACCTTAACCTAACCTCAACTTTAACCTTAACCTAACACAAACCTTAACTCAAACTCAACCTAACCTTAACGTTAACCCTAAAATTAATCTTGACCTTAACCTAACCTTAAAGGTTTGGGAAGGTTAAGGTTAAGGTTAAGGTTCAGATAAGGTTATGGTTAAGGTTATTGTTTACGTTAAGTTAAGGTTAAGGTCAAGGTTAAGGGTAAGGTTAAGGTTCAAGTTAAGGTTCAGGTTAAGGGTTTGGTTAAGGTTGAGGTTACGCTGAGGGTAATGTCAAGGTTAAGGTTAGGTTAAGGGTAGAGTTAAGGTTAGGATTAGGTTAAGGTTAACGTTAAGGTTAGGGTTAAGGTTAATGGTAAGTTTAAGGTAAGGGTTTGACTTTTTTATCTCCAAATGTGAAACTCTTTATGTAAATTGATGTAATTTCATGAATTTGATGTAATTTTGGCACATTTTTACTCATCCAAGTAGATTCATTCACCAAAAAGTGAAATGTAAGTGAATGAATCAGTTTCCTATCTTATAGAGGCAAGTTGTTTCATTGCCTATTTTCCAGTTCTTAGTTTAGGTCTTGTTGAAACAACTCCTAGAATGGTGAAATCGATCCCCTAGAGGCATGGGGATGATTTATTCTTGTCTATATCTTGTAATTATTCAGTCATTTTCAGGGTTGGACACTTGGGATTGCTTGGCACTTCATTTTACATTTCATCTCTGCAATTTTGGCAAAGGAATAGACCAGGGTTTGAAGCACTCTTTGGGATCCATGTGGCTCTATGTTTTGATGGTGTGTTTCTCTATGTGGTTGTAATTATAATGAAGTTTCATGTGTATCATTTTCCTTCTCCTTTCTTCTCAAATTAAACAAACAAGTTATAAAGGTGGAATTCATTAGATTGTTTTGCTCTGCCTTGAGTTTTGTTTAATTTTCCATGTTTTCGTCAGTTTGAAGAGGATTCTTGAAAGCTTCTTGCCCTCTTCAGCTCCTCACTGGTCTAAGCCACCCATTCATTCAATCCAAAGCATCAAAATAATTGGCTTCCTTTCCCCATTCAGAACTTTGCAAAAACTAGGCCTTATCCCCAGACCCAAAATCTTCCTTTCCCTTTGATCCAAAAAAAGCCTTCAAAATCCAATCCAAACTCCTTAAATATATACCTAGCCTAAAATCAGCCTTTTTTCAAGTCATCTCAAGCCTTATTGATCAATTTTTCGTTGAGATTGACAAGGAGAGAGCCCGCTCCCAATATGGTAGGGCTAGCTACCAGATTAAGCATGGTTTGATGTTACCCTGAACTCTGCCTTCTTCAACCTGAGGTAGATTTAGGCAATAACATAGTGGCGACCATACTAGGGATAAAATGGTTTGCTTTTTAGTGTTATTTGTTTTATAAGCTACAGACGAAGCCTGAAGTTATGTTAGGTAGCCTTCGAAACACTCTTGCTTTGCATTAGCGAAAGTAGATAAACGGTGCTTCAGTCAATCTCCGGTCTAGTTTGTAAACGTAACACCCGACTTTTAAATTGCCCCAGTATATCAGATCATTCTGGACTTTTGGGTGATTAGTCTAGAATTTGATAGGCTGAACAAGTTGGTTTTGTCCCTTTGATTTTTGAACATAATTCTACACACTGGCTTCCAGACGACATACCAGAGAAAATCCATATCCGGATCCACCTCCAGTGTATGAAAATCCCAATCTGATTTCAAGAATCCTTCGTCAAGAAATTCATGTGATTCCTCTGTTTAAATCTCATTCATGTCCTGTTGTTTTTGAGTATCTTGAAGATCTTGAGTTTGATGAACAATTTGAGTTGTCATTTTTTGACACTAAGTCTGAAAAGTGCTATTGATTCTACTGTCCAAAATCCCGAGTTTATCAAATATCTTGAAATTAAACAGGTTAATAGATCCATTGACAGTTACATCTTGAATATTCATAATTCCATTGTGGCAACAAAAATTCTTGAATTCATAGAGTCTGCATCTAAAACTCTTGGGCCATCAGCAGTTACATCTGGTTCACAAATTCCTACCAAGCCTCCTTTCATTCCTACCATTCCTGTGCAACCTTCTATCCCTGATCAACAATATGCAATAGTTTCTCCATCCACACCACATACACCTCACACATCAACTATTCCGACTCCACCTATATCCCCAAGACCGGTTGTGAATCCACCTAGAGCAATGGCTGCCCGATTGGCACCTCTCGCATTGCCTCAGAACTTGGATGACATGCCCGCAGACTATCAAAGAAAAATCCCATTGTTTGATGGCACTCCTAAAAGTGTCACTGCTCAGCAACATGTTGATAGGATGGCAGATTTCTTCGATCTTCATGAGATTGATGCAGAAAATGTGACCATGAGATTGTTTGTTCAAACCTTTGGAGGAGAAGTGAGAAAGTGGTTCAGAGCTTTGCCAGCTAGAAGTATCACTACACTGCCTAATCTTCAGAGACAATTCTTGGATCGATGGGAAGCGCAGAAAGACCCTCTTTCAATTCTTTCTGAATATGACAATATCAAACAAAATGTTGGTGAGTATGTCCAGGATTATTGTATTAGATTTAATATTGTTTACAATGCAATTCCTGTTGATATAAATCCACCTATGGGGTCATATTTGACTAAGTTTCCGGATGGATTCAATCCTGACATGGATTATTGTTGAGGAGGTAAATCCCCTCTGCGGACAGAGGCGATCCCTACTAGCCCAGCAGGGGTCTAGCAACAATCAAAAATGTTACGACGCAAGTTCCTAGTTACGAATGAAAATACTAAAGATGGAAGCCTACCTGGATTCCAATGCTACAATCTGAAGAAGAGAGCGTTCCCGTTCCTCAGTCTCGGCAGATCATGATCCTCCACGATCTCCATAGGTGGACACCTACACATGCAAGAAACAAATAGATACAAGCATAAAATCCGGCATACGTAACTCAATATCAGTCAGAAAGGATACTACTCATATTAACATCATTGAAAATAGAGTGGAACCATAATCGTAATCATTCATTAAATAACGATTGAAAGAGATTACAACCAAAGTTCTGACGTCGTGGTCTCCTTTGGATGGGTCTCCAGTCATTCACGTCTCGCAAAGCTCGCCAGGGAAAGGGTGAACCTCTCCTGAGTTTCTCGATGATAGTCTCCTTACTTGAGTCGGCCTTAAGGGAAGGAAGAGGGCTCTTACGGCACAAAAGGCTCTTGGGAATTTGGAGATTCAAAAGCTTAGGCACTTCAAGACTAGCTTGCCATGGAATTTAAGCGGACTTTTATAGATGGGGAAGGAGGGAGTTGGGATCCCTATAATCATGGGATTGGCCCTATCCTCAAGGAAGCTTCCATGAGAGGTGGCAACCCACTTCCTCTACATGGAAATCCTGAGCCAAACCTCCCAACTCAAGATAGATACCAGTTCATGAATTGGTTAGGATGAAAATTCCGCCATTTATTTTTAAAAAACACTCCTTAAATTGGCTAGCACGAGTGCGACTCTGGGACAGAGCGCCAATTGGCGCGACCTCTTTGAAGGATTTTCCCCATTGGCGCAGGTACTGAACTGTCTGCCCGCGCCAATGAAAAAGGGCCATTTTTAGGGTTTTTCACAAGGAGATGTCTTCGGGGCAATGAAAGCTCTTCTTCAGAGGGATGTCATGAAAGTGGTTTCAAGCCATGTCACTGCTCACAGGTCACGAAATGAGCCCTCCAATGTGCGGGACGGGGATTGCAGGGACTGTGACAAATTGCGTATGTAGCAGATGCCCCCTAAAGTATGAGGCCCGGGGGAGAGGGGTGAAATACTTTAAAAAGAACATGTTCAACTGGCATAGAAAGCATGCCAAGTGGGAAAACCTTTCTGTGGAAAAATTACAAAACACGTTATCTCTGATTGTGACTCTCTCTCTTTCTCTGCCACCATCATCTTTTATCAACGTGGTTGACAAAAAAAAATGTTTTTAGACACCTAAACCAGCACGGCCATCCAAATCAGTAAGTCATGCTCAGCAGTAATAATCACAATCATCGGCCTGAATTACAGCAGTGTTAATCAAGGATGTGCATCCCATCTCGACCCAAACAAAGAACAAGTTTGAGCATGTGAATATGTGAGCTGAAGTCGAACATGCAGGAACATCATTTGATTACCAGCCAATGATGAAAGTTGTTAACAGACGCGAGAGGAACTACCAATAATGACAATGGCCCTCAAGGTATTACAGGTACAATCTACGGTGTGTGAATCAATGAGTTGGCGTCGAACACCCACAGAATCACTCGATCAGAGGCCAATGATGAAAACCTCACGTCGAATGCGACGAACCTCCAATTGAGGGATGCAAGCTCGAAGGTACCATAAAGGAGTCTCTAGATCAGCTTCCTGGATAATGAGTTGATGTCGACATGAAGTGACCTTGATCGAAGGTGGGCCATAATGATTCCCACATCATTGACACGAGACAGAGGAACATGATGTTTTGTTGTGAATCAGGATCGTATGAGAATCAGAGGAAGGTTGATATAAGCAGAGGCCAACTTCTCTTGAACATATAAATGGCACGACAGTGGACTTGGCAGTATTTGACATCAATAGATCAGAGGTCATGGTGACAAGGCAATGAGTAGACGAGAGGTCAAAAAGGGATCATCCAAACCCACGGAGGCAAAGTGAAGCAACGAGATGAGATGTCCCCAACCCAACACGAATGCAGACAAGTGCCATGTTCAAGAGCGACATACTGCCGACGACAACGACGATGGTTCCATTTTTCCCCCACCATTTCTGGTGAGTACCCCAATTATTTTGATAACAAGCTTGAAGGGGATAGCATATGCTTGTAATATAAGTCCGCCCTTCGGGCGAATCCATCCTAGTGCATTTAACGAGTCCTAGGAAGGAGGAACTTGGAGAACGTCATTTCGACTGGGTCCGATGTCATCAGGGTTTAGCGAGTCTGACAAAGAAAGAACTCGACGTCTTTTCATGTTTAGAGAGTTTGAAAAGACAGCGGAAAATAAAACTCCACAGGTCCCTTTTCGTGAATAGTTCCTCAGATCCGAAAAGGTAGAAAACAATATCCGAGAAAACCTCCTAGTCGCGATAGGCTAGGGTATTCCTTTTTCGTAATCAATCCATCCCAGCCCGAAAAAGGGTTAAACGTATACTGGGTAGATGTCGATTCGTGTCCAATTTAACAAGATCGAAATGACAAGGGCCTTGGCAATCTTTTCATGTTTAGAGAGTCAGAAAAGAGCTGAAAGATGACTCCAAAGTGACTTTTTCGTGTATTTACCGAGTCCGAAAAAGTATAAAATACAACTCGTTTCCATCGTTAAAGTCGCAAAAACCTGCTGCTGCACGTACCAAGCAAGCGTAAAATCCATTTTCGACATAACATGTAAAAATATTCGATAAAAATGACTTTTTACAACTCATTTCATGTCAAAAAGTTATAAATATGTCAAATTGGTAAAAATAAAATTACATTTACTATTTACCTTGGTAAAAAGCAACAGTGGTCCATTTGGAGCAGAAACTTCTGACGGTGATTGCGACAAATCCAATTGACCATTCAGCTTCTCGTCTGTCATAGGTAAGAGGTGCTCCCTTGCTCTTCATTTTCATCCAAATTTTAATAGTTTTACCCTATAAATCAGTTTTCTAAAGCCATTTTTGAAAATTTAGGGCCGCGCTCATTGGCGCGGGTATCGGGCATGGACCCACGCCAATGAGCTCTTTTATACAAAGGGATCGCGCCACGTGGCGCGATTGTTCACAAAACAGCCGCGCCAGTGGCCGAACCTAAAAAATTCGCCTAAAGTTTCAATATTTAGATCAAATTGTATGGAATTTGAGACTCATCAGAGATCTAACTAAGGGTTCATGGCCATATGAATGCAGGTAATCAATCAAAATGGCAATTGAATGGAAAGAATGAGAGCATGGAGAAGAGGATGAACAAGCCATGAAAAGTCAAGCTTGCATGAATGCACTTAGAAACTGTGGACTGAAAAAGTTCTTCCTCACACCGTGTCTATGAGCTCAGCCCGAGCTCCTCCAGTATTTAGTCAGTATCTAGGATGAACATGAACATGTGTTCAGGTTGCAAGAACAGGTATTAGAGCTGAAGGTTTTTGATGTTTATTTTATCACTGGATTGTCCCACAGAGGTCCGATCCCGGTGTTGACTGGAAGCAGACCATCTGGGGAGAAGATGGAAGAAGTGATGGCACGAGTGTTCCAAGGAGCTCAAACGGGATCAGGCAGCAAGAAGGTGGATATCCACACTATCCCTGATATAGCATTGAGAGTGGTCCTCCATACCATCACGCGGGCTGCTGGGTCGCAGGCACCGCACGAGGCCATAAAGGCCCAACTCCTCTTGGCCTCAGAATGCATGAGTCCCCTGCTGTTCGACTGGGCAACAACAGTAACAATCAATATGAAAAGGCAGCTCACGAAATGCAAACAGGGTAAACTGAAATAGTTCGGTTATGGTTCCATCTTGGTATCATTCATTCTGGAACGCTTACCAATATTCCAGGGCCAAGGGGCCGCAGTGGCAGATCCGATAACACGAGAGCCAAGAATGGCTCACTGGGCAGCATTGATGCCCAGATCTGGAGGCGGCCAACAGATGTTATGGAGGCCGGAATTCTTTAGGTGGTTACGGCGCCAGCTGATTGTCGTGGAAGACTAGCCCTATGCAGGAACTGACTTTACCGGGGACCCAGATCTCCCACTACCAGAAGGAGACGACTGGGACGAGGAGTTGGGTAAGACCTTATGTTTTTTGATTTTATGTTTTATGTTTTTTCGTTAATACACATTCGTCTTAACACATTTTATATATGCATGCAGATGTGGGACCTGAGAGACCAGCTGGGATGTCTCCTATCTCACGGAGGACACAACTCGCCCCTGATCCTCAGGGAGAGGGCACCGGAGGAGAGGAGCTGATCCAGAATCTCGAGGGCATTGCCCACGGGATCCTAGACTATGCTCGGCTGGCAGACGTACCGATGGTATACCAGTGCCACGCGGTGGGAGTTCCGAGTCAGATCCACCGAATCCTGAGACGCTTAGTGCGTGCAGTCACGTGCTATCATGAGCACCATGCAGATTAGCTCTTAGGATTTATACCACACCTATTTTTTGAGAGACGTATTGTCTCCGGATGTACTTAAGATGACTATGTATATTTTGACTTTCGTGATGCACACTGTGCAAACATTTCGACACACACATATATATACATATGACTATTTTGGATGGATCTTTTACATGTGATGATGTTTTTATATGTCACGCGAATGTATAATACAAATGTAATCTAATGTATCAGTTACATAACAAACGACCCAATGCGAAATGTATTCACACAATGTATTTACTCACACATTTTATTTTTACGCAAGCTTAAAAACACACATGAACACACACATATGAAAACTATGCTTGAAATGAGAAAGATGGGCATGCCCCCCAGCATGGTGTCTCAATTCGAGGTGCATCCCCCCCAAGCTTCAGTCCATTGAAAATGGAGTGAAGGTTCAAAACAAAGATTTGAATTGAACATGCTCATGTTTCATTATTTTAACGAGGTTGACACACTTAAAAGAACTATCCTCAAAACAACTTGATTCATTGTTTTTAGGGGCTTGACACAAGTGGAGGAACTATGCTCCGAGAACCTGGTTTCATTTTTTAAAGAGCTTGACATAGGGAGGAAACCGTGCTCTAACCGACTTACATCAAAATGAACAAGAAGGCGGTGCTTCCAAGAGTTCCACTCCCGATGGAAGGAAAACATCCTGGAAGTCAGGACCCAATGCCCCCAGTACACTATGCACAACGACGTCTTCACTGAGTACGGGCACAGGGTAGGTAGACACATAGTTGACCTGCGGTGGAGCAGATACAACGGGTGAATAAAAACCGGGAGGGGGTGATGGCGGACCAGCTGCCACATTAGGACCAAAGAATGAAAGCTAATCAATGGTCACAATCCTTCCTTCATGCCGAAAATAGACCACACAAAAGAGGGAGGAGACGAGCGCTCCCATGGCATAGGTGTAATCGCGCCCCAGGAGCAGATTGAAATCCAAGGGTCCTAGAACGACCATCACATCCATATGGACGGTTTCACCTCCCAAAGTAACAAGTAACCTTGGAAGGATCCCCAACGGTTGACTCGTTCTTCTATTGAATGTCAATAGATTCTGCGTAACGGGCGCAAGCGGCGGCGAACCGAAAGCTTGCCAGGTAGTTGAAGACAGAATACTAACAGAGGCACCTTTGTCTATAATGGTGCTGGGTACAACCAGACCAAGAGCCTGTACTGTGATCTCGAAAGGCACATAAGACGGAAGGCGAAATCCTGCAAATCGATTCCAATCAAAGGAAGTGAACAAACTACTCGGAGGGGTTACCATTGAAATGTGAAGGTCTTCCCCTGATGTTATGGAAGAATAAGTACCCTCCGTGACCTCCATCTCGAAGGTGGGAGGGATATCCTCTGGGACCTCCATGACGGGAGGCGGAGAAGCAAATTCTGAAGGTGAAGAGACAGGAGAATCTTTCTTCATGTCCAAAGAATCTGAAGAAACCAGAAGCGCATGAGGGTTATGAGATCCACTCCCCATGGAAAAGACCTGGTGCACCGTAGACGGGGCCAGCTCAACCGATCCCACGACCAACGGTTGGTCGCGAATGGATTCCTTAATTTGAATTTTCGGAGGAGTGGGATTGACCAAGGATGACTCTTGACCAACTGTGTCATCAGTAGGTGGAAGACTCAAAGAGAGTTGTTTATAACCAGCTGGGAGGCATGGTGCGGAAACAGACGGGTTGTCCAACACTCGCTTGGCTTCATCCATATAAGGACAAAGGTGAATGGCATGGTGCCCTTCACACAGCTTACAGGGATTGGTGATCTTACCCTGCTTCTTAGGAGCCTTATCAGTACCAGTTGAAGACGTGCCCCCAACTTGGCTCCCAGAAGTCAAAAACAACGGCAGACGACCATCGGACCATGCTTCGAGCACCTTGGGGATGCCAGGGCAGTCTCAAAGAATATGGTCTCCCATGCACAACAGACAAGGGAACTTGACTTTCCGTGGAGGGTTGGAAGGTTTATCAGGAGGAGATATTTCAGAAACAGTAGCCGCACTTTTAGCCTCTCGCTTATCAGACTTCTTCTTCTTTGTCTTCTTCTTCTTCTTCTTAGCTACCTGATGACTTGAATCCAGACTTTCACCAGGCGAAGTAGAAGAGGAGGACGCAGAAACAAGCGAAGAAGGAGAAAGGTCCACCTTGGAATCAACATGATGTTGTTCAGGTGGAGAAACTGATTGAACAGTAGTGGAGACATTCAGGACAACAGAGGTTGAGAACAACCAAACAGGCAACCCAACAGTTAACCCAGGAAGGGACAACGTCGCCATGTAAGGAGCACCAACATTTCCAAAAGGAGGAAAATGACCAGGAATCCCTTCTGAGGGGATTCCTTGGTTGGTGAACTCTGAAAAGGTTGCCATCAAAACTCAAAACCACACACGGGCTGAAAAAAAAAAAAAAAGTCAAGACACACGATCAGACGGTCAACAAGAAATCTCTAACATGGCGTATAATCGTGGGTGATTAATTTTTACCACATTGAAAAGTAAGAAACTCTATCGTTTCATATTTTAAGAGTCGAGAAACAATAAAAAGATGACTCTATCTCTTTCAGATTTGATACAAGCGTGAAAGGACAAGCGCTCGACGGTCTTTTCAAGTTTAGGGAGTCAGAAAAGACCAAATGACTACTCAGGAAAAACTAGGCACAAAGGGTGTACCAAATATCCGTGAACTGCCATATACACCTTGGTTTCAGTAATGAAACAAAAATCGACCAAGGACTTTCCGTACGTGCAGGTAGTCTCCCCGAATGCTGTGTTCGGTGTTTCACGGGTATAGGGCGACAGACTCGGCTTCCTGTGGATAAAGGATTGAAAACCTAGAGGGGTCTCCCTTTATATACGCGAAGGTACGGGGAGCACAAGTCCGTACTAGCGCTGTATAAAGCCAGAAGGCGAACGACAGCTGCTAGGCTTACAGACGCCGGAACACGTCTCTAGCCTAGAACTCTAAAAATGTTTCGTTAAGTTTCAATGCTGCCTTAGGTTAATTGAATAGATTTTAAAGTTGATCTTTGATTAAGTTTCAATTTTCAGGCCCTATCGTATGTAGTGTCTTAAAAGACTCCTAAATGCAAAGCTACATGCCACAGTCCAACATTTCGTTCGATGAAAACTAATTAGAGAAGAGTTGAGAGCTTTTACACAAACGAAATGATCGGAAGACAAACAATGAGATCTCTAATGCAACTAATGAAATTGAAAACTTTTCATTCAGATCACTAATCACTAGCAAAATTGAAAAGATTACAATTTGCACTAATTCAACCAAAAGCACAAGAGATTTTTTTTTGCAATTTTCAATGTTTGATAGCTAATATGCACTAAACAAACTGAAAACAAACGGAACAACTTGAGAAACGATATTCGATAGAGCAAAACAAACAAATTTCACTCAACAACGCAAGCAATCAGATCCCAAATCGACCAAAGTCTCTCAAAACCAAGAAAAGACTCAAAAGGCTCCAATGGGCTGTGTGATCTAGGCCCAATGCAAGACCAAACGAAATTCGAATGAAGGAATGAACAATCACCCAAAAATCGCAACAAAACAATGAAAAACTACTAAGAGGATGTGGAGAATCAATCAGAAAGTTGACCGGACAAACCAAACACCAAAATTCCCAAGGAGGGCTCGATACACTAGGCCACTAGATGCCCTAGGGCTCAAAACGTGAAATCGATAGATAAAAGAAAACAACCAAAGGACAGAGGTGAATTCCCAGTCAAACAGGACTCCAACACACTCAGGCAGTCAGAAAATCAAGAAGAAAAACACTGACCAAACCCAGAGAGCTCAAAAATGAGGAAACTCAAAAACCTTACAGGAGTGGCGCGACTGTAAGGCTGAAACTGGCGCCAGAAAGCAATTGGTGCGGGCTAAACAAAAGCAACATGCACCAATTGGCGCGACTGTCGAGCTAAAAAGCGCCCCAGTCGAGTTTCTCAGCCAAAAACAAAAAGAACTACTCCAGAAGCAGATCAATGCATACTAAGCAAACCAAGAAGTAAAAAACAGCAAAAGAACCCAACCCAGAAGGCTCATCAAGCAAGGAAAATCATAAAACAATCAAACGAGACAATCCAAACGAGACAATGAAGTCTAGACGATCCCCAGTGGAGTCGCCAAATTGTTGAGGAGGTAAATCCCCTCTGCGGACAGAGGCGATCCCTACTAGCCCAGCAGGGGTCTAGCAACAATAAAAAATGTTACGACGCAAGTTCCTAGTTACGAATGAAAAGACTAAAGATGGAAGCCTACCTGGAATCCAATGCTACGATCCGAAGAAGAGAGCGTTCCCGTTCCTCAGCCTCGGCAGATCACGATCCTCCACGATCTCCGCGGATGGACACCTGCACATGCAAGAAACAAACAGATACAAGCATAAAATCTGGCATACATAACTCAATATCAGTCAGAAAGGATACTACTCATATTAACATCATTGAAAACAGAGTGGAACCATAATCGTAATCATTCATTAAATAACGATCGAAAGAGATTACAACCAAAGTTCTGACGTCGTGGTCTCCTTTGGATGGGTCTCCAATCGTTCACGTCTCGCAAAGCTCGCCAGGGAAAGGGTGAACCTCTCCTAAGTTTCTCGACGATAGGCTCCTTACTTGAGTCGGCCTTAAGGGAAGGAAGAGGGCTCTTACGGCACAAAAGGCTCTTGGGAATTTGGAGATTCAAAGTTTAGGCACTTCAAGACTAGCTTGCCATGGAATTGAGCAGGCTTTTATAGATGGGGAAGGAGGGAGTTGGGATCTTTATTATTGTGGGATTGGCCCTATCAACAAGGAAGGTTCCATGGGAGGTGGCAAAACCACTTCCCTTCCATAGAACTCCCGTAGCCAAACCTCCCAACTCAAGATAGGCAATGGTTTCTGAGTTTTTTGAAACTCAACTTCCGCCATCTTTATTTAAAAAACACTCCTTAAATTGGCTAGCGCGACTACTGCCCTGGGACAGAGCGCCAGTTGGCGCGGCCTCTTTGCAGGATTTTCCCCATTGGCGCGAGTGCTGAACTGTCTGCCCGCGCCAATGCAAAAAGGGATGTTTTTCATGATTTTTGCAAGGAGATTTCTTCAGGGAAAATGAAGCTCATGCTTAGAGGAATGCAATGATGATGTTTTCAAGGCATGACAATGTTCACAGGTCACAAATTGGGTCCTCCATTGTGCGAGACGGGGAATGGTAGGGACGGTGACAAATTATTGTGTAACAATTATCAATTGAGAGAAAGAATTCTAGCTACTTTAGGATATATGCGAAACTAAAATACAAGAAGCTAATTTGGTCACAGGAGAGCTTGTAGAATGAGAGCTCTAAAAATAAAGTATAAACAAGGAAGAGGTTTCCACATCTACCAGCGTTTTGGAAGATGAAAGACATTAAAAGATTAATACCTATGTTTCCAATCACATCAAAAATCCTAACCACAGTGGCCAAAGAAAGAACCGGTAATCTTAATCAAGTGCAGTGAACAAAGAGCACAAGAACACAGACAACAAAGTAACATACCTTTAATATAATTAAGAACTGCAATCCTACGTGATGAAGAGAACCACAGAGAAGAGAATCACTTCTTTACACCGATGATTTGCCAATTTATATCACCGAAGATGAGGAGTATTCACAAATTCACAATTTATAAAACATGAGGATTTCATCTTGGCAAATTCAATAGCTGAAGAAGAGTCCATGAGTATCAGTAGGGGATACATGAATGCCTTGATAGCCCAACATCGACACAGACCACTCATAAACAGAGATGTCCCTATTAATCCAATTCAAAAGAGAAGAAGTTTCAACAAAAGAATGATTCACCTATTAAAGGCAAGAAGGGAAAGAGATAGTTGATCCCATACTAGAAAATCATCATCAAGAAATGAAAGATCCAATCATCCAATTGTATCAAATGAGAAAATCGAAAAAGAAGGATGTTCCAATAAATAGGTAGAGAAAATTTGAAGGTTTTTTAAATTTAGAAATGAAATGAAGAAGTTAAAAGTATCCATTCTTTGACCTAATTGACAATATTAGTACTATAAGGCTGTGTGTCTAAGATTTTGAATTTAGATCCATTTTCCCATATGGTAATGTATGATGATCAACTCGAGTTGATTTTTATCTGTGATTGGATGGTGAATCTTATAGTGATGTACTCTCCTTTTATATCAAATTTTAGATTGCATGATTACAAGTACATAATGCCATGTTTGATTCCTGGGAGTTTTCACAATCTTCATTCCTATGGCAATTCATGGAGAAATTGGGATTGACATCACTAGAAAGTATCATGATCCGTATTCTTTCACATTATGAGAGCACATGTATTGGAATACTGAAGATTTGCAGGTCAGCTTTAGATCATATTGCACTAAAAATGTTTTGATGGATGTGGTTGTGGCGGGATATTCCCTCCTAGATTTGGCATGCTTCTTTCAGACCTTGGGAGTGTGTCTGAAAGGGGGACGTTGCAACTTGATTTCTCCTATGCTACTATTCTCGTGTTTGGTCAGATGAGTAAAATTATATCAGATAAAAGATGAAGCAGGTGATCACCAACAAGGAGAAACCGAAAATCATCCAATCAACTACAAGACAGTTGTATTTTAGAATCATTTGTTTTGTATTCGTATAGTTTCTAATGATGTAAATATCCAATTAGTTGAAGTAGAAGACATTTCGGAAATCACCGAGAATTTTAGAGATATCTTGAAGAAAGACAAAAACTTGAAAGTTCCGACGAGCAATAAGCCGACAAGAAAGAAATGTTGATGGACAACAAGTGAAATAACAAGAGCAAACATACTTGACGGAAGAGGATGAAGATGGTTTGTGACCATAGATTTTGATGGTGCAGTAGGAAATGATGGTGTTGGAATTGAATTTGGGTACGCAATTTTTCTCGCCCAAACAAAGTGCTTATAATGTAAGGGTTTAATTTTTATAAATTGGCTTTGATTGTTCAAACACTCCAGGTCAATATGAAGCTTGTTCGTTGGTCCGAAAATTTAAAGTTGAATGCTAAGAGGGCTACATATGGCGACTAATTGGTTATTAAGCAAGTAGTTGTATCAAGCTACATCCTCGAACGTGGCTTAACGAAATGCGCTCTGGATATCTTGAGATTTTTTTCGTACCATACTTTGAATTGTGTCCTCGTATTCGTACTTATTGCGTATGCACTTGCAAAGGCATAATTTGAAAATTCCGATGAACCTGGCGAACAAATTTGAAATTCATGTAACATCGTCCGACTATTCGACAATCAAATGTATTGGCAGTGTTTCAAGATGATGAAGAAAATTGATGAATTTCTGCGAAAATGAAGGTAAATTCAAAGAACTTCTATCGATGTGACATGATGATGGTGATGATGTGCAAGTAAATCAGACAAAGTATTAAAACGAAAGGACAATGTAATCTTTGTAAGCGTTTTAGATACTTTTAGAGTAGATTTTCGATCAATACGTAGCTCGAAACCAACCTTGCGGCCAACCGAAAGGGAGTTATGATAAATATTGATCAAATTAAAATCCAAAAAATGGTGAAATTGTCCAAAGCATTGCCACCACAGTAAAAAGAAAAGCATATCACTTATTGTCTTTTGGCTTTATGTATTTTTGGGACTATTCAGATTTGAAGACATACGATACAAAATATAATTTAGCACACCATTCCGATTGCTAAATCAAAAGCCCTTTTCACAGGTTGAAGAATAAATCCAAAGTTGCCGCCTCAATAGGAGAATAAGTGAAGCAACCAATGGTACAAGGTCAGTATCATTGTTCCTATAAGATTTTCGATTGATTTTCGTGTTCTTATGCCCGTACGTAAGAAGACAGGGAGATTTGTGTTTGTGCATTGATTTTAGAATCGAATAAGGTTTTGGAGATAATTATCTGCTGCTCAAAATGGACCGACATACTTTTAGCGAGTAGTAGGAGCATCTTCTTATGTCGACGATTTTGTTGGTTATTCTGGTATAACCAAATTTCTGTCCATGAGGATGATAGAGACAAAACAACGTTCGACACCCGTGGGGAACTTTCCATTATGCCAAAATGCCTTTGCCGTTTAAAGAATGTTGGTGCGATATTTCGAAGCCGGGCAATGGATATGGTGCATTTGCAAATGAGAAGGATGTTTTTCTAGTTGTATCTTGATGATTTGACATTCTTTTCTAATTTCGATGAAGACACCTTTACCATTTGAAAATAGCTAGAAAATATGGTGTCACTCAATCCGTGAAGAGTTTTTTTCTTTCCGTTGGATGAGGGAAAAATTCTTGGTCATATTATCTCAAAGGATGGCATCCATATTGGGATCCAAATCAAGTAGAAGATAATCAAAGAACTGATCTTCCCGAACAAAAAGGAGATCCAATCTTTCAATGGTAAGATGAATTTTTTGCGTTGCTTTGTGCCTAATCTTGCTAATATTTATGAGATCACAAACATGCTCAAGAAAGATAGTGTTATGAAGTGAAGTGATGAGTCAGAAAGTCTTCAACTTAGTGAAATTGGTGCTTTCTTTAGCTCCGCTTTGACTTCACCGGACTATACCGGATTTTATTTTTGTTTTCATTTGCCCCGTAGCATACTATGGGCGCAGATGATGCGGGTAAAAGAGATGAGCATGAAAAACCAATTGTTTTTTTCACCAACCATAAGAGATGTAGCCTTAAAATACAACATTATTGAAAAGCAAGCTCTTGCTTTAGTGAAAGCGTTGAAATATTTTCTAGTATATATTCTCGTATCTGCACATTCTTGCTTATGTTCCTAATGTCATATGACAAGTTTTATGCAAACAGATCCGTGATGGGGAGACGAAAGGTAAATGACCATCGCTTTTGTTGGAGTACGATGAGATAAGCTCACAACTACCAAAGGACAAGGTCAAGAAAGATAATGGTTGAGTCAAATTTGCATGCTCGACATTAACTTATTGTCGCTATGTCCTGAGGAAAACAAGAGTGAAAGTTTGTTAATCTATACCTAAATCTTTGTGCTTTCTCCGAAATATTCGTAAATTGTATATGTGTTTAAAATTTGCCGCCACTAACGTCACATGGCTAGAAACAAAAAGTAGGACGGAATGAAATGCCGCAAATTTTGTATCATGAATAATGCACTCTATCGAAAGATCCAATGGCTAAACTGCTTGGTGGAAGAAGAAGCAAAGGTGTTATGGATGATTTTCATAAGGGAGATTGCGGGGTCACCTGGAAAATAATCACAAAAAAATTTTGAGAGCGAATATTATTACCGGATTTCTTTTTGGTCAAGTGTAAACGACCAAAGTCAACAAGAATGTCGTGATTAAGATAAGAATACAGCTTTGCCACCGCTCATTGAAGTGCGTTTCTTTTTCAATAGCTGTTTGGATTTCATTGAGAATTCATCCCGTTTATTTAGCTCAACAGAGGGTGGATCCTCACAACGACGATTATTTCATGAAATGGATTGAAGCGATTCCTACCGTGCAAGCTAAGCGTATTCAAGAATAATTTCGTTTCTTGAGAACAATATTTTGTCTCGTTTTGGTTGTCTCGAATAAGTTAATTACCTATAACGAAGCAATTTTCATTAAAAAATAATGGTTGAGTTTTAAGGACAAGTATCAAATTACTGGGACACCAACCGTCATCATCCACAAGGAACGGATTGGCTAAGTCTCGAACAAATCTTTTGGTCAACATTATTAAAGTCACTGAACAAACAAGAAAAAAGTCAAAAGCAGAAGTTGGTCACCCACTTTGCAGACAAGAGGAGCTTAAGAAATCTATAGCATGTCTCCTTTCGAGCTAGTATATGGAGTTGGAGCACGCATTTCCTACTCTCTTGCAGCCCAATAGTCAAACCTTTGCAGGAATGGCAGTCGAAGATGATCATACGCAAAGGAGAATAACCAAATGATTCATTTCAGCAACATACCAGAGAAGAATTTTTCCAAAACATGCCTGTCGCAAGAGAGACCAAGAAAAAATATATGACAGAAAGCTAAACAAGATAAGTTTAATTGAAGAAGTGGAAAACAATGATGCAAGAAACAAGGAAAAAGGTAAGTATGCAGAAAGTTCGAAAATCTATGAAAAGGACCCTTCAAAATTGTCAGACATCTAAAGGGCTTAATGTTTTTCTTCTTAAAGAGATGAACGAGGAAGATTGTCCAGGAGGGTCACGTCACTACCACGTCAAGCGATATCATTTCCGAAATATTTTTGCCGTTTACATTGTCACCGTACATACCGTTTTATTTTAGTTTCATTGCAAGGTGTCACGTTCTTCTTCAAATAGCCCGAGGCGTAAAGGCTATAACTTCAAAAGATTGATTTTATCTTTGACGGAGTTTATTGAATCAAAGTCTATCACTCATTTTTTGGTTTTGAAATTGAGCTCGTCTTTGGAGTCGATTTTCGCTCGAATAAATGAGTCAAAAGTCTTGAAGTTGCTTCTTGTCGGGTTATTGGACTCACAGCTCAATGGACGACAAGACCGCCTAATCCTCCAGAAATATGTAGTTCTTGGCACCCTCCAAGGAGTTACCATCCTCATTGGAGTCACTAGCAGAGTTTTGATCTTCATCCTCCGTCGCAGATCAAATTTCCTTTCTTGTTGCATTTTCATTTTAGGTGTCTCACCTGGGCCCACTATCATTCCATTAGGAGCAATGATTCTGACAGTAGTGAGTGATTTTTCACTCATGTTCTCATGTCTTATACCCGTTGGCTGTTTGTTCATTAAAATCATGTATATTCATGTTGAACTCATGGTTGAAAAGAATCATTTTAGGTTTTTTAGCTCTCATTAGGTTCAGCGTTTCATTAATTTGGTCTTCAAAATGTCTAATAATGCCATATAATATGAGGAAGCTTTCAAATAAGGCATAAAAATTTCATCATCATAATGCTTGAGTGAATGATTTTTCTTCAAAACTGGCTTTGAAGAAAAATTGTCTATTTAATCTTTGTAATAAAATGGTAATTTTCAAGTTTTTTCAGCTTGTATATTTGTCCATTTGTGCATTTATTTCTACACAAAAACCCCATGCCATCTATCCCCCAGTAAAATATTGCATAAAGTTCATCATCACCCAAAAGTCCAAGGAAGCAAAACAGACACTTTAAAGTGAAGGTCAAAGTTTTCAAACATTAAAAAGTGGCTTTTCAAATGAAAAATTAAAATATTTGGTGTTATATAACATATTTCCAAATTCAAAACTCTATTTACATGAAGAGACAAAGAGTGAAGCCAATAAAAATGTGGGAGGAGCGAAGGGCTTGTTTTATATGACCGTGTAGATTGTTGAGTGTGACGCACCGGGCATGTGGTGCACTGTGAAAGCTCTCTGTGTAAAACTTGGAACTGCTGTGGGCGCATTGGAGGGGCGCGACACTAGTTGACCCAAGAAAGTACTTAAACAATAAAAATTTCCATTCTATCCAAATATCAAATTCTTTCTCGTTGCTCCATGTTGGGGCGTGCGCCCAGCCACTCCTATATTGCTCAGGCTCATGTTTGGTGTTGATTATGAGTTTGATTATGACACTAGTTCAAAATAAACCCTACTATCTTGTTGAGAAGTGCCTTTGTGTTTTTGCATCTGTTTTGGTGTGTCAAACATTTCACTTCCTCACTCTTGTTTTTCCCCTTCACCGTTTATATTTTCACCATGCTCCTTTTTCCACCATCTTATATCCCAAAGTCAATCATCCCTATCTCATTCCCATTGTCCCCATACCATTTAGAAAAATTTCCCCAAATCCCAAGTACCCAAAAGAAAAATCAAGTGGTTGTCCTTTGTCCCTAAATTTATCAAGTTACAAGTTTACAAAAAGGCAACTCACTCTGGTTAAAACCAGTTGTCCCCACCACCCTATTTTTTCCGTCAGCCCCTCCCACACTACCATACATTCACAATTAAAAAACTACCCAAATTCTCATTTTCATCTCAAGGCAAGCCAACATAACACCTTGCATAGGCCTTGGACACTGTGGGAGACAGACATCGATACATCAAAGACCGAGATAGTGATTCCACCAACGAGGCCTCAAAAGCAGACATGTGAGAGAAGAGCCCACCTCATTGGTCAATTGCACCGCCACTTGCCATGGCGTGTTTCCACAACACTATGTTATTAGTTTTATGAAATGATTGCTAGGACCCATTATCATCGTGGAGTTGGCTCGTTTGTTTGTATTGCATTTACATGATGGTCAGTAACCTTTTGCCGGTGTAATCTCTACTCGGGACACCGGAACATTCCGAAGCAACTAACATTTAATGGGAGAACAGGAACAAAAGACAACAGTGGACAATAGCACATTATGAACCACATATCGTGCTCAGCTTTGGGGAGACAACTCAATGGCAGTGTTTCTTTCTCCAAGCCAGTAGGCGAGTCTCATGTTCCTCCATGAAAACTCATTACAAGATATTTCAAAATGGTGGGAGGCTGTGCTTTGGGCGTTTCTATGCTCATCATACTGTGTTATCGATGCATTTCACCAGAGTGAGTAATACGAACATCCCTATTTCATGTGCCCTAATATCAAGATAATGACCATCGCGCAGGAAAACTCCAGCAGCAAGACAACAATACTATCAAGCACCTGGCTGAAATCGTGGTTGTGAATCAGCGGATTGCAAGGTATTTTCATGGGAGGATTTTACTCAACATTTCTTCTGCTCCTTGCACCTTCGTAGGTCAAGATGCAGAACTTTCTGTACGTATGGAGGTCAGAGACAGACTACCAGTGGGTGTTTAAGGTATGTCACCTACCGAGAGGCACTGTGAGCATTATTTCACAGAGTCTGCCAGTACCATTCCACCGTAAGGTCATATTGTTTCCATCATCAAAGAAAGACAAAAGGTATAAAAAAAGGTGACAGAGGTAAGAGGCCTATGCAGGATGAGGCCCTGGTGGAGGCCAAGATACAAAGCCCATACTCATTGATGAGGATTTGAGTCACCAAGCTCAAAGTTGGAGGAGACTATTCAGAGTGTACACAGACAGATACCTTGACCCGTCAAGTCGTAGAGAGCCTGGGCTTTTGGATTATAAAATACCTAGTATTGTTGAAAAAAAATAGTTGGAGGATCAAAGAACAATCATGGAGTTAAAACATCCGTGATAGTCCGGCACGCCTTCAAAGAAGCCAAACCAAGATGACATTCATCGTAGCGAGAGATTGAGGGCCGATAGAGACTTGGCTTGAGAGGGTCAATATTCATCTATAGAAGCTGTTGGAGAAGGCTAACAAAGGAAAGTACATGCTCAGCACATGAATAATCATTATTGGGCGAGGAATCATGTTTGCAAGGCGAAACAAGATCCCCGGCTAAAGTTGAAGAGGGCACTAAAGCGTCGCAAAAGGCATGATAGACCTAAAATTTTGGTCGAAGCTGGCTTAGCATAGTGCTCATGTAGGATATCCACCCAAATTTCAAGAAATTTTGGAAACTTTTTGTCAATTTTGAATTTTTTGCCTTAACATGCATTTTCTCGCCGACGTTGTCACAAATACTTGACGCGCTTATAATTGGCAGCTCCTCTTGATTGCACCCAGGCTTTGATTTTCATTACACTTATGGTCTTTTCACTCATTACCTAAGGATTGGATAAGTTTTATAAGTTGTTTAAGGTCAAACACTCAGTGCTGGGCCTGCTGCTCTTTTGGACACACAGGAAGTAAAATGGGAACACTCTATTTTTAAGTGGGGAAACAAAAATCAAATCTAGTAATTATACTTATTGGAATATGTGACTGTAGGCTTAAAAGCTATCCTATGCTTAATTTGGACACCATGTGAACAAGCCCTCAAAAATCAGCTTCTCAAAGTAGCGCGATTGTGACAGAGAGCCTGCACCTATTTATCAGGAATTTTTGGTTTTTGGCCACTCAAAGAACCCAGATTTTCGCCTAGTTTTGACCGCCTTGACTTTTTATCTCTCCAAATGTAAACCTTATGTAAATTCATGATTTTTAATAATTTCTACAATATTTTCACTCATCCATGAGATTCATTCACCAAAAAGTGAAATGTAAGTGAATGAATCACTTATCTTATAGACAAAAGTTGTTTCATCGCTATTTTCAGCTCCATTTTCTAGATATTGTTGAAATAGCTCCCATAATGGTGAGGCTAGACCCATAGAGGCATATGTTAGGCTTGTTTTACATTTTGTGTAATTCTTTCACTATTTTCAAAGTTGGACACCTGGGATTTCTTGGTACCTTCATCGTATATTTCCATCTCCTGCAATTTTGCAATAGTAGACCACTATGGAAGACTTCCTTTTGGGATCCATGTGGTTTCATGTTTTGATGGTGTGTTTATCTCTGATTGTAAGTTTACATCAAGTTTCATGTGTATCATTTTCCTTCTCCTTTCTTTCAAATTGTACCAAAACAAGTTATAAAGGTGGAAACTATTAGATTGCTTTGCTTCCACTTTGAGTTTTGTTTATCTCCTTTCCATGTTTTCATCTGCTTAAAGAGGATTATTGAAAGCCTCGCTTCTATTCAACTCCTCACCAAGAGGAGCCACCCATTCATTCAACTCAAAGCATCAAAACAATTTCCCTCTTTCCTTGCCCTATCTTAACTCGCAAAAAACTAGGCTCTTATCCTTGACTCAAAATCGCCTTTTCTCCTTTGATCCAACAAACCTTCAAAAATCCAATCCAACCTCCTTACACATATAATTAGCTCAAAATTAGCTTTTTTTCAAGTCATCTCAAGCCTATTGATCAATTTTTCACCGAGATTGACAAGGAGAGAGCCCTTCTCCCGATCCTGGGTAGGGCTAGCCACGATTAAGCATGGCTCGATGTCACTCTCCCGAACTCCGCTTTCACCCTAAGGTAGATTTCGGCAATAACAAGTTGTGTGAATGGAATCATCCCATTCACCTTTGTCCACACATGGATGAAGCCAAGAGAGTTTTGGAACAACTTGACTATTTTTTAACTATGTGTCTTCCCAAGCACACAAATAGCTTTCTTTGAGTCCCCCACTATTTGATTCAACGATCGCCCGAAGATTCATCCTTGCTTGATCCCGCTCCCCAGAAATTCACCATGAATCCATCCCCCATCAACCATTGGTCAAGGGATTTGCTGAGCTGGCCTCCCGTCACGGCACCAAGTCTTTACCGTTGAGAGGATCTCACATCCTCGTGTCCTTCTAGCTTCTCATTTCACTTGGAGAAAGATTATCCCATCCTCGTACTTTGGAAGCCATCTCCAACTTCCCATGATGGAGGTCCCAAGAGGACACTCTTCTCGCTTCTCCATGATGGAGGTACAAGAGGATGCTCCTTTGCTCAAGAATACCAAGGGAAAACTATCTGTACCGATGGTACCCCCTCCAAGTAGTTTGGTAGCTTCTTGATTGAGTTGATTTTCCGTATACCGCTCATCTTATGTGCTTCTTGAGATAAACATACATACCTTTGATCCTATTGCATTCCACCATTATAGATGAAGCCGAGTTCCGTTATTATTCTCGTCTTCCACTACTTGGCAGACTTTGGTTCTCCACCGTTTATGTCTCGTTACGTAGAATCGTTGGCTTTTAACAGAGAACGAGTCAACCGTTAGGGATCTTTTTTAAAGCGTTCGTTACTTTGGGAGGTAAACCGTCCATATGGACATGATGGTTGCTCTGTGCTCCTCGGATTTCAATTTCACTTGGGATGTGATCGTACCATGTTGCGGGCGCTCGTTTCTTCCTTTTCGGTGATGTGTTTTTCCACACAAAGGTCGGATCATGACTATTGACCGGTCATTCTTTGGTCCTAACATGATATCCGGTCCACCATCATCCCTTCTGTGTCTTTATCTACCGATTGTATCTTCCCCCGTCGCAATAATTATGTGGCTACTGTCCCATGCCCGCATTCGGATAGTGTCGTTGTGCATCGTGTGCCTGTGGGCATTGGGTCCTCGATTTAGATGTTGTTCTCCTCACATGGTGTGTAACCTTGGAAGCTGGTGACTTCTTATTCATCATGATGAAAGGTCATCAAGCAAAGTTCATTTTCTTGTGTCAAGCTCCTTAAAAAATGAAACAAGCCTATTTTATAGCAGTTCAGCTATGCTGCCCCTTAAAAAATGAAACAAGGTCGTTGGAGCAGCAGCCTGGCCTTTAAGCCAAGCTCCTTAAAAAATGAAACAAGCCTTATGAGGATAGTTCTTTTAATGTGTCAACCCTCACAAAACAATGAAACACTGCTTAATTCGAGTCTTTGATAAGATCTCGTAAAATCCCCGCCGAGTTCCTTTCTTGATCCGTAATCGAACCTTCACTCCATCCGAATTTTACATGGATTGAAGCTTGGGGGCATGTACCGACTGAGCCGTCACTATGTCAAAAGCAAACTTTTTCAAGCATATTTTGTTTTTGTTTCAAGCTTGTGTAAAAATGAAACCACTTTCAAACATATTTCAATTTTGTTTAAGCTTGTGTAAAAATGAAACCAAATTCGTCATAGCTTCCTAACTTCAAGTTTGTGTAAATGAAACCTTTCCCATTTTACCTCTCGTGATTGCCATTTTATCACCCTTTTTTCGATGAGCTCGGTTTTTTCCTATTCCATCATCCCCATCCGCTGGGATGATCATATGCCTTCACTTGGTTGTTTTATCCATTCTCGAGAACCGCTACGATGAGTGGTCTTGTTATAAAACCTTCTAACCTTTACTTGTTTCCGAGTAGCCCATCATTACCTAACTAGTTGCTACCCTTTAAACCACTCATTCCAGAAGGAGGAGTCAACTTTAAGCTCTTCTCGACTCGAAAATTGAAAATATTGCCGAGTTTGAACCTCTGGCTAAATGTTTGCAAAGCGTATTCACCAAAAGATAATGCTTACTCCTTTTTCGGCCAGGATGATTATTTACGAAAAAGGAATACCCTACGATCGCGACTATATGTTCCTCTTGACACAATTTTCTACCTTTTCGGATCCGAGGGACTATTTTATTAAAAAGGGCCTCACCGTATTTTCTGTGCCTCTTTTCAAAAATCTCTAAACATGAAAAGATGTTGAGTTCTTCCTTTGTCGTACTCATAAAATTGACAATATTGACCATCACAGTGACATTATTCCCAGCCTTCCTTCCTAGGCTCGTCAAATGTACTAGGTTGGTTTTGTCCGAAGGAAAAATTATATGACAAGCATATGGTCCCTCTTTCAAGCTTGTGCAACAAGAGGTACTCGCTAATGGTGGGGAAAAATGGAAATTATTCATTAGTTGTGTCACAATATGTCACTTCTTGAAACTGCCCAGCCTTGTGCCCAAGTTGGATATCTTCACTCCGTCACTTTGCTCCATGGTTTGGGAAATTCTTTTTCCTCTCATTCAATTACCAATTTTTTTCAACATGACCTTCCGATCCTATTTGGAGTCAAATTTTCACCACCCAAAGTCAGTGTCGCCGACATGTTCAAGAGAAAATCTTCTCCAGCTTTTGTACATTCTCCATCCTCCGTTTTGCACCCTTGATTCACACTCATATTACCTTTCTTCGTTCATGTCGATGATGTGATTCATTATGACCCTCTCCTTCAATGGATCACTTCCTGGTCGACTACGATTATTCTGAAGTTGATTCAGAGACCTTTCCGGTACCTTACATATTTTGCAAGCCCTTAATGGCAAGTTCTTCACATTCGACAATAGGTTCACATCATTGGCCTTCGATCGGGTGATTTCGCCGGTGTTCGTACTTCAACTCACTATTCAAATTATGTGATTGTACTAGTAATACCTTGGAGAGCCATTGAAATTATGGTGGTTTTCTTCAATACTTGTTGGTCACTCACATCATTGACCGGCAATCAAGTGCTTAGCATTTTCGACTTCAACATGTCTATTCACATGTTGGAATTTCATTGATCGGGTGGTGTCGTAGAGCAAGACCGTTACGGATCACAAAAGTTCAGGGTTGCGAGAGTGATGAGTCATTCATGATTATACATGATTCTTTAGATGGATGGTTGTGATCATAACAGCGGGTTATCTTGTTTTGATCGTCTCTATATAGATGGTTGTGCCCATACTCGTGATCTATTTCATATGATCCTCTATTTGGATGACTATGCCCAGGGGCCGCAGGATCCATTCACATGATTCTTTTCTGATGGATAATCGCGACTATACCATGGATTCATGTATTTTCACCGATATTTAAAGTTATGTATGTATCTATGCTCGATTTTCAAGTCTCCCGACACGCGTTCAGTTACTGCACGTACTTGTAAATCATTTCACCCCTCACTCAAGTTCGGACTTCATACCCTTAGGGGCACTATTGCTACGCACTGCCACCGTCCTCGCAATCCCCCATCTCACACATTGGAGGGTATTGTCACATAATTATAATTTTCAGTGCCTTGCAAATACCATCATTGGCATCCTCTCCAAGAGCAAGGCGACCTTCTGCTGGGACCATTTCCCTAAGGCACTACCAAAACACCTCTGCTGCCCTTTGGTGCTAGTAGCTCACATACCTCGCGCCAATGAGGAAAATTAACACCTATGCCCGGCACTCGAAATGGCGCTTCCGTCTCGCGAGATGCCCATGCCAAGACAAGTTTATGGAAATTTTTTTAAAAATAGAGGCGGGGTTTCTATCATAACAAATTGTGGATGAGTCATAGAGTGGTTCAACTAAATAACCACGACCTTCCTCCTTTGGCCCTCGTTTCACCTTATGGGGAAACCTCTCAAGGGATAAAGCCCTTCCACTATTGTAGGGATCCAAACTCTCCTCCTCTCTCTATAAATATATCCATCTTCCATTGGATGTACTTTTGAACATGTTCTAGCTGGAATGTAGACAGCTGAAAAGTTACATAGAGGAGAAGCAATCATAGCTTCGGAGAATAGTGCAGAGTGTGATTGTTTTTGTGTGTTGTGAACATAGTGAGATTCTGGACTTTTTTCATGAGGTGGACAAACGTGTTTTTGGATACAAGACTCATCGAAGGAGAGCCTCAACATCAAGGCTTGGGTTGTGTAAACTTTTGCTCCTATCATAATAATGCACCATGTTTATCTTCCACACTTGTTCACAATTATAATAAGATTGTAGCATTCCTTGGATCAATTAGAGAGAGGTTTTGATTGTTTTATGTTTTCCTTGGTTTTACGTTTGTTGTGGTGTCTGACCGTATGTACACGTAATTCTAACGTTGGTAGTGCTGGTAATTTAGTTTGAGAAGAGCGACAGATCAAGAAGCTTCGGTATTTTAATAGAAGACAACATAGCATCGTAATGAGCAGACATCTTTCCTTGCTTCCGACCTCATTTATAATTCAGGGAAGGTAGATGTTAGTATGTTTTCATAGTTTCTAGACCCACCCTAGGGGCCAGAGGATCGCCTTTCCACAAAGGGGATTTATTAGGACAACATTAACTATAACCTAACCCTAACCTCGACTTCAAACCCTTAACCTTAACTCAACTTTGTTAAGTCCTATATTAATAGTGTAGCCTCTTATTATGTTAGTGTAGCCCCCTTATTGTTATTATCAGAATTTCCGTAACCCCCATATTGTTATTATTGTGCCCTTACATTATTGTTAGGTTTAAGCAGATTACATTGTGCTCACTAAGATTATATTATGGCCCCATGGACTCCTATATATAGGAAAGGAGGTTTTGTAAATCATATCATCCAAGAATTGTCTATTTATGTAATGTACTGAGGTTGCCTCGAAGTGGCTTATTTCAAGGCTTTGATATCTTTTTCTTCTATCATGGAGCTGTTACACAACATTTGCATCGTAGCTTTGGATTCTAGGGTTTCTCGCCTGCCCAAACAAAGCCATCGGGAATTTTCGCTATAACTTTTTCTTTGCCAAGTTTAAAAAGAGGAAATTTTTAGGTGCGAAGTCAAACTCGAGGAAAATTTTTCAAAAATTTTAGAGCTTGGTTCGCAATATTTTTGGAGACATCATCCGTAGTTAGGTCTTTTTTCGAAGCTCCTAAATGTCATTGTGGAATTTTTCGCTATAAATTTTGTTTTAACAAGGGTCGAACTGAAATTCGGCATGGTGGTTAAACTCGAGGAAATTCGTCAAAAAATTTAGAGCTTGTTCACATTGGGAGACATGATTCATGGAAGGTGTGCTGTTCAGGCCTCGACCCCACCTCAAAGAGGATCGGGAACGTTCAATAACTCGGGAAGTGGATTTGAGTGCCGAAAGTGGTCGCAAGTACACGGAATGTAGTTTCTTGGCTATCAATTTCGCACAAAGGACGAAACAGCGACACGCGGAAAGTCGATGTTCGCTCATCGAACCAAAATTTTACAATTAGTCATTGTGGGAGACTGGACACAACTTTGTCTTGGAGAACTAAAACTAGGTTAGACCTCGTGGAATTTGAAAGAGAATTCCGCAGGGCTACTTCAATGCTGGGAATTTTAGATATTAAAAAGATCTGCAATCACGTAGATAATCAATTCTGTAACATCGAGGCTCTCAAAAGCAAGTAAAAGGTTTGTATTGTTTTTCCTAATTTCATAAATCTTATTGAAAAACTGCATTTAAGCAGATTCCAGTGACTATTGAGCACATATTTCAAGATTTCATTCTAAAATTTCCTCAGAAAAGAATTCAACAACCATTAAGCTTCTAAACTATACTATGATGCATGAAGTGGAAGAATTGTTAAAGATGAGACATCAAAATTACGGTACCATGCAACAAATTTTATCTTTATTGAAGAGCAACCGAAGATGACATAGATTTTTAAAAGTAAATGGAGGCTAAGTTGAATGGTTTCAAGGATCAAATAATAGCAAATATGGATGACAAATTAGTGGAAGATCACATCGAGCATCAACAACAAGTTCTCCAACTCTCAAAGGATAAATCAACTTTGGTGCTATAATCTAATGAAACAAGAACATCAATATCATTGAAAGAAGTTATGAAGTTAAATTATAAAACAAGAACTCGAAAATTATGATCAATTTATATCTAGCAAGTGGAAGAACTCTCTCCGTAGAATATTTCACATGGGAGGATGAGAATTTTACACAGTACATCAAGAATAATCAAGCCGAGACAACACTTGTTTCTGAAGGAGAGGGGCATGTTAAGTCCCTATATTAATAGTGTAGCCCCTTATTACGTTAGTAGCCCCCTTTATTGCTATTATTGTACCTCCGTAACCCCCATATTGTTATTATTGTGCCCTTACATTATTATCGTTAGGTCGGCTAGGATTACACTGGTGGCCCACCAGGATTACATTATGGCCCCATGGACTCCATATACAGAAAGGAGGTTTTTTAAATTATACATCATCCAAGAATTTTTCATTTATGTATTTATTGAGTGTTTTCTCTAAGTGGCTTATTTTCTAAGGCGTTGATATCTTTTTTCTACGTTGAGCTAGTTACATAACAAATCTTTAATTAATTTAATTTTAATTTTTAACTTCTTAAATCTTACCCTCTACCTTAATTTTAATCGTACTAAACTCGTAAATTTTTAAATATTATTATTCTTTAACTTCATTTTTTAATATAACTATAACATTGACCTTAATTCTTAATTTTTTAACTTAATTTTACCTTTTTAACTTAAATCTTTAATTTTACCCTTAATTATATTCTAATTCTAATTTAACTTGTATTTTTAATTTAATATAATTTTGACTTAACTGAATTTTAATTCTTAATTCAATTTAATTTTAATTTTAATTTCAACTAATATTACCTTTAATTTTTCACTTCCTTAATTTAACTTCAATTCCCCGACTTCTTAACTTAACCTTAACTTCTTGACTTAATGTAACCTTAACTTCTTAACTTTATAGCACATTTTTTTAATTTTGACTTCGATTCTTAACCTTAACTTACTTTAACTTTAATATTCTCGCCACTACACCTTAAACTTGACTTTACCCTTAACCTAGCTGTTGAGCCTCAAAATTGTGCTTCCTTTCATCTTACTTTACCTCATTTTCCTTTTACCATTGATATCCTAGACCCAATTGATCAATGAATTTAGTAAAATTACTTTTAGAATGATTTACATGACTGACTTGCTAAATTTTGTGATTTTTGCCATTGTAAAGCATTTTGACCGGAACTAGCTACAGAATGCAGACATTCCGTAGCTAACCGGAAATTCTGCAGCTGTCTTCACGTTTGGGTATGTTCCAGGTGGCCTCTCAAGAAAAACCGCATATGGGCATAATCCACGTCATGTCTACATTGTTCGTTGCTCACCATGAAGGAAGAAACGGATTCTAGATATGGTTTTGATACGTGGGAACACATTTAGGAAGGCAAACTTCTATTAGGACTGTCTCAGTCCAGATGTCCTTTTCATTTTTACGTTGCCACTTCAAGAGTCCTAATGTGATTTTTATAAGGAAAGACAATGCTCCTGGAATTGTTGCAAGTCTTGTTATGTATATTTTTTATATAAACACTTGCGAAACCGAGAGCTAGGCTAGATTTTGTTCTAGATTTTTCTTAGATTCTGTGCTACATTTCTGAAGATGCAGAGTGCTCTGTTCAAGTTATTTCACTTTTAATGAAGCAGACAGTGTTGTTTTGAAAGCGTTGATTTGATTTGGAGTTAGATTCCGTCAGGTGGTAGAGGGCCCCTGCCTCTTGCACGGATTTATTTGCGTAATTTAGATAAGTATTATAGCTGCCTTTACGTTTTTGAATTTGAATTAGTAGTTGTTTTCATTAGCTACTATGGTTATACTCATTCTAAAAACTCTTCCAAAAGAAGAAGCTCTTCCAAAAGATTATAATGATGAATGGGAAATGGCTATAGTATTGTAGGGTTTAATTGTAGTCTCTTTTATTCACCATCACAGTTATACTTATGCTCAGCATTCTTCCACAAGAAGAAACTCTTCCAAGAAATCTTTATACTGTCTTAAGCATGATTGTGATCTTGAACGTTTTAGTTGTGTGTTTTCACTAAGTATCATAGTTGTTCTTACTCTTAAACGCTTGTCAAAAATATCATAATGATGGGTAGGAGATGGCTATGATATCTTAGTTTTTCATTGCTTTCAGTCTTTATGTTTACATCTGCACTCAATTACACAGTCAGGATTGTTCTAAAAACTCTTCCAAAAGAAGGAACTCTTCCAAAATACCAATCATGATGGACAAACAGACTGTATAATTCCATAGAATAATGCATGATAGCTTAGTTAGGATGCTCCGGAGTTTAATTGCACTTAATTCATGCTCAGTTATTTTGTTTTAAGTTTGATAATGACTTGTAGTTCAGCATTGTTTTAGATTAGTGACATTTTAAGTTCATTTTTTCATTGTATTTGCACTCCACATTCAGTTGTCATTCACTGTACATTAGATTACTTCAGTTGCTAAGATTAACAAAACATCCTTCATTATTTACAAACCTCTTCTTGTTCTAAAATCCATAATTGATTCATCACCACATGAACAGAAGACAATATCATTTTAAGGCCTGAAGTACTTCTGCAATTTCCCTATCATCTCACAAACAACATTTCCTCAAAAGACTATTTCAAAAATCCATAACCTTTGAGTGAAGTGTAGTGTCACAAACCAAGTTGCAGAATAGAGTTAGGAACCAGCTTTAGAGTAGAATATCTTATGATGGTATAAATGTTTTATTCCAAATATGCTTCAACAAATCTCTAATCAAGGATAAAATGTTGCATCATTATAAGTTATTTGTTTAAACTGTTTAGTTAGGAAAATTTGCATACTTAGTTGACCATGTATCAAGCTCTCTCTCAAATGCCTTTGAGGAAAGAATTTGACAAGTTTAGTTTGTGTTTTGAATCATTTGCTTAAAATTCATTATCAAGCTTTGTTTCTGTTTGGTCATAGTTTAGATTTGATTCTGCTTCAGTGTTTGCAATTGCATTTGTCATTTGTCATCAACCAATTAAGGCTTCACTCTGTTTTTAATCATTAGCTGATGTCCATTAGCTTTCTAGTCATTTTCCTTGTGAACATAAAACCACCAAAAGACCAAAAACATCATAAATCATCACAAAAGACCAAAAACATCACAAAACACTACACACAACGCATTAAGAAACAAACACCTAGGTACATACAGTACACTTCACTTCATCAATTTACCAACCCTGGTTGACAATTAAATGAGCTCAATTTAGGAGACTAGATTAAGACCAAACACTAACCTTAACCTTAACCTAACCCTAACCTTGACCAAACCTTTAACCTTAACTATAACCTAACCTTAACCTTAACCTTCCCATAACCATAACCATAACATTGACTTTGACTTTACCCTTAACCTAACCTTAACTTTAACCTTCCCCTAACCTTAACCCTAATATTACCCTAACCATAACCTTAACTTTATCCTTAACCCAATATTAACCTTAGCCTAACCTTAACCTTACCCTTACTTAACCTTGACCTTAAAATTAAATTTAACTATAACCTAACCCTAACCTTGACAAAACCTTAACCTTAACTTAACATAACCTTGGCCTTAACCTTAACCATAACCTTAACCTTAACCTTAACCTTATCTTAACCTTAACTATAACCTTACCCTAACCTTAACCCTAACCTTTCCCTTAACCTTAACCTTAACCTTAACTTTACCCTTAACATTGAATTTAACCTTAACCTTAACCTTCCCTTAACCTTAACCCTAACCTTAACCTTCTCCTAACCTTAACCCTAACCTTAAATTTAACCTTAACCTTAAAGTTAAGGTTACGAGTTTAGTCAGGTTAAGGTTATGGTTAAGTTTAAGCCTATGGTTATGGGAAGGTTAAGGTTAAGTTAAGGTTAAGATTAGGGTAAGGTTAAGGTTAAGTGTTTGGTCAAGGTTAGGGTTAGGTTATAGTTAAGGTCAAGGTTAAGTTTAAGGTAAAGGGTAAGGTTAAGGTTAAGGTTAAGGTTATGTTAGGTTAAGCTAAAGTTAAGCTTACAATTAAGGTTAAGGTTAAGGTCAAGGTTAAGAATAAGTAAAGGTTAAGGTGAAGGTTAATATTAAGGGTTTGGTCAAGGCTAGGTTTAGGTTATAGTTAAGGTCAAGGTTAAGGTTAAGGGTAAGGTTATAGTTAGGTTAAGGTTAAGGTTAAATTTAGATTAAGGTAAGGTTAAGGTTACAGATTTAGTCAGGTTAAGGTTAAGGTTAGGGTTAAGGGGGCAAGGTTAAGGTTATGGTTAATTCTACGGTAAGGTTAAGGTTAAATTTGAGGTTAAGGTTAGGTTAAGGTTAGGGTTAGGTTATAGTTAATGTCAAGGTTAAGGTTAGGGTTAATGTTAGTTTAAGGCTAACGGTATGATTAAGCACTTAACCTTTCCATAACCTTAACATTAACCTTAACCTTATTTTAACCTAACCTACCCTAACCTAACCTTAACCTTATACTTACCTTAACCTAACTTTAACCTTAACCATCCCCTAAACTTAACCCTAACCTTAACCTAACCTTACCCTTCACCTTTAGCTTAATTTTAACCTAACCTTAACCTTAACTTTACCCTTAACCTGACCTTAACCTTAACCTCAAGCTAACCCTAACCTTGACCTTAACCTAAACCTTAACCTTAACCTTAACCTAACCTTAACCAAACCCTTAAACTTAACCTTAACCTGGCTAAAACCATAACCTTAACCTTAACCTAACCTTAACTTTGACTTTACCCTTAACTTAACCATAACCTTAACCTTAACCTAACCTTAACCTTGCCTTAAGGTTACGTTAAGGCTAAGGTTAAGTTTAGGTAACAGTAATGTTAAGGTTATGGGTTTAGTCAGGTTAAGGTTAAAGTTAAGGGGGTAAGGTTAAGGTTAAGGTTAGGTTAAGGGTTAAGTTATGGTTAAGGTGAAGGTTAAGGGTAACTTTAAGGTAAAGGTTACGAGTTTAGTCAGGTTAATGGTAAGGTTAAGGGTTTGGTAAAGGTTAGAGTTAGGTTATAGCTAAGGTTATGGTTAGGGTTAAGGTTATATTAAAGGTTAAGGTTAAGACCCATAACGTTAACCTTAACCTTAAGCTTTACATTAACCTTAACTTTAACTATAACCTAACCTTAACCTTTACCTTAACTATAACCTTAACCTTAACTATGACCTAACCTTCACCTATACCATTAGCCTTAACCTTAACCTTAACCTTACCCCCTTAACCTTAACCTTAACCGTAACCTTAACCTTACCTTTACCTAACTTTAACTTTAACCTAACCTTAAATTTAACTTTATCGTTAACCTGTCCTTAACCTTAACTATAACGTAACCCTAACCTTAAATTTAACCTTAACCTTAACCTTAACCTTAACCTTAACCTTACCCCCTTAACCTTAACCTTAACCCTAACCTTAACCTTACCCTTACCTAAATTTAACTTTAACTTAACCTTAACCTTAACTTTACCGTTAACCTAACCTTAACCTTAACCATAACATTAACCTTAACCTTCCCATAACCATAACCTTAACCTTAACCTTAACCTTACCCTTACCCTTAACCTAACCTTAACCTTCCCCTAACCTTAACCTTAACTTTACCCTTAACCTAACCTTAACCTTAACTTAACCTAACCTTAACCTTAACCTTAACCAAACCCTTAACCTTGACTTTAACCTTAACTGTAACCTTAACCTTAACCTGACTAAACCCGTAACCTTAACCTTGATCTTATCCAAACCTAACCCTAACTTTAACCTTAACTTTAACTATAACCTAACCTTAACCTTTACCTGACCTTAACCTTAACCTAACCTCAAGCTTAATCATAACCTAACCTAAACCTGACCTTAACTCTAACCTAACCCTAACCTTGATCAGACCCTTAACCTTAACCTTAACCTTACCCTTACCCTAACATTAACCTTAACCTTAACCTAACCTTAACTTAACCTTAACCTTAACTTATCCTTAACCATAACATTAACCTTAACCTAACCTTAACCTTAACCTTAACCTTATTCTTAACCTAACCTTAACCTTGAAATTACCCTTAAAGTATCCTTAACCTTGACTTTACCCTTAACATTAACTATAACCTAACCTTAACCTTAACCATAACCTTAACCTAACCCTAACCTTGACCAAACCTTAACCTAAACTCAACCTAACCTTAACGTTAACCCTAACCTTATAATTGACCTTAACCTAACCTTAAGGGTTTGGAAGGTTAAGGTTAAGGTTAAGGTTAAGGTTAAGATAAGGTTAAGGTTAAGGTCAAGGTTAAGTGTAAGGTTAAGGTTTAGGTTCAGGTTAAGGTTAAGGGTTTGGTTAAGGTTAAGGTTACGCTAAGGGTAAAGTCAAGGTTAAGGCTAGGTTAAGGGTAAAGTTAAGGTTAAGGTTAGGTTAAGGTTAATGTTAACGTTACGGTTAAGGTTAAGAGTAAGTTTAAGGTAACTGTAAGGTTAACCTTAACCTTAGCCTGACCAAACCTTAACCTTGACCTTAAATTTATCTAAGGTTAGGGTTAAGGTTAGGGCAAGATTAGGTTAAGGTTAACTTTGACCTTGACCTTAATTTTAACTATAACCTAACCCTACCCTTGGCGAAACCCTTAACCTTAACCTTAACCTAACCTTAAGGTTAAGGTTAAGGTCAAGGTTAAGTTTAAGATTAGGTTAATGTTAAGGGTAAAGTTAAGGTTAAGGTTAAGGTTACGTTAAGGGTAAATTCAAGGTTAAGGTTACGTTAAGGGTTTGGTCAAGGTAAAAGTTATGTTATAGTTACGGTCAAGGTTAAGGTTAGTTTAAGGTTAAGGTTAGGGTTAGGTTATAGTTAAGGTCAAGGTTAGGTTAAAGTTAGGTAAAGGTTAAGGATAAGGGTTAAGGTTAAGGTTAAGGTCAAGGTTAAGATCAAGATTAGGTTAAGGGTAAGGTCAAGGTAAGGTTAAGGTTAAGGTTAAGGTTAAGGTTGGGTTAAGTTTAAGGTTAAGGTTAAAGTTAAGGTTAAGGTTAAGGTTACGTTAAGGGTAAAGCCAAGGTTAACGTTAGGTTAAGGTTAAGATAAGGTTAGGGTAAGGTTAGGGTAAAGGTTCAGCTTAAGGTTAAGGTTAAGGGTTTGATCAAGGTTAGGGTTAGGTTATTGTTAAGGTCAAGGTAAGGTTAAGGTTAATCTTAAGGTTAAGGTTAAGGTTAAGGTTAAGGTTACGTTAAGGGTAAAGTCGAGGTTAAGCTTAGGTTAAGGTTAAGATAAGTTTAAGGTTAAGGTCAAAGTTAAGGTTAGGTTTAGGTTAAGGTTAAGGTTAATTTTAGGTTAAGGGTAAATTTAAGGTTAGGGTTAGGTTAAGGATAAGGTTAAGGTTATGGTTAGGCTAAGGTTAAGGTTAAGGTTACGGTTAGGTTAAGGTTAATATTAGGTTGAGGTTAAGGTTAAGGTTAAGGTTAATGTTAAGGGTAAAGTTAAGGTTAGAGTTAGGTTAAGGTTAAGGTTAGGTTAAGGGAAAATTTAAGGTAAAGGTTAGGGTTATGGTTAGGCTAAGGTTAAGTCTTAGGTAAACGTTAAGGTTATGGTTAGGTTAAGGTTATGGTTAGGTTAATGTTAAGATTAGCCTAAGGTTGAGGTTAATGTTAATGTTAAGTGTTTGGTAAAGGTTAGGGTTAGGTGAAGATTAATGTTAAGGGTTTGGTCAAGGTTAGGTTTAGGTTATAGTTAAGGTCAATGTTAATGTTAGGGGTAAGGTTATAGTTAGGTTAAGGTTAAGGTTAAGGTTAGGTTAAGGTTAAGGGTTTGCTCAAAGTTAGGGTTAGTTTAAGGCTAGGTCAAGGTTAAGGGTAAGGTTAAGGTTAGGTTAAGGTTAATATTAAGGGTTTGGTTAAGGTTAAAGATAAGGTTAACGTTAAGGGTTAAGGTAAAGGTAAAGGTTAGGTTATAGTTAAGGTCAAGTTTGAGGTTAGGTTATAGTGAAGGATAAGGTTAAGGTTAAGGTTAAGGGTGGAGGTTAAGGTTAAGGGGTTAAGGTTAAGGTTAAGGTTAAGACCTGTAGCCTTAACCTTCACCCTTAACCTTAGCCTAACCTTAACCTTAACCTTAACCTTAACCATAACCTTCCCCTAACCATAACCTTAAGCTTAACCTGAACGTTAACCCTAACGTTAAGCTTAACCTAACCTTAACCTTTAATTTACCCTTAACCTTAACCTTAACCTGATTAAACTTGTAACCTTAACCTTAACCATAACCTAACCTTAAACTTTACCTTAACTATAGCCTAACCCTAACCTTAACCAAACCCTTAACCTTAACCTTAACCTTAACCATAACCTTAACCTTAACCTTCCCATAACCTTAAGGTTAGGTTAAGGTTAAGATAAAGTGAAGTGTGAAGGTTAAGTTTAAGGTCAAGGTTAAGGATAAGGTTCGGTTAAGGTTAAGGTTAAAGTTAAGTTAAGGTTAAGGAAAATTTTAAGGTTAATGTTATGGGAAGGTTAAGGTTAAGGATAAGGTTAAGGTTATTTGGGTAAGGTTAAGGTTAAGGTCAAGGGTAAGGTCAAGGTTAAGGTTAAGGTTATGGTTATGGGAAGGTTAAGGTTAAGGTTAGGTAAAGGTTACGGGTTTAGTCAGGTTAAGGTTAACATTAAGGTTACGATTAATGTTAAGGTTAAGGTTAATTTAAACTTAACCCCTAACCTTACCCTAACCTTATCCTAACCTTAAACTTAACCTTAACCTAACTTTAACCTTAACCTTAACTTTACCATTAACCTTAACCTAACCTTAACCTTTACCAAACCCTTAACCTTAACCTTAACCTTAAGTATAACCTAACCCTAACATTTACCAAACCCTTAACCTTAACCTTTCCCTAACCTTCACCTTAAATTTACCCTCAACCTAATATTAACCTTAACATAACCTTAACCTTAACCATAACCTTGACCTTAACCTTAACTTAACCTAACCTTAACCTTAACCTTAACTATATCCTAACCCTAACCTTGACCAATCCCTTAACCTAACTATAACCTTACTCTTAACCTTAACCTTGACCTTAATTATAACCTAACCCTAACCTTGACCAAACCCTTAACATTAACCTTAAACTAACCCTAGCCTTGACAAAACCCTTAATATTAACATTAATCTTAACCTTAAACTTAACCTTAACCTAACCGTAACCTTAACCTAACCTTAACTTTACCCTAACCTTGAATTTACCCTTAACCTTAACGTAACTTTAACCTTGAGTTTACACTTAATGTAACTTTAACCTTGACTTTACCATTAACCTTGACCATACCCTAACCTTAACCTTGACTTTATCCTTAATTTAACCTTAACCTTCACTATAACCTAACCCTAACCTTGACCAAACCCTTAACCTTAACCTTAACCTAACTAAACCTATAACCTGTAACCTTAACCTTACCCTCAACCTTTACCCTTAACCTAACCTTAACCTTGACCTTGACTTTGACCTTGACCTTAACCTTAACCTTACCCTTACCCTTACCCTTAAGATTACCCTTAACATAACCTTTACCCGTAACCTTAACCTTAACTATAAGCTAACCATAACCTTGACCAAACCTTAACCTTAACCTTAACTTAACCATTAACCTAACCTTAACTTTAACCTTAAGGTTAGGTTAACCTTAACTTCACTCTTAACCTTGACCTTGCCCTTAACCTTAACCTTAACCTTCACCTAACCATAACATTAACCTTAACCTTCCCATAGCCATAACCTTAACATTTATCCTTACCCTAACCTTAATCATAACCTTAACATTAACCTTAACTTTAACCTTACCCCCTTAACGATAACCTTAACCTTAACCTTAACCTTAAAATTAGCCTTAACCTGACTAAACCCATAACCTTAACCTTACCTTAAACTTAACTTTAACCTAACTATAACCCTACCCTTAACTTTAACCTTCACCTTAACTATAACCTAACCCTAACCTTGACGAAACCCTTAACATTAACCTTAACCTTAAACTTTACTTAACCTTAACCTTGACCTTAACCTTAACCTTAACTATAACCTTATCCTAACCTAATCTTATCCTTAACCTTACCCTTAACCTTAAACTTAACGTTGACCTTAACTATAACCTAACCCTAACCTTGACCAAACCCTTAACCAACTTTGACTTTACACTTAACCTTAACCTTCACCTTAAACTTACCTTTAACCCTAACCTTAACCTTAACCTTAAACAAACCCTTAACTTAACCTTAACCTTGACCTTAACTATAACCTAACCCTAACCTTGACCAAACCCTTAACCTTAACCTTAACCTAACCTTAACCTTGACTTTACCATTAACCTAACCTTAACCTTAACCTTAACTTTACCATAACCTTGACTTTACCCTTAACCTAACTTTAACCTTATCCTTAACCTTAACCTTATCTTAACCTTAACCTAACCTTAATCTTAGCCTTAACCTAACTATAACCTTATCTTAACCTTGACGTTAACCTTAACCTTGACCTTAACCTTAACCTTAACCTTAACTTTAACTTTACCCTAACCTTAAGGGTTTAGTCAGGTTAATGTTAAGGTTAAGGTAAGGTTAAGGGTAAGGTTAAGATTAAGACCCATAACCTTAAACCTTAACCTTAACCTAACCTTAAACCTAACCTTATCTTAACCTTACCCTTGACTTTAAGCTAACTATAACCTTACCTTAACCTTAACCTTAACCTTTACCTTACCCTTAACCTAACCTTAACCTTAACCTTATCTTAAACTTAACCTAACCTTAACCTTGAATTTACCCTTAACCTTAGGGTTAAGGTCAGGGAAGGTTAAGGTTAAGATTGGGGTTAAGGTTAGGGTTACGTTATAGTTAAGATCAAGGTTAAGGTTAAGGTTAAGGTTATATTTAGGTTAAGGTTAAGGTTAGGTTAAGGTTAAGATAAGGCTAAGATTAGGTTAAGGTTAGGTTAAGGTTAAGATTACGTTAAGGGTAAAGTTAAGGTTAAGGTTAGGTTAAGGTTAAGGTGAGGTTAAGGTCAACGTTAAGTTCAAGGTTAATGGTAAGTGTAAGGTTAATGTTAAGGTTACGAGTTTAGTCAGGTTAAGGTTAAGGGTAAGGGTAAGGGTAAGTTTAAGTTCAAGGTTAAGGTTACGTTAAGGGTAAATTCAAGGTTAAGGTTACATCAAGGGTAAAGTCAAGGTCAAGGTTAGGTTAAATTTAGGGTTAGGTTATAGTTAAGGTCAAGGTTTGTTTAAGGTTAAGGGTAAGGTTAAGGTTAAGGTTAAGGTTATGTTAACGTGAAGGTTAGGTTAAGGTTAAGATAAGGTTAAGGTTAAGGTTAAGGTAAGGTTAAGAGTAAATTCAAGGTTAAGGTAAAGGTTAACCTTAATGTTAAGAGTAAGGTTAAAGTCAAGGTTAAGGTTATGTTAATGGTAAAGTCAAGGTTAAGGTTACATTAAGGGTTTTGTCAAGGTTAAGGTTTGGTTAAGGTTAGGGTTAGGTTATAGTTAAGGTCAAGGTTAAGTTTAAGGTTAAGGTTAAGATAAGGTTAAGTTCAAGGTTAAGTTTAAGTTAAGGTTAAGGTTAGGGTTAACCTTAATGGTTTGGTCAAGGTTAGGGTTAGGTTAAGGTTAAGGGTGAAGGCTAAGGGTAAGGTCAAGGTCAAGGTCAAGGTCAAGGTCAAGGTTAAGGTTAAGGTTAAGATTAAGGTTAGTTCAGGTTAAGGTAAGGTTAAGGTTAAGGTTAAACTTAACCTTATCGTTAACCCTTAACCTTAACCTTCAACTTTAACCTTAACCTTAACCTAATCTTACCTTTAACCTTATATTAACCTTAACCTTAACCTTACCCGTAACCGTAACCTTAACCTTAACTTTACCCTTAACCTTGAGCTTAACCTTAACCTTAACCTTCTGATAACCTTAACCTTGACATTAACCTTAACCTTAACTTAACCTTAACCTTAACCTTAACCTTCCTATAACCTTAACCTGACCTTAACCTTAACGTAACCTTAACCTTAACCTTACCCTTAACCTTTAACTTAACCTTAACATTGACTTTACCCTTAACCTATGCTCAACCTTAAATATAACCTAACCATCACCTTGACCTTAACTTTACCCTTAACCTTGACCTTAAGCTTAACCTTAACTTTGACCTTGACCTTAGCCTAACCTTAACCTTAACCTTAACCTTATCTTATCCTTAACCTAACCTTAACCTTAACTATAACCTAACCGTCACCTTAACCTAACCATAACCGTAACCTTAAACTTAAGATAACCTTAACCTTCCCCTAACCTTAACCCTAACCTTAACCTTAACTTTACCCTTAACCTAACCTTAACCAAACCCTTAACCTTGACTTTAACCTTAACTGTAACCTTAACCTTAACCTCACTAAACCCGTAACCTTAACCTTAACCTAACCTTGGCCATATCCAAACCTAACCTTATGATCTGGATTTATGCAGGAACACAAAAAAATAAACACATAACCATAAATACAGAGATGCAGTAGAAATAACACTTCATTTCATTAACATCAAAGAACTGAAATTTGCTTATAGACAGAATGTAAATAAAACTAGCTAGGGCGCTGGTAGCTATCTCTAAGAAGAGATGTGGAGGTTACAGGGCTCTAAACTGTATTAAAATGAGGCTCGGGGGCCTATTTATTATTGAGAAACAATGGAGAACTCTAAACGTCCAAAAACCAAACCCTAGGAGATGAAGCGCCAAAATTATCGGCCCCGTTTGGGTAAGTTGGTGGCTCAACTTCCCAGGGACGTAACTTTGGCATCTGATCTCCGTTTGACGCGCTTAATAGCTCGTTAGAAAGATCTATTTGAGGACTAAAAATTTTTGAATGAGAAAAAGCAGTCCATGGACCCATGTTGTTCTCCGTTTTCCCAAAAAAATGTTGTTTAGGGCCTCAAAATGGCTCCGGAAGTTCACGACCCGAAAAATTGCTAAAAATAGTAAGTTTTGTTGCAACTTGAAAACTGAAAGAAATGATAGTGGGGGTTCAAATGGAATAGGTGGGTGGCCACCAATATCCACTTGGATCATTAAGGCCCCAAAACAGCTCCGGGAGTGGAGGACCCGAAAACCTGCTAAAAATAGTAAGTTGTACTGAATGTGAAAAGCTGCAAGAATTGATGGTGTTGGTCCAAATGGAATAGGTCGGTGGCCACCAATATCCACTTGGATCATTCCTCCCTCCTTAGGAAGAAATGGTCCCCATTGTGTTGAGATCCTCCATGAGATGAGGCAAATTCAGTTGAACTGAGTATTAGATATGTTGAAGATGTCATGGACCTGTGGGTGGACATGCTGGATGCGTTTAGTAAATTTGGTTTCTTTATCAGCCTCAAATAGTACATGTTTGGATTTTGTATGTGTAGTTTTAGGATGTATGGCAACATCAGGTGTTGGTGCATTGGGAGTCAGATCAATGGAGTGCTTGTCCTAACAGTGTAGAGGAACCTCTATGAGTGAGGAGAAAATGTCCTCGTATTCCTCCATGACTTTGTCCATCTGCTACAGCCATGCAAGGGAGCCCTATTTCGAGGTTGTGGCCATAATATTCTTCTTTCCCTGTGAGTGAGTTGTAAGGAAAATGAATTTCCTGGTTTGGGAAACAATGTTGCTGCGTTGTTTTGCAGTAGTCAAAGAGATGACAGGAGGCGGTACTACCTCCGGTATCCTGTACAAGTTATTTCCCAAAGTAATAATAACAACATGAGGCCTAGACTCATACACAGCATGTCGCCTCCACAAGTATGGTTGGCCCAATAGTACATCAACTACATCAAGAGGAGCAACATCACACAATACCTCATCCGTGAATGGCTTGATACTGTACAAAAAGTGGCACTGCTGGAGGATGCGGAGATCTCTCCCTGGGTGGAGCCACCCGATGCTATACGGCTGCGAGTGTGCTATGGTTGGTAGGCTGAGCTATTTTACGACCTCTGTTGAAATGAGGTTCTTTTGGCTTCCGCTATCGACGAGATATTGCAGCGGAGAACCCTTCACCCACATCTGTGACTGGAAGAGGTGCTCCCCCTCCTCTGGATCATCTGGACCCTCCCTCTGGATCTTGGTGGTGGAAACAATGGCACTGGGATCCGCATCAATGATCTTCTTCCCTTTTTCATTGACTTTTTCTAGTTCTAACTCAGGATCAGAAAATGCATCTGATTCGGGTGCCTTTAGTTTGGCCACCAAAGACTGTTTGGCCCGACACTTGTTTGTGCTGTGAATGGGGCTGTTTGAAATTCACACCACTTCCCTGTGTCCTTCTTTGGATTTGTGGTGTTGTTCTGAGTCGCATTGCTTTGGCCTTGCCCCTTGTTCTTCAGTTCAGGGGCAACTTTCGGATTCGCAGATCCAAAGTCTCGCTTCCTCTACTTAAATTTCTGCTCGATCTTGGTGGCATAGCGATATGCCGTGCCAAGCGATGTAATGTCGAGGAACTCCATTTCCTCCTAAATGTGTTTGTGCAGACAACCATGGTACTTGAGCACCAAATCTCTCCCTAAATCTTTAATACCCAACTTTGTGCACAGGGTATGGAACAGATTCGTCAATTCGTGCACATCTTGATCCTTTTGTTGCCGCAGCGTGGTCCATTGGATATATTTGTCCTCATAGCTCCCCATGGGGTAATATTCTTCCTTGATGCCATCTCAGAATGAATTCCAAGTGGGTGTGGCAGAGAACAGAGTGGGTTCCCCTTCGACCTCTTGCTCACGGTAGGTTTCCCACCAGTCTTTGGCATGGGGGGCGGCTTTGAGGAGTGAAAAAATAATATTTTCTCGGTCAGAGAAGTCATGGATCAAGAAATACCCTTCCAGAAAATTTAACCAACTGTCTACGACATCTACATCTATTTTTCCTTCAAATATATGAATTTCAAATTTTACCCGTACCTTGAAGGGAGTGGCACCTCCAGAGTGGCTGTTGGATGCAGATGCGCCATATGTGGGCAGTCGTTGAAGGATTTGAGAAAAGTTATCCATCATCGCGTTCCTTTATTTCTCAAGGGCCTCCTCGAGCAGTATTTTGATAGGACCTCCTGCTCCCTCGTCTTTCTTTTCTTCCACTATGGGAGGTCATCGGGGTTTGTGAGGTTGATATTGTAAGGGTTCAACCAGATCGAGCCCTAACTCCTTATACCCTGACCGCGTTGGAGACATGCAAAGAAAAAGAAAGAAAGAGCAGACCCGCTCTGATACCACTAATCCGAATTTATGCAATAACACAACAAAATAAACACATAACCATAAATACAGAGATGTAGCAGAAATAACACTTCATTTCATTAATATCAAAGAACTAAAATTTTCTTACAGACAAAATAGAAATAAAACTAGCTAGGCGCTGGTAGCTATCTCTGAGAAGAGATGTGGCAGCTACAGGCCTCTGAAATGTATTACAATGAGGCTCGAGGGCCTATTTATTATTGAGAAACAATGGATAACTCTAAACGTCCAAAAACCAAACCCTAGGAGATGAAGTGCCAAAACTATGGGCCCCGTTTGGGTAAGGTGGTGGTTCAACTTCCCGCGGACGTAACTTTGGCATCCGATCTCTGTTTGACATGCTTAATAGCTAGTTAGAAATATCTATCTGAGGAATACAACTTTTGAATGAGAAACATTGGTCCATGGCCCCATGTTGCTCTCCGTTTTCCCAAAAAACGTCGTTTAGGGCCTCAAAACAACTCTGGAAGTTCAGGACCCGAAAAACTGCTAAAAATAGTAAGTTTTGTTGCAACTTGAAAACTGAAAGAACTGATGGTGGGTGTTCAAATGGAATAGGTGGGTGGCCACCAATATCCACCTAGATCATTAAGGCCCCAAAACAGCTCCGGGAGTGGAGGACCCAAAAACTTGCTAAAAATAGTAAGTTGTGCTGAATGTGAAAAGCTGCAAGAATTGATGGTGTTGGTCCAAATGGAATAGGTGGTTGGCCATCGATATCCACGTGGATCACCTTAACCTTAACCTTAACCTAACCCTAACCTTTAACAAACCCTTAACCTTAACTATAACCTAACCCTAACCTTGACCTTAACTTTACCCCTAACCTTGACCTTAACCTTACCCTAACCTTGACCAAACCCTTAACATTGACCTTAACCTTAAACTTTACCTAACCTTAACCTTAACCTAAGCTTAAGGGTTTGGTCAAGGTTAGGGTTAGGTTATAGTTAAGGTCAAGGTCAAGGTTAGGTCAAAGTGAAGGTTAACATTAAGGTAAAGTTAAGGTTAAGGTTAAGGTCAAGGCTAAGGCTAAGGTTAAGGTTAAAGTTCAGGTTAGGTTAAAGTTAAGGTTAAGGTTAGGTTAAGGGAAAATTTAAAGTTAAGGTTAAGGTTAAGGTTAAGGTCAAGGCTAAGGTTAGGTTAAGGTTAACGTTAAGGTTAAGTTGAAGGTTAAGGATTAGTTAAGGTTAATTTTTATGGTCTGGTTAAGGTTAAGTTTAAGGTTTGGTCAGGTTAAGGTGAAGGTGAAGGTGAAGGTTAATGTTAAGGTTAAGGTTAGGTTAAGGTTAAGTTTATGGTTAAAGGTTTGGAAAGGTTAAGGTTAAGGTTAAGGTTAAACATAACTATAACCTAAACCTAACCCTAACCTTGACCAAACCCTTAACCTTAACTTTAACCTTACCCTTAACCTTAACTTGACTAAACCCATAACCTTAACCTTAAAGTGATTAAAGTCGTAACCTTAACCTTCACCTTAACCTAACTTTAACCTTGGCTTAAGGTTAACGGTAACCAAACCCCTAACCTTAACCTTAACCTTAACCTTGAATTTACCCTTCACCTTATCTTAAACTTAACCTAACCTACCTTAACGTTGACCTTGACCTTAACCATAACCTTAACCTTGACCTTAACTATAACCTAACCCTAAGCTTAACCTTACCCTTAACCTTCAATTTAACCTTAAATTTACCCTTAACCTTAACTTTACCCTTAATCTTAATCTTAACCTTGACTTTACCCTTAACCTTAACTTTACCTAACCTAACCATAACCTTACCCTTAACCTTATCTTAACCTTAACCTAACATTAACCTTAACCTTAACAATAACCTTACCCTTAACCTAACCAAACCTTAACCATAACCTTAACCTTAAGCTAGCCGTAACCTTACCCTTACCCTTAACCTTATAGTTAAGGTTAAGGGGGTAAGGTTAAGGTGAAGGTTAAGGTTAAGGTTAAAGTTAAGTTAAGGTTAAAGTTAGGCTAAGGTGAAGTTAAGGGTAAAGTCAAGGTTAATGTTAAGGTTAATGTGAAGGTTAAGGCTATAGTTAAGTTAAGGTTAAGGTTGTGGTTAAGGTTAGGTTAAGGGTAAAGTTAAGGTTAGGGTTAGGTTAAGGCTAAAGTTAAGGTTAAGGATAAGGGTAAAGATATGGTTATGGTTAAGGTTACAGATAAAGTTAAGGATAGGTTATAGTTAAGGTTAAGGTTAATGTTAAGGTTAGAGTTTGGTCAAGGTTAGGGTTAGGTTATAGTTAAGGTTAAGTTAAGGGTAAGGTCAAGGTTAAAGTTAGGTTAAGGTTAATGTAAGGTTAAGCAAAAATTCAAGGTTAAGGTTATGGTGAAGGTTAAGGGTAAGATAATGTTAAGGTTAAGGTTAAGGGGGTAAGGTTAAGGTTAAGGTTGCAGTTAGGTCAAGGTTAAGGATACGGTTAGGTCAAGGTTAAGGTTAAGTTTAAGGATAAGTTAAGGTTAAGGGTAAGATAAGGTTGAGGTTAAGGGTTTATGGTTAAGGGTTTGGTTAAGGTAAGGGTTAGGTTATAGTTAAGGTAAAGGTTAAGGTTAGGTTAAGGGTAAAGTCAAGGTTAAGGTTAAGGTAAAGATTCAGGTTAAGGTTAAGGATAAGGTTAATATTAGGTTAAGGTTAAGGTTAAGGGTAAAGTCAAGGTTAAGGTTAGGTTAAGGTTAATATAAGGTTAAGGGTTTGGTTAAGGTTAGGTTTAAAGTTAAGGTTAGGTTAGGTTAAGGTTAAGGTTATGGTTAGGGTAAGGTTAGGGTTAAGTTTAATGTTAAGGTCAAGATTAAGGTTAAGATAATGTTAAGGGTAAAGTCAAGGTTAAGGGTAAAGGGTAAGGTTGAGATTACCCTTAACCTTAACCTTAACCTTTACTTAACCTTAACCTTGGCTTTAACCTTAACGTAACCTTAACCTTGACTTTAACCTAAGGTTAGGGTTAGGTTATAGTTAAAGTTAAGATTAAGGTTAAGGTTAAGGTTAAACTTAAGGTTAAGGTTTAGGGTAGAGTCAAGGTTAAGGTTAGCTTAAGGTTAAGATAAGGTTAAAGGTATGGTTAAGGTTAGGGTTAAGGTTAGGGTAGGGTTAAGTTTATGGTTAGGGTAAGGTTAGGGTTAAGGTTAATGTTAAGGTCAAGGTTAAGATTAAGGTTATGGTTAAGGTTAAGGTTAAGGTTAAGGTAAATATTAAGGTTAAGGTCAAGGTCAATGTTAAAGTTAAGGTTAGGTTAAGGTTAAGATAAGATTAAGGGTAAATTTAATTTTAAGTGTAAAGGGTAAGGTTAAGATTACCTTTAACCTTAACCCTGACCTTGAGTTAACCTTAAATATAACCTTAACCTTAACCTAACCTAACCTTAACCTTACCCTTAACCTTAACTTAACCTTAACCTTATCTTACCCTTAACCTTAACCTTAACCTTAAACTTAACCTTAACCTTACCCTTAACCTTCACCATAACCTTAACCTTAACCTGACTAAACTAGTAACCCTTAACCTTAACCTTAACCTAACCTAGCATTAACCTAACCATAACCTTAACATTAACCTTCCCATAACCATAACCTTAACCTAACCCTAACCTTGACCAAACCCTTAACATTGACTTTAACCTTAACCGTAACTTTAACCTTAACCTGACTAAATCCGTAACCTTAACTTTAACATAACCTTAACCTTGACCTAAACTATAACCTAACCCTAGCCTTGACCTTAACCTTAACCTTAACCTTAACTCTTAACATTAACGTAACCTTAACCTTAACCTTACTCTTAACCCTAACCTTAACCTTACCCTTAACCTAACCTTAACCTTAACCTTAACCTTACCCCCTTAACCTTAACCTTAATATTAACCCGACTAAACCCGTAACCTTAACCTTAACCTTAACCTTAACTCGTAACCTTAACCTTAACCTTAACCCATAACCCGACTTAACCTTGACCCTAACTATAACCTAAACCTAACTTTAACCAAACCCCTATCCTTAACCTTAACCTTAACCATAACCTTAAGTGTAAAGTTAGGGTTAAGTTTACGGTAAGGTTAGGTTAAGGTTAAGGTTACATTAAGTGAAAATTCAAGGTTAATATTACGGGTTTAGTAAGGTTAAGGTTAAGGTTACGGGTCTTAACCTTAACCTTCACTATAACCTAACCTTAACCTTGACCTTAACTATAACCTTAACCTAAAATTAACCTGACTAAAACTGTAACACTTAACCTTAACCTTAACTCAACCTAACCTTAACCTAACCATAAGCTTTACCTAACCCTAACCTTAACTTTAACCTAACCTAACCTTAACCTTAACCTTAACCTAACCCTAACCTTGACCAAACCCTTAACCTTGACTTTAACCTTAACCGTAACCTTAACCTTAACCTGACTAAACCCGTAACCTTAACCTTAACCTAACCTTACCCTTGACCTTAACTATAACCTAACCATAACCTTGACCTTAACTTTACCCTTAACATTGACTTTAACCTTAACCTTAACCTTGACCGTAACCTAACCTTAACCTTAACCTTCACCCTTAACCTTAACCTTAACCTTCACTTTAACCTTAACCTAACCTTACCTATATCCTTAGCCTTTACCCTTAACCTTAACTTTAAGCTTAACCTTCGCCTAACCTTAGCCCTAACATTAAATTTAACCTGAACCTTAACCTTCCCCTAACTTAACCCTAACCTTAACCTTAAATAAACCCTTAACCTTCACGTTAACATTAACCTGAACCTTTACCCTATTCTTGACTTTATCCTTAACTTAACCTTAACCTTCACTATAACCTAACCCTACCTTAACGTTAACCTTAAGATTTAGTTAAGTTTAGGGTAAGGTTAAGATTAGGTTAAGGGTAAAGTTAAGGTTAAGGTTAGGGTTAAGGTTAAGTTAAGGGTAAGTCAAGGTTAAGGTTAGGTTAAGGTTAAGGTTTAGGGTTAAGGTTAAGGTTAAGTTAGGTTATAGGTTAAGGTTAAGGTTAAGGTTAGGGGAAGGTTAAGGTTAAAGTTAGGTTAAGGTAAGGTTAAGGTTACTGGTTTAGTCAGGTTAATGTTAAGGTTAAGGTTAAGGTTAAGGTTAGGGTAAGTTTAAGGTTAAGGTTAAGGTTAAGGTCAAGGTCAAGGTTAAGGTTAAGATTAGTTTAAGGGTAAATTCAACGTTAAGGTTAAGCTTAAGGTTACAGTTAAGGGTAAGGTTAAGGTTAGGTTATAGTTAAGGTTGAGGTTACGGTAAGGTTAAGGGTAAAGTTAAGGTTAGGGTTAGGGTTAAGGTTAAGGTTAAGGGTAAGGTTAAGGTTAGGTTATAGTTAAGGTTAAGGTTAATGTTAGTTTAAGGGTAAAGTTAATGAAATTTAACCTTAACATTAACCTTAACCTTAACCATAACCTTAACCTTAACCTTAACCTTAAATTTAACCTTAACCAAACCCTTAACCTTAACCTTAACCTTAACCTAACCTTAACCTTGAATTTACCCTTAACCTAACCTTAACCTTAGCATTACCTTAACCTTGACTTTACCCTTAACCTAAACTTAAACTTAACCTTAAACTATCCATAACTTTGACCAAATCCTTGACCTTAATCTTAACCTTAACGTTGACCTTGACCTTAACCTAACCTTAACCTTAACCTTATCGTTACCCTTAACCTTAACTTTCCCCTTAACCTAACCTTATCCTTAACCTTAACCTTAGCTTGAACCTTTACGCTAACCTTACCCTTAACCTTAACCTTCAATATAACCTAACCATAACCCTGACCTTGGCCTTAACCTTAACCTTGACCTAACTAACCTTAACCTGACTAAACCCTTAAGGTTAGGGTAAAGTTAAAGTTAAGGTTAAGGTCAAGGTCAAGGTTAAGGTTAAGTTAGGTTAAGGTAAGGCTATAATTAGGTTAAGGTTAAGGTTAGGTTAAGGGTAAAGTCAAGGCTAAGGTAAATTTAAGGTTAAGGTGAGGAACCTTAGGTTAAGGATAAATTCAAGGTTAAGGTTAAGGGTTTGGTTAAGGTTAGGGTCAGGTTTTAGTTAATGTTAAGGTTAGGTTAAGGTTAAGGGGGTAAGGGTAAGGTTAAGGGTAAGGGTAAGGGTTCAGTTTAAGGATAAAGGTTAGGGTTAATGTTAGGGGAAGGTTAAAGTTAAGGTTAAGGATAAATTTAGGTTTAAGGTTAGGGTTAAGGTTAGGGTTAAGGTTAGGTTACATTAAGGTTAAGGTTAATAAACATAACCTTAATTTTTACCCTTAACCTTAACCTAACCTTAACCTTAACCTTAACCTTACTAATCCCGTAATCTTAACCTTAACCTAACTTTAACCTTGACTTTACCCTTAACCTAGCCTTAACCTTAACCTTACCCTTAACCTTATCTTAACCTTAACCTAACCTTAACCTTAACCTAACCTGAACCTTACCCTTAAACTTTACCTTAACCTTAACCTTGACTTTAACCTTAACCTTAAAATTAACCTTAACCTACCCCTAACCTTAATCTTAACCTTAACCTTGACCTTAACTTTAACCTTATCTTACCCTTAACCTAACCTTAACCTTAACTGTAACCTAACCCTAACCTTGACCAAAGCTTAACCTTAACATTCACTTAACCTTAACCTTAACCTTAACCTTCCCATAACCTTAACCTTACCCTAACCTTAACCTTAACCTTACTCTTACATTGACCTTAACTATAACCTAACCCTAACCTTGACCAAACCCTTAAGGTTAAGGTTAGGTTAAGGTTATGGGAAGGTTAAGCTTAAGGTCAAGGTAAGGGTAATGTTAAGGATAAGGTTAAGGTTAATGTTAAGGTTAAGGTTATGATTAGGGTAAGGTTAAGGGTAAGGTTAAGGTTAAGGTTAAGGTTAAGGTTATGATTAGGGTAAGGTTAGGGTTAGGTTATAGTTAAGGTTAAGGTTAAGGTTAAGAGTAATGTTAGGGTCAAGGTTAGGGTTAGCTTAAGGTTAAGTATAACCTTAACTTTACCCTTAACCTAATATTAACCT